>VZRQ01000476.1:91910-108516 GCA_013397975.1 Machaerirhynchus nigripectus
GCTCCGCGATGCCCTCGCCGTGTCCTGCCCCGCTCCTGGAGAAGGCTCGGCGGGAGGAGCTCGGAGCTGCTGGAGGCCGCGCAGGGAGGAGCTGCTGCCGCGCGGATCTCGGCGTGAAGATCGGGGATACCTAGCCCCAGTACTTGCAATAGCTTGTGTATCTCGATTTCAGCAAGTCGAAAAATTAAAGATTCATCATGCTTGCTTTACTTCCTGAATCTGTTTCCCCCCTTTTCCTGTAGAAGTAGCTGTGTAAAGCCATAATCCTTTTCTTTTTGTCTGCTTTTGCTTTAATATTTTAGACATGCTGCGTTTACCTACAGTACTCCGTCAGATAAGACCAGTGTCCAGAGCACTCGCCCCCCATCTAACACGAGCCTATGCAAAAGATGTGAAGTTCGGAGCAGACGCGAGAGCTCTGATGCTACAAGGAGTAGATCTTTTAGCAGATGCTGTAGCTGTCACCATGGGGCCAAAGGTAACGGAAGATTTGGCCTTTATGTTAGCACAGACCTGGTTGGAAATACTGTAACAGAGAACAGTTGTTGGGTTTCTCTCGGTGAAGCTGCACGATTGTATTTGCAGAACTGCAACGCAAAGGGGTAGGGGCATGGACAGACCACTGCAAGCAGCTGTAGTCTCATGGTTGTCACCAGAAGTGTGACAGTAGTGCATGTGCTTTTCATAGTAACAAAGTAAAATTACTTGGATCCCTGTGGAAGGTACAGTATGTTTGTTTAAACAGTTTGAAGGTTAAGGGGATGTGCATAATGTGTTACCAGCTCAGTTGATAACCTGTAGCAGTGTAGTAGATAATGTAACTGTCTGTGTCATGGGGTAGGTTAATTAGCATGTGGGTGGGTTGAGTTGGTTTTTTTATAATGGTGTTTGTTTGTTTGTTAATTTTTTTACAAATTAAAATTTTGTATCAGTTTACCTTTTAGTATTAACAAGGTTAAAAAAACATCCAAGATGTAATGTTGAGTTTTCAATTGGCTGGTAAATGTTACCAGCTTAAGTGAAATTCCGTGGTAGTGGCATTCATTTGTGTTACATTATATTCTGTCCTGTGAGGGAGATCTGGGTCTCTTAGAAAACCAGCTGTGGTATTCTGCATAGTCATGCAGTGTGCAGTAGGGCTTGAAATGAGATTCCTCTTTTTGAGGAAGAGACACTGATTTTCTTGGGGCCAACTTGAATATCTGTTCCGTGTAATAGCATGTGCGTGATAGCTCTTCTGAGAGCTGCTTGGTCTCTGTAAAATTAATTTATGTATTTCCTGCACATTTTTAGTGCTCTGTCAGCTCTACTCAAAGGCAAAAATGCTATAAGCTGGGCAGATGAAGGTTAAGGAGCAACTATGTCAGCAAGCTGTGGCTACTTCCACAAAGGAACAAAGTTTAAGTGTAGTCAGTTAATTTAACTCTTGTTTTTTTGGACCAGGCTACTTTGTGAATGCCTAAGCACAGTTCTAATGCATTGGCTAAAGGGCAGTTGCTGATGCAACTTCATGTAACCTTAGGGGATTTTTGTTTGTTACGCTGTTCTCCATGTATTTGTAAAAATGGAGGGGTTGTACTGCAGTGCCTGATTCTGCTTCTGGCATTTTTAAGAAACATCACTCTGGTGAGGAAATTTCCCTTTGGCATTGTTCTACATCTTAAGGAACCCGGTTTGCAGTCTCACACAATCTTTAGGTACTGCTCCAGCATGTTGAGCAGAACTAGTTTATGTGGGAGCTCAGCTTCTCAAGATGCAGGACCATTCCAAACACCTGTGCAGTTACTGGTGGTGTTCCCTTCTTCAGGAACACAGACGGGTGTTTTTGCTGAGAGCAAGTCTTTTCATGTGATTGGATATAGGTAGATCTTGTGCCCCTCTTCTCAGAGCTGCAAACCAAACATTTGGAATAAGACCATATTAAAATACAAAATAAAATTAAGAAAACTAGGAGACACTATACAAAGAGCCTACTGGTAGCACGCTCCTCCAGAGAGGCATTTTCTTATTCTTGAATCATTTTTATGTTTAGAAGTACAGGTCAAATAAGGTAGTGGTAAGCAGCGGGGAATGAATTATTTTGGCATAACTGTTCCATGGCACAGAGGTAGATTTCCGTAAGCTCTTCCTCAGGTTCAGCCTGAGTAACTGAAGCATAACCTTTCCTTGTAGCTCCTGGGGTAGCTGCGCTTCAGGAGCAGCGTGGCCTCGTGCCTGGCAGGCAGCCAGAGCTGGTTCAGTCATTGAGGCAGATGTGTGCGGGCTCTGAGCAGGGGAGGGGCACAGCAGTGCTGGGTGCTGCAGGGGAATCCTTGCCTGGCTCGCCTGGCACGTGATCCACACCCTGGGCTGGGAGAGCTCTGGCAGGAGCCAGCAGGGACAGCTCTGAGCGGGACCTGGCAGATCCAGCTGAGGGGCCTTGTGCAGGGCCAGCTGGGAGAGACCGTGCTGAGGTGGGCCAGTTGCTCTCCCTTCCCTCTGCCAGCAGCTCCAGCTGTCAGGATAGTAGAGGAGTTTCAGGGCAGCAGTAGACCAGAGGTGTTTCTGCTGCCTCTAGCTCAAACTGGAACATGGTTGATTCGGGCAGCTTTTCAGGCTATTGAATTCATCTGTGAACAGCAATCTTCTTGTGCAGGTGCGTTTGCCTTGTGTTCCCTGTATGGTTCACAGTTTCCCATGTTAGCTGTGTCTGTTGGATAGAATAGGCCAGCTTTTCAGTTGGATCCAAGTGCAAACTAAGATGAGAAAAACGTGGTAACTTGCAGTGTTTGAGAAATTATTATAGCACATTAACACATATTTGAGGTATTCTCAGTTTTCTTTGCTAATCACTCAGGTTTGCAACTCTGCTTTTTTTTTCTTCCAGCACATGCAACATATTGAGCTTTGTATTACTTTTTTTTTTCAATCACAAAGAATTTTTATTGTGATCTGATGAAAACTTTGCAAATTTCATTCTCTGTGTTGCTATACTTTAATTTTGGGGTAAAATATTAGCATTAGAGGGAATGTCTTCAATTTTGTCTCTAAGGCCAGTCTGATGTAGTTGCAGACTGTGGTAGTAAGCATTACGGCTGAGGAAAGGAGCCTCATTCTGAGAAGCATAAAGCCTTTGAGCCATTTTTCCAGTTTTGGGGAACATTGGTAATAATGTGTGTGCTTGAGCAGTCCCAGCTGAAGGTCCTGTGTGAGGTGTTCAGCTGTGGCTGTTCAAAAGGATCTTCATTTTAAATTGAGCTCCTAAGTGTAACATGCTGCACATTGGCTTTGGTTTAAAATCTGTTCTTTTTCTCCCTAGGGAAGAACAGTTATTATTGAACAAAGCTGGGGAAGTCCCAAAGTGACAAAAGATGGTGTGACAGTAGCAAAGGCAATTGACTTGAAAGACAAGTACAAAAACATTGGAGCCAAGTTAGTTCAAGACGTTGCCAACAATACCAACGAAGAAGCAGGAGATGGTACCACCACTGCAACAGTCCTTGCACGAGCTATTGCCAAGGAAGGCTTTGAGAAGATCAGCAAAGGAGCTAATCCAGTAGAAATCAGGAGGGGTAACTTCTTTCTGTTGCTTCTAACATTTAATTGCTGTCTTTTATTTTCGATATCCTAAATTTGACTTGTTCTCTGTATGAAGAGCCACCATAAAGGTTTCTATGAAGCGATGTTTAGAGAACACAATTGGTTTTATTACCTTGTGGACTCTGAACAATCATTAGTTTTTCTAATAATTTTACTATTTTACATGCAGTTAACTTATTTAAATTGTTGTAAATGAACTCCAGTTAAAGCCATTTCTGCATTTAATTAACATAATAACCACATAAACAAATCTGACAATTGTCAATCGTGACAGTATCTCACACCAATTTCAGAAAACTTATCACTACATCTACTAATGACAGTATGGAACAAGAGCTGTTTGGTTTTGAACGTGCAAATGATGCATTTTGCAGTGTGGACTTTTGTTTGGAAGGAAACCTTTTTGTTGTGGTGGGTGGGTGCTTGGTTTGTGTTTTCTGTGCTCTGTACCTTGTCTTGTTCACTCACAAGTGCTCTGTTCATCTCTAGGGGTGATGCTGGCAGTGGATGCCATCATAGCTGAACTGAAGAAGCTGTCGAAACCTGTTACAACTCCAGAAGAAATTGCACAGGTTAAAAAAAAAAAAACACAATAAAACGTTACTCAGAAAAAGTTTGGTGAGGTCAGGTTTAATGGAGTTAGGTTGTGTACATCTGACACTGGGTATCTTTTTTTTTATACACCAGAAATACTTTGTCTTCAATTGCACTGCTAGAAGCTAGTTCAGGAGTGGGCAGATTTTTTTGTCTTCCAAGTTTCATTCCAAAATGTGGTCTTTAAACATAAATTAGTTTACTTGGGAAGAATTGATGGGAGCAAAGCTCTTTTTGTGGTTAGAGGTGATGGCAGAGTACTGAGGGTGTCAAGGATCTGCTGTGGGAGCTTCAGGTGTGTTGGTCTTCTTGGGTTATTTGTCCCTGTGCCTGGCAGTGACCTGGGTGTGAGCCCAGTGCAGGGAATCTGGCCCTGTGCTGCAGCTGCCCAAGAGCCTGAGCCCTTCTAACAGAGTTCCTGGCTCCCGCTGTGAGTGTGCTGCAGTCAGCTGCCCTGCCTTGTCAGAAATGTGAGAATTGCAAATGGTTATTCTGATTTTTTTATTGTGAGGAAACACCTTGTGTTGGGAAATGAGATTAAATGTCTTCCTCTTCCAGGTTGCCACGATATCAGCAAATGGAGATCAGGAAATTGGCAATATAATCTCTGATGCAATGAAAAAAGTTGGACGAAAGGGTGTGATCACTGTCAAGGTAAGAACTGGCCAACACTGGCAGTGCCAAGTGACTGCCTCTTCTCCTCTTAGGGCTGTGATGCTGCTGCAGCTCACATTCCGTAATTCCCACCATAATTCTTCCCCAGGTCCATTGGATCAGAGTTTGATCACTGTTCCCTCTTACATTCCTTCTACCTCAAAAAGCACATGAAACTGATGTGGGATCCAGAGCCTTTCAATCTGTTGTGCTAATATGCTAAAACTGTACTTGTGCTTTTGGTAGCAAATAGGGGAGATTTTAATGCAGACTTTCTTGCATCTAAACAGGATGGAAAAACTCTAAACGACGAACTGGAAATCATTGAGGGTATGAAATTTGACAGAGGCTACATCTCTCCATATTTTATTAATACAACTAAAGGTGAGTTTACAATAAGCCGTGTCAAACACCTCCCAGTGGCTCTTGTCAGTTAGAAATAATGGCACCTGTTAAAGGCCTTACAGTCCCTTATGCTGTGTGCCAGAGCAAATAGAGCAGGGGGGGTCATTCCCCATCAGAAAACTTGAACGTGGTAAAAGCTTGGAGTTTTGGGGGTTCTCTTTTTTTCTCTGCTAAGTGCGGACAGTGTTCATGTGAACATCAGGCTGGCCTTGCAACACAGCAGAACCATGTAGAATTGAGAGTGGAGGCTTGGAGAAAACAAGTTGTCTTTTTCTGTAATGCAGTTGAAAAGCGCAACCATTGCTCCAAAGCAGCTGCTTAAGTTGAAAGAATGTTTGATATGTTTGTGCAATGGAATTGTTCAGTTAATGCATGTTGTTTCTGCAGGGCAGAAATGTGAATTCCAGGACGCTTACGTTTTAATCAGTGAAAAGAAAATTTCTAGCGTACAGTCCATAGTTCCAGCTCTTGAAATTGCCAATGCCAACCGCAAGCCTTTGGTCATCATTGCTGAAGATGTTGATGGAGAAGCCCTCAGCACTCTAGTGTTGAACAGGTGATGCTTAAAATTCATTATTTTCTACAAATACTGCTTTTTTATTTCCATCCTTTTAAAGGAATACATACAAAAGCATGTGTTTGAATTTTCTGCGGTGTAAGACTGTTTGTTTCTCATCTGTGCCAAAGAAACAGCAGCTTTTAACATCACTATGCTTTGCATCAACTCAGACAGAACCTCAGTTGTGTCCTAACTACCTTTTTGAGCAAAACCACCTCAGTTTGTGATGGTTTCTGTTTGCTTGACTGTTGGAGCTATACTGAAATAATTTGGCTTAGTAATTAGACTCATTCTCTGAATTTTTCTCTTTAGACTAAAGGTTGGCCTTCAGGTTGTTGCTGTAAAAGCACCAGGTTTTGGTGACAACAGGAAAAACCAACTTAAGGACATGGCAATTGCTACTGGTGGTGCTGTAAGTTCTGATGTTTTAAGTGGCTTTTTGCTCCAAAGAATGTTAATGCTTTTTAAGGAGGAAAATAATGCGCATTTTTAGGTCCTTGGCTTGTATTTGCTGGGTTGCAGGCTGTGTTCTGTTCTTTCAAAAATGTAACAGTAACTGATGTTACTGTTGGATCTTCATGGGGTTTTTTTTAAATGCAGACACTGATAATTGCTGTGTAATACAATCCTGGTCAACCGCGTGTGACTGACTGAAGTCTCACATGATTTCTGTGTAGGATTTAGGTTGTTAAGGGGATGGAGGAACTCCAAGGCAATTGCTGCCTTTATAAAACTGATTGTTTCACAATTGCCTGGACTCAGATGTGGCAAATAGAATTATTTAAAATGTTTGGAATGGACTGAATGCATCAATTATATGCAAAGTCTAGTACTAAGAAAATTCAATTATCAATGTCCCATGATGCTGTCCTTTCTTTAATATGCACTTCAAAATCATAGCATGATATGGGGATCCAGAGGGGGCTGTTGAAATAAAACTTCATGTTTAAGCTTGGCAGCACAGAGTAACAAACCAGCAAACTGTTCTAAAGTCAGTGAAGTGTCAATATCTGTAACTTCTCAAAATACAAGGATAATGACCAGGGACAGGACCCAAGGAAACACCATGAAACTGTGTCAGGGGAGGTGTGGGTTGGATTATCAGGGAGAGGTTCTTCACCCAGAGGGTGTAACTGCAGTGAGGTGGTTATTTTGCACCAATAACCTGCTGTATGTGTTCGTGTGCCTGTAGATAAAAAACCTGATGCATGGGGAACCTGTGAATTCCAACTTTTCACATAATTTCTTTCAGGTGTTTGGAGAAGAGGGTTTGAACCTAAATGTGGAAGATATTCAGCCTCATGACTTCGGTAAAGTTGGAGAGGTCATTGTGACAAAAGATGACACCATGCTCCTTAAGGGGAAGGGTGAAAAGGCTCAGATTGAGAAACGCATTCAAGAAATAATCGAACAGCTAGAGGTTACCACCAGTGAATATGAAAAAGAGAAACTGAATGAGCGATTGGCCAAACTCTCTGATGGAGTAGCAGTATTGAAGGTATTAAGAACTTGATGAACTAAAGCTGGGCTTAGGCTTCTTGAGTGCTGAGGTACAGAAGAAGACTGCCAGTATGGGAGAGGGTGGGTTAGCTTTCTGGCACTTCTTAGGCATTGGCTACCTCATTTGGTGGCAGCAGTGCTGTCCCACACGGGCTCCTCGCGCGGACCTTGACGTGTGGCTTGCTGCTCGCAGGTGGGTGGCACGAGCGACGTTGAAGTGAACGAGAAGAAGGACAGGGTCACCGACGCCCTGAACGCCACCCGTGCGGCCGTGGAGGAAGGCATCGTCCCAGGTGGTGGCTGTGCTCTGCTGCGCTGCATCCCCGCCTTAGATGCCTTAACTCCAGCCAATGAGGATCAGAAAATCGGTAAGGAAATGACAAGCAGGGTTTCTCCTGTCCTGAGGCTTTATCAGATGACATGCAGATGGCTTTCACTGAGTTTTTAGTTACTTGGTTGCAGGAACCTCACATTTCTTTGGTGTGGTGGTCTCTGCTTTTGGGTGGGAAGGAGCTTTTTCACTGCATCACTGCCTGGACTGTGAAAGATGCAGCAGCAGTAAAGCAGCAGTATCGCAGCAGAGAGTGGTAAATGCTTAGAGTTGGGAGCTGGCTGTTAAAGTTGTTGCAGACAGACAAAATCTAATAATCCTCAAGAGACTGTGGCAAACTAAACGGTAAAAGGTTTTGTGTCATGTTACACGTAAATATAAAGAGTAAAAATACTCCTTACTACTTTTTGTAGAAGTAAAACTACAATGTGCATGAATATCCTGCAGAGATTTCATTTGTTGGCAAGCGTCAAGTAGCAGAGAACTTTCCTCCTGGAACTGATAAAAATAGCTTATGTTCTTGCTTGGAGGGTTTTCTCTTTGTATTGATCTCCAGCACAAGGGCATTCCTTGGCAGTGGGAGTGGTGTATGCACACGGAGCTCCAACCATCCTGTTTCTTGCAGGCATTGAAATAATCAAGAGAACCCTGAGAATCCCAGCAATGACTATTGCAAAGAATGCCGGTGTTGAAGGATCATTGATAGTTGAAAAAATCCTGCAGAGCCCATCAGAAGTTGGATATGATGCAATGCTTGGGGACTTTGTAAATATGGTAGAAAAAGGAATCATAGACCCAACGAAGGTAATCCAAAGGTCTTAATTCTCAGCTTTGCTCCCTCCCACCTCCTGCGATGGTCAGCAGGTTTTAAGTTGTTTCTTGCCTATTTTTAGGTTGTGAGAACTGCTCTGATGGACGCCGCAGGTGTTGCGTCTCTCCTATCAACAGCAGAAGCAGTGGTGACCGAAGTTCCTAAAGAAGAAAAGGAGCCAGCAATGGGAGGAATGGGTGGGATGGGCGGAGGAATGGGAGGTGGCATGTTCTAATTCCTGGGATAGGGATGCATCATGAGCTGTGCTGTTGAAGACTGACAGTTCTGACTTCAAAAACTTGAGCTATCAGTGTGAGAGGATGGATAGTGACTGAAGTGAGGCTGGTGTTGAAAAGAATCACTGTAACCATCAGTTACCGGATTTCATTTAACACACGTGTAATTGTTTACAGTCATTGTCCATGCCTACAGATAATTTATTTTGTATTTTTTGAATAAAGACATTTGTACATTCCTGATAACTGGGTGCAAGATCCATCTACCAAGGTCCTGATTTGAACTTAATTAAGGCACCTGATATTCTATTTCAGAATTTCTTGGTGCTTGCCAGTAGGAAGAACTTGGAAGCCACTGTGCGTGAGACTAGACAATTGTGTACAAAGTAGGCAAATAGAGTTATGTGACCTTTATGTAATAAACTGCTCAAAAGTTACAAAATGTATCACCTTCTTCATCTGCACACAAAGCCATAGTTATGGGAGAGCCTGGACAGCCTGCTGCTGCTTCTAAGATTTAGTAGAAATTGACACATGCTTGAAAAAATGACAGGGCATTTCACTCCAAGAAACATTCTTTTGTCTAGAATGTTTCTCAGAAATGCAAGTGCTTTAATTTTGGTAAGAAATATCTAGGCTGAACTGGACTACAGTTCTTTGAAATATTAAACAATGCTCTGAAAACAAGGCACGTGCACTGACTTTATTTTGCCCTGTCTATCCGGTTGTTTCACGTGCTGGAACAGGCCCAAATGTACCTTTCACAGTCCCTGGGGAAGGGAAGTGCCCTGAGGGTATCAAACAGGTAAGTCTTTGCTAAGAAAGGGTTCTGGGATTTTTAAATATTTCCTTTGCTCAGGTGTAGTATGTGGTTACCTCCTCACCTTGAGCCTTCCATTCTTTCCTTGCTCCTTTCAGGTAAGGGGGGCAGGATTTAGTTACTTTGCACTAGAGATGCTGCTTTGCCCCTTCTGTGTTCTTTGTCCTGACCCAGCCAATAACATTGTGTAGAGTCTTTTCTCCTTTCCCGCCTGCAGAATGATTGTGTTCCCAAACTTTTGTATGTTTATCTCTGATTGCCTCAACAGTCAAAACTGCTTTACAACTTCTCAGTTCTGTAAAAATGACCTTAATCCAGCTGTTGCTTTCCCTACCTTCCTGCCCTTACTAACTACCCTTCCACAGATGGGATGTGTGACCGTTCTAATTTTAAGTAAAACTGTTTGAAACTGTTTCAGGGCTGTCTTTATTCTGAAACATACCTTTCTATATTAATATGCTGTTCTGTAGTCGCCATACAGATTACAAGCACTGCAGAGAAAGGACCAGCTTCAGCACCTGCCCTGAAGCTTCACCGAATTTCAGTAAGGAAATTTGGTAATGCAAGGCAGCATAAAGTAAGGATTTAGAATCTGCTCAAACCTATTCACTTGGTTTCTCTACAGACTGGGAAGAGAGTATTTCAGGAAGAGAAGCACTGAATGTGTCTTTATTGAAGATGGCGTTACCACAGTGGGAGTATGGTACTAAAAAACCTCAAAGAACAAAGGTTTAATACTCTTGTATGATTTATAACAACAGCTGGCCTTGGCTGTGCTTGTCTGCAGAAGTGCAGGGCCTGTTTTTCCCTGCTTCCCAGGAGGACAGACAGCACTGGTACCTGGTTCTCACAGAGGTAACACTTGTTTCACAGTTGGTTTTTTTTAATCTGTTTGCATTAGATGAGATGGAAGTAACCGAAGTGTAACGTGTAACAGGGAAGGAGTGGCAAGGGGCAAATTCAGCCTGCCAAATTTACCACAAATCCCAGACAGGAACCACCGGCTATGGCTGAGACTGCTGCACTCAAATCACAGTAATCCTTGTGCCCATCCCTTGTGTTTCATCCCTAAAAATGGGGGGACTTCTAGAGCAGTTGCTGTTCACTCCAGGAGCAGCCGGAGACTCCTGCCTTACCTTTGCCATTCATGTGAATTAAAAGCACCACTCCTCAATGGTTGCCAAACTGTGCCATTCTCGGGGAAGCCAGTGTGTCAGTTGGCCTCCGCGTGGCCAGAGCTGGCTGAGTTGATGCTCTGAAGTTACGTTCCCACAAAGCTGAGTTAATGTGTTACAGTGCTGAAAAACCCCATGAGCCTGGCTAAAGCACAGCTTGGGCTGTGATTGCAGGAGCCGTTTGGCGTTAAACGGCAGCCTGAGATAGCCTGGGTTACAGGAGCTGCCAGGTGTCTGTTACTGATAAGGCTTTAAGCTGCACTTGATTGCAGCTTTGGAACTTTCTATATAGGTCTGGCTGAGCAGGTGTGTTTGGTACTGCGTAAGATCACACCCACAGCTCAGATAAAAAATGGATGCCCCAAAGGAGGAGCACAGCACTTTGTGCAAATGAAGTGTACAAACAAGTTTATAGCTGAGGTTGTTACAGGTTCCCTTTACGTCTGATGAACTTCGTGCATCATCAGCTCCCGAGGGATGCTGGTTTCTGGGCCGTGGAGTTTGGATGCTCTTCTTTCAAAGGCAGCAACCATCTGCTTTACAACTTCATCAAAAAATAGTGTAGCAAGTTTTGAGTGTAGAAGTGAACGAAATTCAAAAGAAATCTGTTTAAGAAAATGAAAGACAATTATTTTTCCTATATATGCTGTTGTAAAATGCAGTTAAAAATGGACAACTCTATTAAAGAATCTCCAGTGAAGGCTGCAGGTAAGTTGTAGGAGAACAGTTAAAACTGAGGAATAGGTGAATGTGGCTGAGAAGAAAACCCATATTCCTTGGTCTGAGAACTGTATCCCATGGCTTTTCCATTAAAAGAATCTTTCATTCAATTCTCTGAAGTAGTCATTTACATTTACCTAAAGTGTCTTTTATTTAATAAATGATGCATGACAAAACAGGTTCAGGATAATGAAAAACTACTGACAAACACTAACTGTTATTTTGTGCACAGAATTCACTTGGGGGACAAAAGTTGTCTGAAGAAAATCCTGCATGGCAAGGCAGCAGACTAACAGGTAAGCTGGAGCATGCCCAAGAAACTTAAAAGTGGCTTGAAATAGTTACGTATTAAATGCCAATATTTTAAGTCAGTCTTTCCTTATTGCTGGCAGCAGTTATGGTAGGTTCAAACAAGCAGTTTAATGACTAAAACTACAGATTTGGTTTGTGTGTCAGATCTCCCACCTGAACAGCTCCCACTCCTGACCTGAACACGGGCAGTCAATGAAATGGATTGGGATTTAAGTAATTTTTGTCATTCCTGAGAAATCAGCAGATTTAATGCCACAAGGAGCACACACAGCTTCTCCCCAGTTCCTTATGAGCAATGCATGTTAACTGCAAAGCAGTAGTACAGAAGTAATTCAACAGCTTGGCCCGTAAGCAAGTGTAGCTTCATTTACATTTGCATGACCTCAAGCATCAGTAAAATTAAGGTGCCTCTTGCAAGTCTGAGAGCTGTCATTCAGGGCATGCAGCGTTCTGCAGAGCAGGGATAATGAGTCTGGCATCCTGTTCAGCAATTAGGTAAATCTTGAGGTGTGGTATACATTAATGAAGTTTGCAGGTGGTAAAAATGGTGGTGTGCTTCAGGCAATGAACCAAATCATTTCAGAGCTGAAACCGAACTAGGAAAAGTTCCCTGCTGTATGTGGATGTCTCCTGGAATCAGGCTGGCACAACGGGGTACAGCAGCCTGTGGGAACCAGCATAGCCCAAAACTCAAATAACATTTTCTAAAGCAAACAAGCATTCGTGAAATCAAAGTTTTCTCTTGAATATCTGTAATTGCAGGGCCTGTTTTGAGGAGTTTGTTGTGAAATGCTTATCATCCTTGCCTGCATGTGCCTGCTAGCAGGGCACTAACTGGCAGGGGTTAAGCTCAGCTGACTGCACTGGCTTCTGCTGCCTCTCAACAGGGTAAGCAGTAAGATGTGTTGATAGTGTTCCCCCAAGAAAATGAAAATGTCCATATCCAGTTCAGTTTTGGTTCCCTTTACACTGAAATTCTTGACCTGAAACGTCAAAATGTGGCTTTGGTTTGGGGAGGTCTGGTGTTGTTTTCTCACAGAGCCTGTACTTAGATTGTAGGGTTTAATCAGTTCTTGAATTGAAGTTTTTTGACTGATTTATGGCTTGGGTTAAAAGACTGCTTATATATTAGTTAGTAGAAAGACCTGACACTTACTTGCCTAAAGAAACACGAATAACACGGGCAAATAATATGCAAACCATTTAAAAATGTGGTTCTTTGAGTGCCTATAAGTTAATTTTTACTGTTGAACTGTATGAAGTGCAATACAGCAATAAGCTGAAAGTTAATAACCCAAGGAGGGTAATGTGCTAGTTTAAAAATACTCCAAAAGCTCTTCTATTTACTGAAGATAATATTCAAAGCAGAGTATTCCAGTAGATGGCAGCAGGATTACCCATCTCTGTGTACTTCTGCAGCCTGTTACAACCCCCAGCTCAATGCAACACCGACACTATGTTACAAAACACAAGGAAAAAATGTGATGGCAGACAAAACAGACAACACAGAAAAACAGTAACTCGAATGGAAAACAACTTGTCTGGGAGTAAGATCGGGCTAAATCAGGGACTGGATTTAAAGAGTAATAGTTTTGGGCTGCAGTGGTATCCCATCATGGATTAGAGAGACAGTAAAAATCTATTACACTTCTATTAAAGAAGGAAGGAGTAAGGCTTAAAGTACATGAAAGAATAAAATTGGAAGACAGGAAATTAAACTGAGCAAACTGCAGCCCAAACAGGACAGATGGCAGAACATCAACTTTCTGGTACCAAGAACATTCAGGTTGTAGAGTAATTAAAGGAAATAGCAAAGCACATTTAGCATTTCTCCTGTATTTGACTGTCTGAAAACTTCAGTATGTTTAGACCTGTAGGGTGAGAGGTGCCTGTCCTACACTGTTTCATGACCCCTGGACACCTCACAGAAGGCTGCTGTCTCTACAGGACACTGAAGTGGTTTCCAGCAGTAAAGTTTGCAAAATATTTTTTGGACAGAATTGACTAAAGCTAACTTGTTTTCAGTGTATATGTGTTTAAAGAAATAGTACAGGCATTTTAAAAAGCCCCCTCAGTTGAAGACAAGTGTTTCTATGTGCTGCTCCTAGCACGTGGTACTTTTTATTATCATACTTACAGAAAAATCCAATGTACACGTCCTTGGATAACCAGGGATACCTGGGCTCAAACGCCACACTGTTTCCAAGTGATTAAAGAGTTTTCCATCTGTGCATGATGCCTAAAGTAAAGTTTAAAAAATCAAGCTACAATTAGGCTTTTACAAACGTGACAAACAGGTATTACTGAAGCTTGTGCTTGCATTTTGTTAAATAATGATGGTCATGGCATAATTAAAACTGTTCTTACAGCACAGGCAGCATGAGATCCTACGTGCACAGTGTCAATTAGGGCAAAATAACTGAAGTCCTTTCAAGTGAGAGGAAAAACTTTTGTGTTGAGTGGCACAAAACAGATCTGTGGCATGATGCTTAGAACATCCAAATACATAACCTCAACTGGCTTGGAATTTGTAGAGAAAATTTCTGTAACTTTTTTATTTTACAAGTTCTTATTGTTACCACAAGCAGCTCTGCTCCAACAGACTGCCCCCAGGGAATTGGTGTTGCTGGGGTTGGAAAGCTGTGGTTAGGTGACTCATCTCAAAGACTAATCACCAGCACAAAAACACCTACATTTTTCTTTCCAGGAATGAGATAATGCATGGCCTTGCTACTTCTACATCAGAAAGGGAAGGAGTAGAGGGAAGATTAGACACAGAGAGCTGGGTCTGCTCTTTCCTACTGCTGTTAAAAATGGCAGGAAAAAGAGGAAAACTGCCACTGTGTCCCACTTCCTCCCAGTCTTAAAAGCAGCAAACTCACTCCATGCTTTCCTCCTCAGCAAAAACTGCTGTTACCAGTCTGATTTTTCCATTGTTTAAGCTTCAGACAAAGGAAGTACCTCAAGCAATAAACCCGTTCCCATTTTGTGCCTGACCACCGTGCAAGGTGCCTTTGCCTGAAGCTAGTTGAGAGGACAGTAAAATGTCCTAGCACACAATCTTTCCTACAACACTTCCCTAGAAATGTTCCTGCAGTTCTGTGGATATAATGTAAACCTCTAGGAAAAGTAACTGCAGCAGAGAAAAGACTAATGAGTCTCGGGGGAGGAAATCTGAAGAAATGGTTTTCCTCACCACTTTTGTAGGGGTTTTTTTTCTGAGATAAGAACGCTTCTTTTGAGCAAATTAAGAGGGAAAAAGAGTTGGTAAGCCAATCTGATAGCTATGTGAAAGAAAAAAGCCTGTCTTGTCAGGGAACAGTAGAAAAGGAAAGCTCTCAGCATGTAAAGCACAGATTTTCCATTACAGCTGCTCAACTTGTTTTAATAAAGGGAGAAAAATCTTTTTTCTTTCCAGAATCAATAAGGATATTGAATAAAGGAACTTTGCATATTCCTTTTCCGATTTACATCTCCCCTGTACTTCAGAAACTCATTTTCTGTAAAGTGTCTCTTATTAGGAAGCCTAGAAACGAACAGTGAAATAGGATTTTCAAACAATTCTCTTGAACAGAAATCAACTGCTATAATTTCCAGCAATGATTCCAAACCAATCAGAATCTGCCAAGGGAGAGGCAGTTTTGCTATAAGGAATCTGTTCTAAGCCATTCTTTACTAAAACAGATTTGAACATATAAGGCAAACAAATAGTTAGAAGATCCGGGCATCATTTAAATTGTCTTCCTTGACACTTTTCTCTTAATTATTGCTCTTGAAAAGCTGAAAGGAGAAATACAACTGCTTCTCTTCTGAAGAAATCAATTGTAAAAAAATTGACTTTAAATCCACACTTCTGCCTTCTCATCAATATACCGAATAACAATCTCTTCAGCACATCCTACACTTAAGGCTTTTCATATTAGCTAGTTAAAATTGTGAGAAACAAACTAATGACAGCAATTTTGTTAAGGCATCAGAGGCTAGAGTTGTCAGATAACTTTTAACTGAGAACTAATTTTGTATTTAGAGAGGCTTGGACAAAATTATATTAAAAACCCAAGAAAAAATGTTTTATCTTCATTTAATGGCTGCCAGCTTCTCCAGCAAAGGCAGATTAAAAAGTGGTCCCCTCTCCTCCCTCTTGTGGCAGGTTATGTTTTAAAAGCACATTCAAATTCTCCCCAGTTTATCTAAAGTCTTTTAAGAAAAGCAACACAAGTTTTAAGCCACACAAAGAACTTCCAGCATCTATTTTGTTTTGAAGCAAGATATTCCTGGAATATTCAAATTTCAACACACAAAAGTCAAGGAAAATTATGGTTAGGAACAAAAAAAATGCAGTTACCTTAACTAAATGTGGTCTCACTAGGGTAACAATTGATGTGTATCTCTCCACTACAGGAGGGAATCCTATTTCTAGCTGTGCTTTGCAGTACCCAGAGCGCTTCGAGAGTATGTCTGACTTTTTACACCAAGGAACAAAGAGTTTGTAATTCTCCACAACAGCAACAACTTCATACATTTCCTGCATGGAATACCTGGAAACAGACACACGTTACAGTTACAAGGTATTTTAACTTCAAATTCAGGATTAAAAAGTTTCAAAGATGGTACACATGGCGTAGGCAGTTGGAAGGTGGACACAGTCACTGCCACTGATTTTGGAAACTGAAAATGCAGATTTGCTAATTAAGAGGAAAGAAAAGTAATACACTGGTAATTACTTTTGGATAAAGAAGCAAAATATTCCATACCATCCAGCAGGAACGTTAGTGAATAATGAACCTAGTGCCTGCTACTTTCTGCAATATCAGGTAAATATGCATACATTTCAAATGGAAACATTTTTTCCAGCACAGCTGTGTCTTCATTTAGGCAGATCTTGGACATTCCACCAAAAAAAAAAAAAA
>VZRQ01000476.1:113765-162245 GCA_013397975.1 Machaerirhynchus nigripectus
TTTTTTTTTTAATTTAGTACCAGATATAGTCTTGACTGGGAATCTTGAACTAAGACTAGTATTTTCACATCCTGAACTTGAACTGTGTCTGGGCTGTATGCAGTAGGAAACCAGCCTGGATACCTTGCCATGGGTTGAAGGGACATGACAGCAATGTCCCTTCAACTACGGGAGGAACCCATTCCCACCCATTTAAATGCAACTAGAATTTTACTCAATGTAAATGAAGCAGTTTTAGTTAAAACTGCTGAATGCTGAATGCATTAAGAAGTGAGAAGATTTCTGGAAAAAAGTAACAGTTCAATTATATAAGCCTACAACAACATCCTCTTCAGAAAATTGATCCTTTTTAATTATTCCAGTGTCCTTGCCATTAGCAAAACCACTCATTATTAAATAAGCACACCACCGATTTGGATGACAGAGACTAAATGGAGCAGCTTTTACTTTACCACCTCAGGGTATGGTATTTTTCAAATAAGCTGTCCTGCAGCATGTTTCTATTAACTTGATGAAAAACCGAAATAAGTAAAACCCCATGTTCTCCAGTGCTCGTGAAAAACAAACTGCAAAGCCAGAAATACAAACAAAACCCCAATCCCATCTCGCCCTCCCCTCCTCTAACCCTTATTACTAACCTCATCTCTGTGTTTTGCAACTTCCACGAGTGCTGCTGTTATTTGCTGGATTCTGTGCCTGGGAGTGTGTTGTGTGTCTGTCATTCTAGCTTGCTCTGTGGATTAGGAAAGACTGATGTCTTTCAGTGTTTAGAATAACTGAAGAGACAGGTGTTGAGAAGTCCAAGGTGATGGATGTCTAAGGCACTTTGAAGGGTTTTTGCCTTTTTTGTTTTCTCTTGGTAGGCTCAGGATTAAAGTTCTTAAACCTTGCTTGATATCTGTTGCCAGAAGAGAGAGTTGCATTTATTAACTTTGACAGAAGAGTGGCCCAAATTAATCCTTAACACCAGAGAGATGCAAGATATTTCTGATACACTAGAAAGAGATGTACTGTATGACCACATAGGGTTTTTTTTTTCCTAAATGCTACTTTTTGTAACATTACTATCATTAGAAGGTTAGGTTTAAATTCTGATTATGAGGTTTATACTATTAAAAACAATTAAGAATTTTAAGGACACCTTTCAGTGGGCAAAGAGTCAATCTTCCATGAGGAGAGCATTTCCCTGTGTAAAAAAAGTGCTATTTTTTATTCAGCTCTATTCCTACAGATGACTGAAAAGAGTAAAGCTGGTTTAGTACGTTCATTGGGCAGCCAGAGATATGCTGAGGAAAGAAAATATACAGCCATTGTGTTCCTGTTTATAAATGAGTTTTGAATAATACTTGCCTTTGAAAGATCTCAAAATATCTCACAATGTAGGCTGGGAAAAATTATCTACAAGCATGGGTGATAATTAAGTAGCTAGTTACATGATCTGCAAATGATGCAGATAGGAATTAAGGACAGATTTACTATTTCACACTCAAGTGGATTAATCAGGATAAAAAATCACATAAATTTTCTTATATTTCATACAGCATCAGTGAACTTGGTGTTAGTAGTAATTGAACTATTTGGCTGTAAACATGTTGTGTAAAGGATTAGACTTGTTAGACCTTCATAAGATTTTGGTGGACCTGTAAATCCAAAAGAGGTTTAAATCTCTGTGCATACTTGCTCATAGCCAGTTTTGAAATCCAGCTGCTCTGTTCTTACTCTCTGTCCCACTTCCAAAATTGTACTGTCTGCATTTATTTAACTGCTAAGGAAGAACACGATCTGCACTAAACCACACAGACCCCAGGCTCAGCTCGGGCAGGCTGGGGGAGCAGTGCTGTTTGGGGAGGGCCCTGTCTGCAGCAGCCCTCACCCAACCACCCTGCTCCTGCCAGCCCTGGGGAGCTGTGCTAGCTGGGACACAGGGCCTGAAGCCTGGTGCCTCTTGGCAGAAAAATCTACAAAAAGACTCTCAGACTCCCTCAAGGGAGTCCACAGGACTGCGGGAGCACAGAGGACAGCCCCATCCCCTCTTTGATTTATGTTCCTCAGCCCATCCTTACCAGCAGTGACACAAAAGCAGGGATGGTTCATGTTTAGGTTATGCACATCCGGCAGAACACAAAGTAGCCCTCATTTGAACCCCTGCAAAAAGCTTATCATCCAAAGTGTGTTTTTTAACTCACTGGCTTTCCAATGACAAAAAAGGTCTTTTCTACATTATTTCTTCTTGACATCAGAAGCAAAAATGGGACTGGAAGAGATTTTATTTCATGCTATTTTTTTCTTGCTCATATTGTGTGAGAAATTTCTACAGAGTTGAAACATAGCTGCTGCTGTTAAATATTTCCTCTTTGTTTTAAGAACTTCTGCCCTTATCTTTAATAGACACATGAATGTCAGTGAACTGTCCCTGGCACATGAAGCTAAGCACAGACCTGAGGTAGAATGAAGGACTAGGAGTTTAGACCATGTTTGTAGCTTTTTGCATAATGTCAGCTCATTGTACAGTTCTTTATAGCGTTGGGCGGGGGAGAAAAATGCATACAAATAAAAAGTTATTTTTGGAAGAAGCAGCACGAGGGTGTAGTCAAAAGCCTGCCTTCTTTGAGTGAACCAGTGCCAGAGACTTCTACTGGCACAACAGATGGGGTCAGGTAAGGACAGACAAAGAGTCTGGATACTTCTTTTAGCAACAGTGCCAGCTAGTGACAGCTTAAGCTGCCCATGAAATTGGACCTGAATCTTACATAAAGCGGGACCTCGAAGGTCTGTTACTTAGGTATGATTCCAGATATGCAAAGCTTATGGGCTCTTAAATCCAATCCGTTTCAAATCCTTACAGGAATCTCTGTGAAGCCTGTGCACACTTGTATGTAAGGGAAAGGGACAGGAACTCAGTAGGACTGGTAAACCACTAAGTAACAGCCCTGTCTGTGTCCTGTGGAAGCTGTGTGATGGAGTTCATGTTCAGGAGGCAAAAGTACATATTCAGGGATTTGACAGGCAGACACAAAGAACCTGGGGCAGCATACAGAAGTTGGTGGAAAGGCAGGGAAGAGACACAAGCAAAAAGCAGTTTTCTCATTGTTTCATCACAGCACAATTCCTGTTAGCTCTCACAATCCTTTTATGTGTGAAATGGCACATTCCAAAATGACCACGTTAAAGCGTTCCTTGGGACCTCATCCCTGAGCTCAGTTCTGTTTAATAACAGGAAGGATGTAATATTGTGATGGTTCTGCTTAACGTAAGTTGGAAGTCAGGCTGAAGAAACAAGAGAAAGTTACTGCAAATTGATCTTCATAGTGAATCTGAGCATGTGACATTTACTTAAAATAGTTACATGCATTAAATTCTTGCAGTAGGGAATTAGTTTGCCTCAACCTTACTGTCACATGTCCCTGGGCAGCTTGGTAAATATCTCCTTTTGTAGCCTATGAGTATGTGCAAGTGCATCTTTCTAGAAATGCAGAATGTGAGTTTAATAACATTGAGAATAAAGAACAGAAGACCTTCTGCACTTTCAAATGACAGTCACTCTTAGGAACATTTTGAGTATATGTAGCTAGTAAATTATTACAAGCAGAACCGTTAAGCAAACTCCTGCAAACCAATCAATACAAAGCAAAGACAGTCAGATCTCTAGATCAGTTGGCTAATCAAATACATGTATTAACACAAACACATGACCTTAGCTTTATTTTCTTTAAGAGAACCCTCAAAAAGCCATAATGTGAACTACCAACTTTCGTAAGGGGAGTGATTGGTGAGGAGTCAATATGAGTCTTGCCATCATGTATTTATCACCCTTTTTGGAAATAGTTTGTGCATTTTACTTGATCTAAAGTTCTCAAGTTGACTTCACTTGTTGCAAAGACTTCTGAGGGGATTAGGGACTTAGCAGTTGTACAATAAAACTGCATGACAGTAAACAAACTATGTAAGTTTACATATTACACTATGTTATGAAATATCATTGATGTTTTGTATGATTAAGCAATCGTGGACTTTGTACTTAGGTTGTGGGGCCAGCCTTTGTGTCTTAGTAAAGTTGAGACAATAAAAAATTAACTTGTTCACAACACTTGACTGTAAGGGAGAGTTCCCAGAGCTTTGCATCTGGACAGAATAAATCCTATTCAGTTATTAGGTATGCAAGACAGTGACGCTGAAATGTGTGTATATCACATTAACAGAACTGGGAAACAAGGTTAACAATTCCCAATGAAATGTGGAAGTGGTGTGAGGTCAGTTATTGCAGAAGAGCTAAACAATCTGTTTACATCCCCACCTAGGTCACGTTCATAAACATCTGTTTGCTCCTCCTCTCTTCTAGACTACATTGAGTTTGCCCATGTCTCTGTTGAACACTATCAGTGGCTCTGACTGAGCTAAGCAAAGTGAAATTATTGCTTTCCAGGTTTTGCGTGCAACACAAGTTTTAATGTATTTACTTCCACTGCAGCAGCATGTTGCTACAGATAGTCACACGCTTTTCCCATGTCATCAGTTTCTGGCTATTCTTGCCACTTTGAATTCATATAGTGACTTAAAATTCCAAAATATAGTAACTTCTGCTTTTTGTTGTTAAAGCTTACCTCCTTGATCTTCGATTATTTCATGTACGAATCAATGTAACATGATTCTCAATTCCTTCTTCCACCTGCCAGTGGTTTTGGCCAGTTTAGTGTCATCTGCCAATTTTGTAAACATAGCTGTCCTTCCCTCTTTCGAGCCCTTACTAAAATATTAAACAGACTTGACCTGCCTGAAGGGCCGTTATCCGGCTAAGCCCCCATCTTGCGGCAATAAACATGTATGTGCTTTATCCTGGTATCTAGCAATCCGCCTGGTGGCACTGGGCCAGTTACCCTGACCAGATGAAACACAGGCCAAGCAGTTTGGCAAACAGAGCTGGGCACCCAAAAGCCAGCGGGGCCAGGCCCCAGGAAGAGCCCGGTGTCCGTGGGAAGGAAGCTTTCAGGAATCACTGCCATATTTGGCGCTTCCCTTCCCACCGCCCTCACTGGAAGTGCCCTCACGGCGGGCTGGGCTCAGCGCGCGCCCCCGCCGATCCGCGCATGACCATTGGCTGGGAGCGCCGTCCATCAGGCGGTAGGCGGGGCCTGGCCCCCGGCCCGCGGGACGGTGGCAGCGCCTGCGCGCTTCTGGCTCTGGCGGCCCTGTGTGGCGGAAGCGGCGGGGCCGCGCCAGTTCCGCCTCGGCGTCGTTGGCTCTGCACAAAATGGCGAAGATCGCCAAGACCCACGAAGGTAAAAATACCCCGGAAGGCCCCATGTCTGCGCTCGCTGGGGCCGCGCTCGGACATCGCCCGCTGCTTGTGTTTCTCCTCGGCTCCCGGCAGCGTCAGGCGCGGCTCGTCGGGCGGGGGCCGGGCGGGCCGGGCCTGTGTGTAATGGCGGCTGCGCTCGTCAGCGCCGTGCCCGGGCCGGGCGGGGGACGGGCAAGAGGGGGAGCTCTCGCTGTGCTGGCGTGGGACGGAGCGGCGGCCAGGCCCGTGCGGGGGAGCGCGGTCTCTGAACTCCCTGGCCCCGGACTCCTTCCGCCCATCGAACCTCGGCCGGTGCTCTGTGAAAACCCCGCGGTGCTGATGCGAGTTTCGCATCAGAATCGCCAACACCGCACGCTTATTCCCCTGCCCGAGCCCTTCGGCCTCGGTAAACGGGGTGGAGAGGGCGGGAGGACGGGTGCTCCCCGCTGGAAGCCGGCGCGGCCGAGCTGATAATGAGCTGCCGAGGTGCTTGCTGAGAAAAGTGCCCCGAAGGAGGGGAAGGAGCGTGAGGTCTGGAGCATTTGAGCTGCCATTTTACACAGACTTCCTGCCGGCCGAGTGTTTACGTAGGAAAGCGGCTCTCTGAGCGATTTAGCGAGCGAGGGCTTTCCCAGGCGGTGTGTTCTTCTCGAAGGTGCCGCGTGCCTGTGTGCACTGCTGCTTCCAGCTCCTCAGTGTGAATCAAAGCTGTCTTTGTGGCCATTGACTGCGGCTTGCCCTGCGCTTAAGTATCTTCAGGCAACGGAGAACAATTTGTAGAATTACACTGCTTCTGTGTTTTTGCTTTGTGGTTTTTTACTTGTGTTTGTGTGTACGATAGGTGATGTGCTGTATTTTGTCTTAATTTACATCCGTAATTCACTAATTGAAAACGACTTCTGGATGGTGATTGTGCACTGTGAGGTAGGCACGGCGCCCAGGTATTCAGTGTCTTTAAGGAATTTTTCTTTGAATTGTTTTTTTTCAGTTTTGCACTGGGAAAGCTTTTCAAATGGAGAGCTATCATCTCCCGTGGAAGTGGGGTTAATATAGTCTTTAACACTGCAGACCTAATCTGACCGTAGGGATGAAGAAGAGCTTAAACTGTGTGCCTTGCTTTTAAAAAAAAATTAATTTGAAGGGTTTTTTTAAAGAATTCTAGGTATTTTTATATAATTACAGAAGTTGTCCTGTCCTTTGTGTATATGCTGTGACATGCATAAGGGTTGTGTGAGATACTACCCAAGTGAGTATTACCCATCACAGTGCTCTGCTTTTCCTACTACCTAAAGAGATTTTCGTATAAAACAGTAGAATTGTTGACTTGGGTTTTTTTTTCCAAGCTGAAATTGCTTATTTATTGGAGCAAACAGTGCTGTATTGGCTTCAGTGAAAACACTGACATGCTTCCAGTTGCACGTGTTTTGATTAGCATTGTATCAGAACAGGTTTTAAGGGGGAGGGTAGTTAAGTAAAAAACGTGTCTAATAGGGTATGATCATGTAAGGGTCTTTCCCAGCTTGGAGGCATTAGCTGAGCAGATTGATTATTTTGCTTCCGAGTTCTATCTTTTTTCAGTTCCTCACTAATCTTTCAAATTGAGTTGTTACTAAATAATCTTGAAATATTTTTAATATATTTGTACTGTTTGTTAAAAACTTACTGATTGATGTGTTCAAGACACAACTTGAAAGAGGCATCAAAACAGTTGGGGGTTGTATCAGTGACATAGTTAAAGGGAAACTCTGTATTTGAGGCTGAAAAATAAAGTTTTAAGTGACAGCTTAGAAAGCCTCAATAAATGCGTGACCTTTCAATGCTGTTAAAGGTCGTTTTTAATTTCTTTTCTTGCTCAGAAAAGAACAGAGATCTTCAAACATAATAGACCTAATATGTGTAAAAGTGCTAAAGGACCTAAAAAGAAATCCACACAAGAGCAAGCTAAATGTGCAAAAATATGATAAGACATGAAAACATAGGACCTGTTTACTCTGTGAAATACCTCTCCAGCACAGGACCTTCTTTTTTTTAATGTTGAGAGTAGAACTACATGTGTGGTAATGGAGCACATACTTTGAGAAAGCCTGTCTGTGAGCTAGATGTTCAGAGGCTTCAAATTTATGCGTGTTGACTTTAATAATATTCAGGATTAATGATATGTTTCAAATCAACTGCACATTAAAGTTACTTCTTCTAAAATACCAAAATACGTAGAGTAAAATACTGAAAAGGAATGATCAGTAGAATATTATCTCCCTCCTCGTTTTTTTCCCCCCTATATCCCACTCCCTCTCCTGTTTCTCTGTTTGTGAGTGAAGTTTCCGTTATGTCCTGCTTGACTAAGTCATTAGTCAGGTAGTTTGCTTTGCACAGTATATCTTTAAGCTTTGTGACTCTCTTTCTTAATTTGCTTTTTATTAAAGAGCTTTGTTGAATATGCTGTGAGCTTTTTCAAGAAAGTGCCAGTTAGCTCAAGGAAGGTCAACACATCCTGAATGTCAAAATAGCATTTTCCATCTAAATATGCGATGCTTTCCAAACCAGCAGCCAGGCTACCTGTGACTACAGGCCTCCTGGTTCAAGGGGTTTTGTGCATGTTGGATGGGTGTTCTCTCTAGAGTGCTTCATTTAAACTGACACCTGGATGCTGTGTGGCATTAGTTAAAAATTAGGGTGGTCATCAGTAAGGTTTGTTGACCCTATGCAGACTTTGTTTTTTGGTATAGATAACCCAGCGGGTTTTGCTATAGGAAAATGAGAATGCTCCTTACCCTGCCAACAGATGTAATCCCTGTAATTTAAAGAAGGCCGACAGTAAATGAGACCTCTACCCTCTTCATTAAGTATAGCTGTTTTAAAAATAAAGCTGGAGGACAAGGCCTTAGTATGTTAAGTGTTGGTAAGAACTATCAGCAGGAAAATATTTTTGTATTAACACGTCTACTGCAGAAATCCCACAGTTGTTTTACTTAAGTCTGTTGGTGATAGTAGAGGTGGGAGGCTATGCACAAGTAAATCTCTGTGGCCCATCAGCAGGGTGCTTGCTGGTGCATTATGTGTTCAAGCTGTAGGTCAGGTTGATTCAGTGAACAGGTGATGGAAAGGCAGGATGATCCTGTAGGCAAGATCTGTAGGCTTTCTTTCATGTTGAAGTTGGTTACAACTATGGATGTTCAGTCAGGCCTTAGTGTGTTCCAATAGCTGCTCTTTGGAAATAAGGAAAGTGGTGGTGGTGTACCCTAAAAGCACCTACTCGGTGCTGGTAGTGTTGTCCTTGGTAGAGATGGAAGCTTCAGGTATTCCCTTCCGCCCCAGTACTGCAATGCACCAGGCTGCTAAAGGAAGCAGGAGCTTCATCTGCTCTCTGGAGGAAACAGAAATAACAAAAAAATATATGGAGAAGATAGTTGAGTTGCATTGGCTCCATAGCCATGCCATAGGATGATTCCACAAAAGTGGAATACCTTAAGAGGAGGACACTGTAAATGCCACTGAAGACAATCAGAGACCTCTGTGGGCAAGAGAAAGATCCCTAATTTGGCAGTAGTTTCTGTCTGCTGCTTCTCCAGGAACTAACACATTGGAGAACAATGTGTTCCAAGTTCTGGATTCACAGGAATCCCCTGGCTTGTGCAGGATTTTAGAGGGAACAGGAAGTACCCGCAGGCAGGATTCAGGAGGTGCTCATGGCCAGCAATGTAAGGCTTTTGTGAGGTTTCAGCTTCTCATGAGCTTAAGGCATCACGAGTTTCTGTAACACGGAGGTGACTGTCCAAGTTATTCTGCTCTAGAAAGCTGCAAAAGTTCGATGGAAACCCTGAAGTGGCTGGAACAAGATTCTCCTTTTCAGCATTTAGGGTATATCTCTGAGTGTGGGACTCTTGATGAGTTTAGAAACACATTTCTGCTGGTTTTCCTCAGTTAAACCAGTGCAGGAATTGCTGATTTGCTGCCAGGTTTATGGTGCTTCACATGAAGTCAGTGTTTCTTTCTGACTAAGTGAACGTTTAGTCCTGCTGTTCTCACTCATAGCTATATGGCAAAGATCTGTCAGGTAGAAGTGTGTTGAATTGCCTCACTAGAAAACACCTTTGTACAGGAGGCATAATTTGGCTTACAGTGGGTTTGTGGTTGTTTGTTAGGTTTGTTTTTTTTTTTTTGGTTAGTGGCAGTCTGTGATAAGAAAAGGATCCAGCTATGACGTTGATGTTGAAGCTTGCAGTGTTGACAGTTTAAACTTTTAAACTAAGCAATTCTGATCCAATAATTTGCATTAGTAATAATATTTTCTTTATTAAAAAAGTATTCTTATTTTTTGTCAGGTTTCCTAGCAGGTGTTGCATAACATTGTATAGTGTCTTTTGCAAGATGACTTGGTGGGAAAAATGTGTCAAATCTATTAATCCTGAAAAGAGAAGTGAGCAACAGTAGTATACAACTATTGAACAGTCAGGATTCAAGATTATTTGTGAACAAAATTTCCTGTAGCTTTTTTGTAAATTGACAAATTTTCTTTAAGTTAATGTCACAGGCAATAACACTTCAAGTGAGAAAGGGTGAATCACACAATTATTGATGTTGAAAGGTCTTTTGAGACCATATAATCCAATTCTTCCTCTCAAGCATGATCCTTTGCATTCCTGCAGCCATGACATGCAATTCTTGGGTGTTTTCTTGGCCGTTAAAGTAATTGCTTGATCTAGTGAAATTTACATTGTATGGATAATTGTCTTTCCATGTCTATTAACTCAAAATTCACATGAAAACAGTGATAATTTTTACAGTTAGCGGTGCCTCAATATACCTACAGTTACATTTGTTGAAGATAGTTGGATTACTGCAATTTATTTTCTTGCTGCATTACAGCAGATGAGAGGAAGGCATGGTTTAATTTCGTTCCTTGTTTTTTGGACTAAGAAGTTAATGTTCTTTCTGAAAGTGCTAAATTTCTAAGGTCAAAGATGGCCACCAGAGTCAGATCCTGACACAGTACAAGAATGGCAAAGCTCCCATTTGTCCCGTTTGAAGGGTGTTGTGTTATCCAGAAGACTAGTAGAGTCTTCAAAGATGGTGGTGCAGGCAGGAATAATGATGAGTAAATAACATTTGTTTGAGCTGCCAAAGTGAAAAGAAACTGGTCCTAAGTTTTGGGAGTTTTTTATTAACTTGTTACCCAGTGGCACATTAGAGTTGGGGTTTTTATGTACTTACTCAAAGATAGTACAGCTTTGCAATGTGTTAGAAAACGCAATACAGTATTGCTGTAGTAAATCTCAGTTTTAAGAACTTGTGCAGTAGTTATTTTGAACGGAGTTGTTTAAATTAGCGAAATTGGTGATAACATTGTGAAAGGCATTTTTTAATGTGAGGATTACATTTGTTGTGAAAGGGTTTTGGTAGTGTAGTGTTGAGAAATATTGCTGTGGTGTAAATTACCTTCATCGCTACCTCTGTTGGAAGGTGAGCTATGGTAACAATGAGTTAAGTAGTTTGCTTTTTTTTTTTGGGCCATACAATTTATGTAGCCTGTGTCGGATCATACTAAAACTTGAGGAAAAGCTGTTTATGAATACCAGCTTATGAATTGTGATTTTATAGTTTTGTATATCATATATGTTTATTCCTTTAGCGATAATCTTTCAGGTTGGGAAAAATGGTTTGCTGTAACAAATGTATAGTAACATGAGTATTACATCTTCTATGTACGTGTAACAAGACTTTTTTCTGTGTGTGTATCTTTATCCTAGATATCGAAGCACAAATTCGAGAAATTCAAGGGAAAAAGCCTGCTCTTGATGAAGCACAAGGAGTAGGCCTTGATTCCACAGGATATTATGATCAAGAAATTTATGGTGGCAGTGACAGCAGATTTGCTGGATATGTCACTTCTATTGCAGCAACTGAATTGGAAGATGTAAGTGATTTTATGTGTTTTGTTTAGTTCTGGCATGCGATATAAGTATTTCGGAATTGATTTTGAGAAATTTTTAGTTGCAGTTGCTTGAAGTAAAAACAGTTGTTATTAAAGCCGTACTGGACCAAGTATGTCTGATCTGGGAAGCTCATAATCATAAAATGGTTTGGGTTGGAAGGGGCCTTAAAGATCATCATGTTCCAACCCCACTGCCTTGGGCAGGGACACCTTTCACTAGACCAGGTTGCTCAGAGCAACATCCAAGGGATGGGGCATCCAAAGCTTCTCTGAGCAACCTGTGCTGGTGCCTCACCACCCTCACAGAAAATCATTATTTTCTTAATATCCATTCTAGACCTACTCTCAGTTAGAAGCCATTCCCCCTTGCAGTGTGGCCATATGCTGGTGGAAAAAGTCCAGCTCCAGCTCTCTTGTAGGCTCCCTTCAGGTACTGGAGGGCCTCAATTAGGTCACCCCAAAGCCTTCTCTTCTCCAGGCTGAACAAACCCAACTCTCAGCCTTTCCTCAAAGGAGAGGTGCTCCATCCGTCTGATCATCTTGGTGGCCTCCTCTGGATGCACTCCACCAGGTCCCTGTCCTTCCTGTGCTGGGGCCCCCAGAGCTAGATGCAGTGTTCCAGGTGGGATCTCAGAGCGGAGCAGAGAGGCAGAATCCCCTGCCTTGCCCTGCTGCCCACGGGGCTTTGGATGCAACCCAGGACATGTTTGGCTTTCTGGGCTGTGAGTGCCCATTGCTGGGTCATGTCCAGCCTCTGCTCCCCCAAGTCCTTATCAGCAGGGCTGCAGTTTAAGTCTGGCTTTGTACTTCATGAACTGTGCTTTGAGAGCCTTGCAGGCCCAAGCAGAAGGCAAAAAGTTGTGGCCTGGTACTTAGTGTTAGCCTTGACTGGAATAATTAACTTTGTTCTGTTTATTGCTACCAGGATTACAAATGGCGGTAAAAAAATCTAATAAAACTTCGGCCAACAAACTTTAGCCACTGTTTTAAGATTTCTGGTTCATGTTTCAGAGCCATTTTTAAGAATTGCCTTTTCCAGTCTATTGTGTTCTCCTTAGGTATCCTGCTTGGAAGATTACCTTATGTTAATTTCTAATGTTAAACATTTGATCATATTTTCAGTTGCAGGAGCAGTCAGAGTCTACGGTTCAAATCATAAATACATAGGCTACAGTTCAAATCATAAATACATAAATATATCTTATGCTGAGAGAATTTTATTTGTAAGAATGAGGAAGATTGTTTAATTTAGTACTAATTGATACATGGAGTGTTTTTTAGTGATGTACTTCTGTCATCTATAGACTTCTAAGAATGCCTTAATTAAAAATTTCCATTACTCTGGAGCTCACTGACAAAGTTTCATAGTTTTATGAGCAGTTTTTCTTTTGGGTTGTTGTAAATAATTGAATAGAAACTGACTACTAATGTGAAGAAATAGCCAAAGCGAGTGCTTGTATTGCCACTGTGATTGAGTAAGTATAACTAAACTAACATGAATTCTCTCTCTGAATTTTTCACTGTTTCTGAAGCTTTTTCATGGGGTTATTAAGTCTTGTTCCGTATACGTATATGACTTCTAAGAAAAACAGTTTGAATATCTCTCACAGTTCTCACATGCCAACTACGGAACTGTAATGGTAGGACTAATATGAAATACAGACTTCTTGTCTAATTAGTGTAGATAGCATACTTGATTAAATGTAGCATATTGAAGAATACTTGAGCCTGCTTAGTGATATGAGCAGGTTTATCTGATGCAGCAGTTTGGGAATAATAAGAAAAGCTATATGAGAAAGCTTGTGAAAATTTCGAATTAACTGTTCTACTATGTCCATTTTCATCTTTTCTATGACCACAGCATGTTCATTTGATGTTAGTTTGTCTAAATATAATATCAGCATGACAAATTCACCATGTCTTTGCTGACAGGATGATGATGACTACCCTTCCACAAGTTTGCTTGGCCAGAAGAAGCCTGGGTACCATGCTCCAGTGGCATTGCTTAATGACATACCACAGTCTACTGAACAGGTACGTCTTAATTGAAGGCACAGTAAAATACTGTTGTAGGCACTGAGGAAAAGAAATGTTAATCAATAACAGGTCTTGTTTTCTGGAAATATGAGGTGTATGTAAATTAAATTTTGCTGTTAGCTTGTTACTGCTTTAGTTTGGAATTCCACAGGGTGCTAAAGATTGGCACTTGTGCATGTTAAAGCCAACATTAATGTAGAAACTAAAGTACTGAATTTTTTTAAATTGAAGTCATACTTCATTAAATTAAAATAACTGGGAAGCTTCATGTGCTTTATACTCTGGTTTTTTAAGGAAAACGTAATCACTTAAGTTTTATGTTCCTGGACTGTTTTTCTATAAAATTTAAAAGCACAAGGAATAGTGTTAAGTCACCCTGCAAAAAGAATGGGAAAGGTTGACAGCATGAAATGCTTTGGTAACAAGTGAATATCTTAAAATATAAAATTTTTGTCAGAAGTGATTTCGTAAGTTTTGTGTTAAAAAACCTGAAATTCCTAGTTGCAGAAGTAAAATTTAGGTTAGTATAGTGTTTTGACTTTCCTGCGCAGTTGAGGCAAGAAATAATTAGGGTCTTTTTTTAATATTACTGAAAATGAATACAGTACCAGACACTTTTCATACTGGTCTTCACAAATATGTGACTAACAGGCTTTCTTGGTTTTTAGTATGATCCTTTTGCAGAACACCGTCCTCAAAAGATTGCAGATCGGGAAGATGAATACAAAAAGCACAGGCGGATGATGATAATTTCCCCTGAGCGTCTTGATCCTTTTGCAGATGGTAATTTATTTTGGCTTTTCTATACCCTTTATGAAATTTTGTCTTTAATTGTCTTTAGCCCTTTGATTTCTGTTGGCATGCTTATAAACTTAGTTTTGTTTTAAACATCCCCTTTTCATAGAGATTTGGTTGAAAATTTAGATGCCATATTCTTCATCTTTATAATACGAGTTTTCTTTCCAGGTAGAAGGACAAGAAAATTGTCAATGAGCCATTGCCATAGAAACACAAAGGGTTAAAGGTTTCTCTTTTCATTTCGTTTTGGGTTGTGCATTGTGCTTTGAACAACTTGTGTATTGAGTGCTCAGATTCATTCAGTACCTTGATAGTTTTCATTCCAAGTTGTAGATTTACAGGGTTACTGCTTTTGAAATGCTAGTAGAGCACCTAATTCTTACCATCCTATGTAAATTTTAGGTGGTATGGCTAAAAGAAACAAAAGCATATATAAGACTTTGATACTATTAATAGTTCAAGTCTGTTCTGATAATTTTAGAATGCAAGTCAGGAGAAGGGGTGCTAGTGGGTCTGACAGAAATTTTCTTCAGGTGAGTGAGTTTCACGTGTGGCAATAAGGTGCCTGTTGGCTTAAAATTAGTAGCTATTTTGCAGGTTTTACAAATGAGAATTTCAGCCTGCATGAATTAATAGGGATATTAATTATTTTACTTGCTTAATTGTAATTGATATAAACATGTATTGTCAGAATTCACAGGCCCATACTAACTGTCCTTAATTTCTTTCCTACAGCAGTACTGCTATATGCCAGTCCTGTCTGCATTCTTAAGGGTGCAGTTCAACACATCCTGTGTAGATTATGGTGAAAAAGTATTCCAAAGGAAAGTCCTATCAAAGCTAGTGTCAGAAAGACACAGCCAATTGGGCAGTGATCTTCAGCATAGAAATGTTTAAGAAGTTTATTTTTTCCCTGAAGTATAATAGCTATACCACTTGTATAGCAAATCTGCACATTTTTCTTAAAGAAAAGTGTTTTTCTTGACAAGTCTCATTTCTATAAAGTTGGGCTTCTTTTAAAGTATTTAAAAATTTAATTAATGCAAGATACAGAGCATAAAACAACATATGGTGTACAAAACCCATTACCTGTGAGTATTGTTGTGGTGGTGTATGTACTGTATTGCATTCAGCTCCCAATCACAAGTGTACCTTGAGAAGAGAAGAGGGGGAAAGTGTCATCAAACAGTATTTTGGGGTTTTTTATTTTGTTTTATTTTTATTTTTAATGAAGCCCTGTTACAATATGACACTAGAAGGTCTGTGAGACATGTCCAGATTTGTCAAACTTATAAATGGGTCTTTATGATAGAACAATTTAAACATTACTTAGGTATGCAATAGTTATTTATAGTCAGATAACAAGTAGGATTTAACAGCTTACACAAGGTAATGTTTTGATTATAAATATCTTTCCAAAGTGTTACTAATGGTAAAGAGATAATTTTCTAGGCTTCTATTCTGCTGCTTGAAGTCAGAACTGCTGATGGAGACAAAGGCACGAAAGTGTACGTATTCCGGATTAGCAACCCAGGAACCCATCACTTCTGAAGACTCTTAACTGTGTTGTCATTTTATCATTTTTATCGGCTTTAAAATATTTGTTTGAAACTGCAGTAGTTATGTTTGTGTTCAAACAGGTTAAATTGATCAGCAAACTGAATAAACGTAAGATACATGTAATTTTAAAAATTTTCGATCAAAAAGTAAAATTAAATGATCATGGAATAATATAATACTAGAGCAGGACAGTAGAAGTCCATAGTTTCTGCTTATCCTGTACTCATTGTGCTCCATTCCTGTTGCTGTTCTCTTCTGCAGGAGGGAAGACTCCAGACCCTAAAATGAATGCCAGAACCTACATGGATGTTATGCGTGAACAGCATTTAACAAAAGAAGAGGTGTGTGGAGGGGAGGGTTTTCCACTTGGACTGAGTTTCATGTTACAACCTTTGAAAGCATTTTAAGGAAGTGGGAACATAAATTCTGTTGACTTTGTCTCGACTTAAAAGCCCCTTTCTTTGGAAAATCATGTTCCTCATATGTTGAAAGTCAGTAGAATTTAAAAATGAAAGTTCTAAAAAACGTCTGTTCTATTTAATACCTAAGCAATGCAGGGAAAAATAGTCTCAATATGTTTTAATCTGGATTTTTTTTGGTAGCACTTGTACTTTTTCTTGTTTATTTTCTTTCTTTCAGAGGAGAGACAAAATCTAACAATGTCTGAGAATTACTCAGTGCCAGAGAGATTTGTTTTTGTGAGCTCTGTATATAGGGAAGCCAGTGAGATTTTAAAAGGCTTTTGATGAAATACCTACAACAGATACTGCAGTATAAGATCTGGTATAAGATTGGCATTTGGTTTTAAATACTAAAAACAATAAAGGAAAAAACCCAAAACCATGCTTTAAAATTAATTTTAATAGGTAAAAATATATTGGTAATGTAAACAGATTTCTTGTGTAATACCTACAGTACCATCTTGTTAATTGGAGCAAGACTTTGTAGTTCCAGTGACTTCTAACACTGATTTGTCTTAACCTTAATTGAGGAATTAGTTCATAATTTTGACAGTCTTACTGCTTATGGATCCATTGATAAATGCAAAACAGTCTGGGTTAGTGTGCTGTTTTAGCAGTATCATCTCACAATTTTAAATAAGAATCTCAGGGCTTTTTTAATGTCATGGGATGTAGCTCATGCAGACATTTTCTAAGTCATTCACCTTTAATTTACTGAAGTGGTACTTGTTTGAAACAGATGGGTAACGGTCTTAAGGCATATACCTATAGGTGACAGAAATGGATACCTTTAAAAATTCTCTATGCATTTGCTGCAAGAAGGCTTTTATTGAAAAATGAAGTTAAAAACAGCCCCTCAAACAGAGCTGCTCTCTCAATATAGAAGAATTTGAAAAGAGTGGCCTTGAAATGAAAGCAGTGGTAAATTGCAGATAATTTGAGCAAAACCTCAAAAAAAGCATAAAAAGATGGTGGAAAACCTCTTTAAAAGGTATAGTTTGAAGAGTTCTTATGTTTGTCTTTTTGTGCTCTTGAACAGAGGGAAATTAGGCAACAACTAGCTGAAAAAGCCAAAGCTGGAGAGCTTAAAGTCGTCAATGGAGCCGCTTCTCAGCCACCTTCAAAACGCAAACGGCGTTGGGATCAGACAGCTGATCAGACTCCTGGTGCTACGCCTAAAAAATTGTCCAGTTGGGATCAAGCAGAGGTAATGACCTAGTGCTTATCAGCTGTCTACAGAAGACATTATTAATGCTAATCCTCTTGAGTGTCAGAAGTTTCTTACTGTACTTGAGAGCAACTAGCAGTCTTTTACTGTGTAGTGTGAGATGCTGATACTTTTGGTTTTATCTTATACAGACTCCTGGGCACACCCCATCTCTGCGATGGGATGAAACTCCAGGCCGTGCAAAGGGTAGTGAAACCCCTGGTGCCACCCCAGGCTCAAAAATCTGGGATCCAACTCCCAGTCATACACCAGCAGGAGCTGCAACACCCGGCCGGGACACCCCTGGTCACGCAACACCAGGCCATGGAGGCGCCACTTCCAGTGCACGGAAAAATCGATGGGATGAAACACCCAAAACAGAAAGAGGTATTTATGGCAAACTGGGAGGTGCATAGTAAGTTTTGAATGGTTAATTGTACTGGATTTTTTCAGTTAAAGTAAACAGTGAGTTCAGAAGCCAGGCAAGAAGTAATTACATTCTGACATCTAGTGGTTGATGTGGGGAGTTGTTCTTGTCTGAGTTTGTAGCATTGGGTTCTGCCTGTGCTTAACTTGCATCTGTGAAAGTATTTCGGCTCAAAAATTGAATAAAAGTTTTGTCATAGCTAATGACTGCTGCAGGTTGGGATTTTAATGTGCAAAGGACACAGTAAAGGAGCATATGTTGAATTACTTTCCATAATACGTTTGTGTATGCTGTTTTTGGATTGTTTTGGGTTTTTTTAAGAGATTGTCATTAAAACAAATTTGAGAAGCATTTTCTCACCTGCCTAATTTGAATTTGGCTCTTGTGTCGGAGAACAGTGAAACACGGTTGTTACCTAATGCTTTTATCAAGGGAGTACGTGGAGTACTTTGTTCAATTCCTAGAATATCTGAGTACTTCTCTTTTTTTTAGAATCTTATCTTTTTATGCTGAGGTTCAGCAAGAAGATGACACACTTTTTCATAAAATGAAGTTCTCTGTTGGATATTTTAGTGAAATGCCTGTGTTTTTTCAATATTCACCAAAGTAGTCTTTACTTTTTGCCTACTGTTTGTTAATTTGATAGTGAAAATGGATTTGAATATTGATAATATAGTTGGAGTATATACTGTTCAGATTTCTGAGAAAATTGAGTTTGTTTTTCCTTAGATACTCCGGGCCATGGCAGTGGATGGGCTGAGACACCTCGTACAGATAGAGGTGGTGACTCCATAGGTGAGACACCAACCCCAGGAGCAAGCAAAAGGAAGTCACGCTGGGATGAAACACCCGCGAGCCAGATGGGTGGCAGCACTCCTGTTCTGACACCTGGCAAAACACCCATTGGTACACCAGCTATGAACATGGCAACCCCTACACCAGGTAAGCTCAGTCCCTTGTCTAAGGCTTCACTTTGTTTTGTGGGAATAAAGCTTTTTTTTTTAATTATTTTGTTATTTATTTTTTGTACTGTCTTTTGAAACGGACTTCTGTCCAGCATGCTCTCCTGCTTGTATGAAAGCAGTCAGTATATGCTCAGTGTACTATTTTTGTGGTAATGTCCACAGCAACTCGGTTCTGGAGAGCATTTGAGATTAGGGAAGGTTTTGTGTCTGTTGCTGTTCAGTGTAGTTGGTAAAAAAATTGATAAAAGGCTCTGTAAAAGTTTGATATGTTATTGGCTACGGAATTCAAGTGCTAGGGGAACTTTGACTCAGGAGAGCACTTAAAAATTAAGTAAACAAGTCATCTGCTTCTGCATACAAAGGATTTTTTAAAATGCCTTTTTTTAAAAATTTGAATATAGGTCACATCATGAGCATGACTCCTGAACAGCTGCAGGCTTGGCGCTGGGAGAGGGAAATTGATGAGAGAAACAGACCACTTTCTGATGAGGAATTGGATGCTATGTTTCCAGAAGGATATAAGGTAATTCATCTGGATTAAAATACAGGAGACCATGATGAAGTTTTTTTCTTACCAGGGATTACTGATTTTTTTTTTTCCCCCTTCAGAAGTAGAATGTTTCACATTAAGTATTGATTATTGATTGTACACACGTGTTTGACTTGCTTACTGATTTATTGTAAATCCCTTAGGGCAGTCTAAAGGTGATCGCACAGGCAAATCACTCTTGTGCTTCTCAGTGTTGGAAATGCCTGTCAAGGCCAGAAATGTACTCTGTATGGACTGATAAAAATACTAAGTCTATAAAAATACTAAGTCCAGACATAGACAGACATGGAAGAGGGTCACAGATACTGGGACACCAAGTATACTATGTTGATACAGTTATTGAAGTGCTTCTTTAATCCTTGGAGACTTCAGAATTTATTGTGTAAGCAGGAGTGAGCTTTCTGCTGAAATGTTGCCAGTACAGGATGAGTGCAAATACAAGCTGTCAGGGTGAGTTTGTTTGTATTGCTGTGAACATGGGATCTGTTGTATGCAATAACGCGCAAATCCCCACACACATAAAGTGAAAGCTACAACTTCAAGCGATGTTTGGTATTTGATGGCTTCCTCTTTTTGTATCTGTTGCAATTAAAATGAATTTTGTTCTTCCTTCCCTAGGTTCTCCCGCCCCCAGCTGGTTACGTGCCCATCCGTACTCCTGCTCGGAAGCTCACAGCGACTCCAACGCCCCTGGGGGGTATGACAGGATTCCACATGCAGACAGAGGACCGCACTATGAAGAGCGTTAATGACCAACCATCTGGCAACCTGCCATTCCTGAAACCAGATGATATCCAGTACTTTGACAAGCTGCTGGTAAAGAAGATTTCGTTCATGCAGATTTAACTTCCCTGGTTTCTTTTAATTATGTAGCAATGCTCATTTATTTGTCTGGAATTATTTGTAGGTTGATGTTGATGAATCAACTCTGAGTCCTGAAGAACAGAAGGAGAGAAAAATAATGAAACTACTTCTGAAAATAAAGAATGGCACACCTCCCATGCGAAAGGTAAGATCAGTTGTCAGATACATTTATGTAATCTCATTTTTCAGAAATTAATGTTTGTTTTCAGGTTTAGCTTCAGTGGTCCACTGGATTCTCTTGAAGATAATCTCCTAAGGTTTGGTATCTATTGTGGTTTAACCCCAACTGGCAACTAAACCCCACACAGCTGTTTGCTTCTCCCCCTCTTTTCCTAGTAGGATGAGGTAGAGAATCAGAAGAGTAAAAGTGAGGAAACTTGTGTATTGAGATAAGAAGAATTTAATAATAGTAAAGGCAAAAAAAAAGAAAAAGAAAAAAAAGAGAGAGAGAGAGAAATAAACCCCAAGGAAACAAGTGATGCAGATGGAAAACACTTGTTCACCACCAACCAAGTGATGCCCAGGCAGTCCCCTAGCAGTGATCCTTGGCTAGCTTTCCCCCAGCTTATATGCTGAGCATGGTGCCATATGATGTGGAACATCCCTTTGGGCAGTTTGGGCCAGCTGTCCTGGTTGTGTCCCCTCCCAATTTCATGTGCCAATCGGCCTTCTCAATGCTGGGGTGGGCTGAGAGGCAGAAAAGGCCCTGACTCTGTGTAAGCCCTGCTCTGTAGTAACTAAACATCCCTGTGTTATCAGCACTGTTTTCAGCACAAATCCACAACACAGCCCGATACAAGTGACTGTAAAGAAAATCAGCCCTATTCCAGCCAAAACAGCACACCCTGTTTAGTGCTTTTTTTCTTCCTCTCCTATATCTGTATGGCTTTTTGTAATTCAGTATAATTTAGTACTGCTGCTGCTCTTTGGACAGTAATGTCAGTCACTAAATGGTGTAGGGCTTTTATAATTTTTTTTTTTTACAATTATGAGAAACTGGATTTATAGTGTGTTTTGCTTACAGGGCTTTTTAATTTTCTGGATTTTATTTGTTACACTAAATTAGCTACTTAGTGTAGCTCTTATTTAAGTTTTGGCTGTAAGCATTAGGCAGCATAATAACAGTCTTTTCTGCAAATGCTCTAAACTGACGAAGCACTAAGCTGCCTGGATGCAAATGCTGTGAAGTTACTTTCCAGATGGAGCTAGTATTAGCTCAGAAGCATGCTTTTCTTGAAAACTGAACACCTGGGCACTGACAACACAGTGTTTGTCATCACACATTTGTGCTTAAACAGATCAGCATGAAATTGCTTGAAATAATTATGTGGTGGTTGGGGCAAGTATTTGGAAGCCTGTGGATATAGTCACATTTTAACTTGGTTAATACTTGTTTTATGATTGTTTAGTGGTGTTTCCTTAGTTTAACTGGCAGGTTTTCTGGTTTTGTTTAGGCTGCGTTGCGGCAAATTACTGACAAAGCTCGGGAATTCGGAGCAGGGCCGCTGTTCAATCAGATTCTGCCTCTGCTGATGTCACCAACACTCGAAGATCAGGAGCGTCACTTGCTTGTTAAAGTCATTGACAGAATTCTGTACAAATTGGATGACTTGGTCCGGCCATACGTACACAAGGTCTGTTGCAGTTTCCTGTTTCATCTGATTTGCTCTTTCTGCATTTTATGTGCACATCAGAAGAGGATGATACCCCTTTTTTTAACATAATTGGCTTTCATATTTCTTAAGCCAAACTTCTAAGTTGTTGTAGTGTGATTGGAGTGTAGGCTTTATAGTATTGAGGCATGATGTAAATATGATGTATGTATATTTGGAGGTGGGAAGGACCTTACCTGATCTAGATATTATCTCCAGACCATGTCCTTAAAAGACTAAGAGCTATAAAAACAATGTAACAGATATAATTTTTTTCTGATCATCATAAGGCTTTAAGCTTGAATTAATGGAATCATCTCTGTGTCATGGACTCTAGTAGGGCTAGAAATACTATAGAAAGTATTAATAAAAGGAAATATTTGTTTATCTTTTTCAGATCCTTGTCGTCATTGAACCACTGCTGATCGATGAAGACTACTATGCTAGAGTGGAAGGCAGAGAAATTATTTCAAACTTGGCTAAGGTAAAACTCCATCCTTTATTAAAGCACTGAGTTAGCTTACATATAACTGCATGTTTATAGGTATGGCAGAACAATTAACTGTACTGTTCATAAATCCAGTTGGTATGTTTTGTGTTTTGTCCTGCAGGCTGCTGGTTTGGCAACAATGATCTCCACAATGCGACCTGATATTGATAACATGGATGAATATGTCAGAAATACAACAGCTCGAGCCTTTGCTGTTGTTGCGTCTGCTCTGGGCATTCCTTCTCTGTTACCCTTCTTGAAAGCTGTCTGTAAAAGCAAAAAGTCCTGGCAGGCCAGGCACACTGGCATCAAGATTGTGCAGCAGATTGCTATTCTTATGGGTTGTGCTATCCTGCCTCATCTCCGGAGCTTGGTTGAAATTATTGAACATGGTAAGTTCTGCTTTCCCAGACAAAGTGTTTTTTACTCACTTTGTATCTGGAAAAGTTTTCATACCTTAGTAAGGCACAGTGACAGTAGGGTCCTGGTTTTGTTGTTGCTATGACACTGAGAAATATTTCAGCTGGCTCTGAAAGATGAATGAAGATGAGTAGTGGTTCAGCATTCCTGAAAATGTTAATCCCTTTTACACTGCTCCTCTATTTTTGCTATTTTGAACTTAAGACATGAGTACAAGAAGTACTAAACCCTACTCCCTTGCAGGGCTGGTGGATGAGCAGCAGAAAGTTCGCACCATCAGTGCTTTGGCCATTGCTGCTTTGGCTGAGGCAGCCACTCCCTATGGTATTGAGTCCTTTGATTCTGTCCTGAAGCCTTTGTGGAAGGGTATACGTCAACACAGAGGAAAGGTAAATCTAAAATACTTTCTTTAGTTTGAACTGAAATGGGTGTGTACCTGCTGTAACTTATTAGAGACATATTTTGCATTTAAATAGGGTTTGGCTGCGTTTTTGAAGGCTATTGGTTACCTGATTCCACTCATGGATGCTGAGTATGCAAACTACTACACCAGGGAAGTCATGCTAATTCTTATCAGAGAGTTCCAGTCTCCTGATGAAGAGATGAAAAAAATTGTGTTGAAGGTACGTCAGAATGACAGTTTAGCATTGATATTGAATATGTATGTATTTCCTTTTCTTAAAATAAAAAGCAAAAAAGAATCCAAATGAAACAAAGCAAAAAGATCCCACCCCAAATCACCCACCCCACAGCTCACCTCTTAATTAAAATTGTTGGATTTTTATTTCCTGTCAGGTGGTAAAGCAGTGTTGTGGTACGGATGGTGTTGAAGCAAACTACATTAAAACAGAAATCTTGCCACCCTTCTTCAAACATTTCTGGCAGCACAGAATGGCATTGGACAGAAGAAATTACAGACAGGTATTTTTGGTGGTTTTTTAGCTGGAAAATTATTTACAGTAGAAGAAAATGAGAATGTTCATTCAGGCTAGGTACTTTTGTCTGTGTCCTGAAACTTGATTTTTGTTTGTACTAGCAATGTAGAAGTTGTGTAGCTAAGAAGATTTTCAGGTTCTTAGGAGGTTATCACGACACTTTACATCTGTGAGCGAGTCTTCATCAGTTGCAAGGTGGGGTGCTTCACCCCATTTATATTCTTAAAAACACTGGATGATTTCTAAAGGTAAAAATAGTTTTTTTATAGTGGGCTTAACATGTTTCTTCAGACTAGGGAATTATTTTCAAGATGTAGAAAGTAGATTTTGGCAGTGTTTGCTTATTTAACATTTCTGTATTTCAGTTGGTTGATACAACTGTGGAGCTGGCAAATAAAGTTGGAGCAGCAGAAATTATTTCTAGAATTGTGGATGATCTGAAAGATGAAGCTGAGCAGTACAGAAAAATGGTCATGGAAACCATTGAGAAGATAATGGGAAATCTGGGGGCAGCCGACATTGATCATAAACTGGAAGAACAGCTCATTGATGGTATCTTGTACGCCTTTCAGGAACAGACAACAGAGGTACGGCCAAGGGTGTTGGAGGATTTGGTTCACTGTGATTGTAAGCCATCTCACTGTTACACATTATACAGAAATGTATGCTTCTAAGTTAGATTTTTAGAATCCCTTTTTAGATATCAGTGCTCTAATGAATGAAATCCAGAAGCAGTCTCTGGAATGTTAGCATTTAAAAAGCAATTTTAGATTATGTCAGTTTAGTTCAAATGCAGTGTTGCCGTTTGTCTGATTTTCCTTTGTTGTTTTTACCCTCAGGATTCTGTGATGCTGAATGGTTTTGGCACAGTGGTTAATGCTCTAGGCAAAAGAGTTAAACCCTACTTGCCACAGATCTGTGGTACAGTTTTGTGGCGTTTGAACAACAAATCAGCCAAAGTCAGGCAGCAGGCTGCTGACCTGATCTCTCGTACTGCAGTTGTCATGAAGACTTGTCAAGAGGTATGGGCTTCTCTTCCAGATTGGCTCTATCAGGTCAAAGTAATGAGAGGGGATGGAAAAATAAACTAACTTTTTTTACTTGGTTGTAGGAAAAACTGATGGGACACTTGGGTGTTGTTTTGTATGAATACCTGGGTGAAGAATATCCTGAAGTACTGGGCAGCATACTTGGAGCGCTGAAGGCTATTGTGAACGTTATAGGTATGTTTTTGTATTGATTACTTGGCTGTTGAAGAGCAAAATAAAAGAAAATTATAAAACCTAATGTGCCTATTTGGATTCAATAGGTATGCACAAAATGACGCCACCAATCAAAGACCTGCTGCCACGGCTGACACCTATTTTGAAGAACAGACATGAGAAAGTACAGGAAAATTGTATTGATCTTGTTGGGCGTATTGCAGACAGGTAAGTTGAGTAATGATAAAGTGTCTAACCTTCTCTATGGGCAATTATTACAGCAAAAGCTCAAGTTGAATATTTGATTTGACATCAGGGTGTTTATTGTTGTATCTCTTGGTATTTCTGAAGCATAAAGCTTGAGATACTTAGACTGTTGAATTACCTAATAAAGGAAATGCTTGAGCAGTTATCTCTGATAGCAAATAAATAGGTGCTGCAGTATGTGGATTTATTTAAAAACTTTTCACATCACTGGAGAGGTAACTCACTTTATTCTCTTTCAGAGGTGCAGAGTATGTTTCTGCAAGAGAATGGATGAGAATCTGCTTTGAGCTGCTTGAATTATTAAAAGCTCACAAGAAAGCTATCAGAAGAGCCACAGTGAACACTTTTGGTTATATTGCAAAAGCTATTGGGTAAGTTGGTTTAATGCTTATCCACTTCTACACACAGTTACCAAACATAGTGATGATTGTTTGTTTTTGGTGGGGAATACTCAAACTTCTCTACATTTTGTATGTGCAGACTTGGTTTTACTCATTTTGAAGAATACAGTCACGTATTCTTCAGTAACGTAAGATGTACTTCTGAACAAAATTTGTGGACTAAGAAGGTTAGAGTAATATTTGGGAGTGAGAGCTGTTGTCTCATGAATTTTTGATACTGTGATGTGCATTCAGTACCCTCTTTGTATTATTTCATAAACTCTCCTTTAAGTGATTTATCTTCTCTATTTTTTTCCCCTCCCCCTACCAAATCAGTAGTTTATTGGTTTTTAAAGATTTGTTTCCGCTAAGGTCATACTGCAAGTCAGCACATTGTAGAATGAAGCACAGTTGCCACCTTTATGTATACTCTTTTAAGTGACTGATGACTGACTGACTGCAGATAGAGCAAGCAGCCAGGGGTGCTGTAATTGTTCTCCATGCAGGACATAACCTACCTCTGTCAATGCTTATGGTTTTGTACAAGTCTGTAATTGCCTCTGGGATCAGAGTAGTGGTGGGGAGGCTTTGCTACCCTCCAGAGTTCACAGGAGGAACAGAAGGCAGGGAAAAAGCTAAGTCTAGGCAAAGTAAAAAATGTTGGCTGTGAAATAAATCCATAAGCTGTTCTATAGTTAGTGTTTCCTTTTTAGTGTTCAGTTTGTTTCCCAGTTCTCTAAACTTTTATGAGGGCTAAACCATGTTTCTCTACCACTTGTTTGAAGCTTAACTAATTTTATTCAAGTTCTCACTGAATCTATTGACATGGATGCTCATGTTGTCTCTTCCAGACCTCACGATGTATTGGCCACACTGCTAAACAACTTGAAAGTACAGGAAAGGCAGAACAGAGTATGTACTACAGTAGCAATTGCTATTGTGGCTGAAACATGCTCACCTTTCACAGTGCTGCCTGCACTCATGAATGAATACAGAGTTCCAGAGCTGAATGTCCAGAATGGTGTGTTAAAATCTCTTTCTTTCCTGTTTGAATACATTGGAGAGATGGGAAAAGATTACATTTATGCCGTTACACCTTTGCTTGAAGATGCTTTAATGGACAGGTGAGTGCACCTCTTCTATGGTCCAGGTACCCATAGTCATATTACGTATATACCTGATTAATGATAGCAAATATGCATACTGTCCTTGTTTGCTAAAGGCTTTACGTGACTGGCATAATTTGGAAGCTGTTATTTGCAAACAGTTTGGATTATATATGCCCCAATTTTACTAATAATTCTGAAGATTAAAATGATAAAAGCATCTTCAGTGAGTCAAGACTTCTTCCATTAAAACTGCTTTTGGTAATTTCTGTTGTTGGTACTTCTGTGGAGTTGGAGTGCAGTAATTTGTCAGGAAGCTCACCTCTTAATTTTCACTTTACTGGTTTTGGGTACTCTGCCTCTTGCTGTCAGTAAGTATGGCTTAGAAGTGTTATTAGTGCTTTCAAGAAAAGTGTTATTGAAAAGAAACACTATGCTTGTCCAATCATGTTGCTTCTAAGTCTTAATTTATTAATAGCCCATTGTTCTCTTTGCAGGGATCTCGTACACAGACAAACAGCCAGTGCTGTGGTGCAGCATATGTCCCTTGGTGTTTATGGGTTCGGCTGTGAAGATTCCCTTAATCACTTGTTAAATTATGTGTGGCCTAATGTGTTTGAAACCTCTCCTCACGTCATCCAGGCAGTTATGGGGGCTCTGGAGGGCCTCAGAGTCGCTATTGGGCCCTGCAGGATGTTGCAGTATTGTTTACAGGTATGGCCTCATGTGTGCTGGGGTGGCAGAGAGCAGTTGTCGGGCAGGACTTCTTTCCAAGAGACAAAAAAGTCAACTGAAGATGATTTGCAGCAAAGGAAAAACAGGATTTTTGTCTCCAAAGTATTATTTAAACATGGTGTTCTGTGCCAAGGACTTGAATAGTGGAAATAGATAGTAAACAGAGGGTTTGGTGTAGGGAAATAGCTTAGTACGTCACAGAACTTGTGTAGAAAGAGTGGGTAACTTAGAATATCAGTTGACTAAAATAGCCTGGCACTTTGAGGAGGTGAACTAATGACTGAGGAATAAATTAGCTGTGGGAGGGGTTATGACAACAAGTAACCAGTGAGATAAATAAATGAGAGGATAGGATTCATGGTCGTGATTTGTTGTTAGCCTAGAGTAACAGTGAGATGTTTAGAAGAGTGAAGCACTAAAACCCAGCTTTGATTAGAATTTATACTGCTAGATCAACACTAGGCAGTTCAGCTTTTGTAAATGTGCAAGTGGTGGTAAAATCTGAAGGCTCCTTTTCCGTATAATTGCACGTAACACTGGCTGTGTTGGCTATGGAATCAAAGCTCACCTAACAGGTGGGGAGCAAGGATTAAGGTAATGCAGGGCAGTGTAGAGAAGGTGTGCCAGCATTTTAGTAGTAATTTGCAGATAGGAAGTTACATACTTCTGCAGTGTGGGGACCTCAGCATGAAGATACTGATGACAGTAGGAAGGGGAAGGTCTCTTGCAGTGTATATTCTTGCAAGTACTGTTTGTATATATTGTTATTATATAGACCTGTTTTTTTCCTAGAGCTTGTATATTCTGCCCATTTATTAAATGCTTATTTTGCAGTGCTTGATTAAATTCAATATAAGACACTGGGACTTAAAGCTTTTATTACATTTTGTTCTGTTCTGTTTTCTAGGGTTTGTTTCACCCTGCCAGAAAAGTCAGAGATGTTTATTGGAAGATCTATAATTCAATCTACATTGGATCACAGGATGCTCTGATAGCACATTATCCAAGAATCTATAATGATGAAAAGAACACCTATATTCGTTACGAACTTGATTACATCTTATAATCTTCTTGTTCAGTTGTTTGTGTTTAATGCACAGCTGTTGTTCAGTTAAATGCTTCGGATTTCATGATGTAAAATTTTAAAATTTTGGAGATCAGTGTAGAGCTGGTCAGAGGCAGAGCTAGGTATCCAGTAGCATGATTTTTTAAATATGTCCTTGTTTTTTGATGTTAAACAGTTAAAACCAGTAGTGACCAACAAAACAGTGATTACAATGTACTGGAGGGATTTCGTTTTGGATCCATCTTTATGAAGATTTAGATTTCATTCCTTGTGTTTAAAGGGGAAGTTTATTTGAGAAATAAACATTTGTGTATAAAAACTAATTTGTGTGTGGTTTTTGGACAGAGGGGCTTGTAAAATGAGTCCCTTTGGATTAAGTATTGTTCATGTAATAAATAGGTGGTATAAAACATTTTAACCCTTTTTGTCATCCACTAGCTTTTGAATAAATAAGAAAAATGTACCAACTGTAGTTAATGTGTGTATCTTTGTCATGCAATAATGTAGCTGTAGCCTGGCTGATGGTTGTAGTAATATCAATTTATTTTCATGGAAAAAGTGGTGTTTAATTGGTTGTTGTTACTGCTTCATCTGCAGTATCCTGGTGGGCATGGATTAGCTTGTTAAATTTTCAGAACTTAAGCAGTTTTATTGTAAATGGTATTTGTAAAATCAGTTTTGAAAATTATGCATATTGATCATATTATGTTTAAAAAGCCAAATGTTTATAGGCTGTGGTATAATTCTATTAAAGAGCTAGGAAAGTTAAGTCTCCAGCACCTCAGATGAGGTGGTTTCTAAGAAAAGCATTCTGTTTTCTCATTTGCTTTTTGCCTTTTGTGTGTGTGCTTCAAAGAAAAAGGTCTTTCTATCTGACAGTAAACGGCCTAAAACCCAAGGGTAAGTCATGCTGGTAGTAGTGTACATTATCCCGTGTTTGTAAGGTGACAGGAGGTAGTAGCTGGCTGTCACCTTGTTCTGCGAGTCCTTGGCTCGAGTGATTCATTTCCATCTTATCAATTTCAATTCAGTGGCGTTATCTGACTTCTCTGCTGTTTTATGTAAATGTGAGAGTCTTTAAATGTTCAGCATATAAGAAAATTTCACCCTTCCTTTCAGGGCCTAAGTTTTTGTTAGGGGTTTGGGATGGCATGAAAGCAACTTGGGACCCTTTTGTTAAAAAAGGTACTAATTTGTTAGCAAAGGAGAAAAGTGGCTTTTTTCATCATTGAGCTGTATTCTAGAACTTGTTAAGTAAAACCAGCCGCAACTTCTAGAAGTCTTTATTGCTGAACTGAATTGTTTCCTCTGAGAATAAGGTGCATTCTAGTGTGTTTCTAGTGCTTTGACTCTGAGTAGTGTTGTTTGTATTGCAGATAGCCTGCCACCTTCATTGCTTCAGTAGTTCTGCAAGGCAGAACCGAGCAAGTGCCAGTAGAGAGGGAGGAGGGCTGAAAAAAAGCAGAGTTTTGAGAGATGAACCAAAAGAGAGCTCTGAAACAGGTAGGAATGGATGATGGCTCCTGCCTTCTAGGTGTGTCTCAGCAAATTCACTGTTCTTAGAAATAAGTAAAATTGTAAAAATTTTCTCAAGGTGGATGGGAGCAACTTCAAGTTCCCATTTTTGTCTTTTTCAAGCTCATCACTTTTAAATCTGAGAACTACTTTCATGAATCTTTTTGAGGAAGATGCATTGTTTCCCTTGTTTCCTTAGAAAGAGGGAAAGGGGAGGGAGAGCTGTTTGATGAAACAGAATTGTACATAAAACTCTGATGTTCATGTTTGGGTTTTTTGCTGTCCCCCAAGTATCTGGTAAGAAAAAAGGTTTGAAATGGCAGTATTTAATTAAGTGCAGTTCTTGATATGCAGAGTCATCAGGAAGCATTTTTGTCCTTGAGACTTTGTGGATCTGTGGAACTCTTACCTACAGGGGCCATCTCTGTGTCATAGACTGATACGATTTTCTGGGAGCCTACAGCAGTTCATAAAGGATTTTGCTTTTGTTGTTTAGCAAACACACTGATTAAGGAGGAAATTTGGGGGAAATAAATAACTACCTAGATATAGTAGTATGACATCTGTCCACCTGTAGACAAACATGTTTCTATTCCAGTACAAGCTAAAGTCATTAATGAATGGGAAAGTTTTACTCTGAGGTGGTGGCTGGTGCTCACCTGCAGACTTCTGGTTCTGGACAGGAAAGACCAAAGAGTTTAAATAAATGGAAGGATTTGGATCACTACTATTTAAATTCCATTAATGGATAATTAATTGTGCCATTAATGTAGAAAAACAGGCAAAATGAACCAAACATCTGCTGTTTTGCTGCTTGTTTATAAAATGGGAGACATGCCATGGCTTGGCAACTGAGAAGTTAACCTTGTCACAGAATTAGCGTGCTATTTGATAAATACAAGTAACATGCATAAAATCTGCATGTCTAGACAATCCCTCAGCTTCCTTAATTAGGTTTTCTTTTAAAGGGAACCAAGTTCCTTTCCAGTTTTTCTCCAACCCCCTTTCTGGATTTACATAGAGCTCCTAACTTTAGCAATGAATTGCAAAAGAAGCTCTATGGGCAGAAGCTTCACTGACAGTTGATTCTTCTGAACAGGCTCATCCAGTATGCAGAAGGAGGTGGAGGGACCTATAAGGAAAGAAAAGGTATGTGATTTTTTTAATGTAATCTGTATTTTAAAGTTAATTACAATTATGCATTGGGATAGGGACAGTGAAGTAGGAGAATGTAAGCCATACTTCCATGGGCTCTTCCTAGTTTAGAATATTGTATTTTATGACTTAATGTGGGTTCTGATTGCATCTGATTTTTTTGGTTTGTCCTTTTTCATGGAAAAAAGGATGCAGCAGTTGTATATACCTACATTTCCTTACAGTCTAAACTTCTCCATCAAAGGATGTCCACGCCCCTTCACAGCTTGAACTGATGGAGATCAGTTTTATCGACTGATAAAATTAGCCAAGGCTAGCAGTTACGAGTAAGGTATGCCAATCTTAAAAGATTGGGAAAATTGTTTTTATTTCGTCCGAGGTTTTTTCTGAGAGCAGCTGAAGATAAGAGTCTAAAGTTTCCTCAATTTATGTTTGGTTTTAGTTGCATTTTATTGCTTATACTGCTGTGTCTTCTGATCTAATTTCACACACATACACCTCCTTCGCTTCTACTCTTCTGATTCAGTTGTACCCATTTTGCTTGTACCTCATTTTTCCATGCATCACTCTAACCTGCATCTCTCACCTCATTTTCTGCCCTGAAAGCTGCACTCTTGCCCCTGTGTCAGGCTTCCTTTGACCCTGCATGTCTTGGCACAATAGCAGTGGTGGCAGTGAGAGCAGAGAGTGAGAAGGTGAATCCAGCTGACATCTTGGTTGCCCTTGCAACTGCAACAGTTCCTGGATGTGTGGAAAATCACTCCCTGCTGGAAAAGTCTCACTCTGATTCTGCTGCTCAGGCTGGGCCAGGTGCAGGGAGGTCTGGAAGAACATAGCTGCCAAATGTTAATTGTTTTGGAAAATACTAGGGAATACAGTGTGCATGTATAGCTACACTGGCAAGGTTGATACTGGTCTTTCTTGCCCAGCCTGAGCTACAGGGGCTCTTCCTCTGCCAAGCAAAATGGAGATGGGAACCTGTTCAAGTGGCTTTTTACATTCAGTTTCTTGATCTTATAGTGGAGTCATTGTAGGTGTCAGATGGAGTTGGTCACAGTGTTCTGTCCAGACAAGGAAATGGGATGCCAAGTTACTGAAGTGCTACATTTTCTGTGATGGTCTCTTCTGTGTACCTCCAGAGGGAACATTGCAAAGCTTAATTCCAAGCACAGCACAACTTCTAGCCTGAGCTGCTGCTTGAGGCAGAGTTGTCGAGATCAGATTCATAAATAAAGGTTTGCAAGTAACCCTGAAAGTATTTTGCTGGTTGTTGTTACAGATATAAGGTCAAGTTTAATTCACCTCTTTTCAGAGAATCTGAGATGGCGTAAGGAGTGGCAGTTGTTTTCACAAGGACGGAATTTTGATGCCCAGAATAAGGTTTTGAGGCTTTTTGACAGAATTTCAATGAGTTATGCAGCCAAGTATGAATGTGATAATTTTTAAGTAAAATAGCATGTAAGAGTCCTCAGTTTTTAGCCAGACTCCAACATTTTGTTCTTGCCAATGAAGTAATTCTACTCTGAAAAATGGTTGATGGTGAAGTAGCTTCTGACATGTTACGAAAGGTTGGAGCTTGGTATGGTTGTAATAAACAGAATGATCATAACAATAAATGCTAGGAGTTGTTAAGAATCTTATCACTGTGGCATGCATTCTGTTTACTAGCTTTACAGGCAAACTAAACCAAAGTGTTTTCCTTATCAATTTTACATGCCTAGAATTTACATGGTACAAGTTCTTTTCTCTGTTGCTTTTTACAAGTTTGTCTCTTAAGACCACTTTCTTAAACCTTTCGGTGCAATGACTGTTGTGAAATCAAGTTTCAGCCAGTGTTGCATCACACTGATTATTCTACATGTTTTTCTCCAAGCTAAGCAACATATTTTCCCTCAGTTTAAGCTGCTGTAATGAATACCCTCGTTACTAATAGACTGGGGTGAGACAGGAAACAGCTTTCAAATTTTGGTTCTTCACTAAATATGGGAAGTGTTGATGTGCAAGTAAAGTGATTGCCTGTAACTTAAGTTCATCTGTGAACCAACTGCAAAATCTCACTCTGCCAGTTTAATAAAAATGGCAGAGGTAAATGTGAGAGTCTCTGATCCAAAGCATAAATGTGTACATCAGTGTGATGCCATATGCTGAGTCTTGAGTCTCACCAGTAGTAATGGAAAGATTTCTGCTCCCCCTGGCCTCCAGTGGTTCCTCTGGCCTGTGTGGTTTGAAGTGCAGCCCTCCCCGCCCAGCTGTACCCCTGGAAACCATGGTAGGGCTTGTAAAGGCTGCCCCGAAGCCTGGTTAAGGGATCCAGCACACCACTGGGTAAGGAATGCTTCTTCACTTCTTACATGAGCCCCAGGCCAAATGTTCTGGAAGTTATGAATAAGCTGCTCTGTTTGTAGGCTAAAGAGTAGCAAATGTTTTATGAATCTGAATAAATGAGGAGGGAGTAAAGTGATGGACCTGATCTATTTATCCCGAGATTGTATCAGATGGATCTTAAAGCAGTTAGCATGACTTTGTGTGACTGTCAATTACTAGTGGTCACAATGAGAGTTTTGGATTTTCTGAAAACTTGCTTTCTTGATGGAAAGAGATTTTTTTTTTACTTGTTTGTTTTAAAGTTCAGAGTCTACGCACATTTGTTTCTTCAAAATCTCACTCAAAATCTGTTCCTTTCAGAGGTAGGAGACATTTTGGTCACCTAGATAGACAAATGTTTCTTTATTTCATTAGCAGTCATCTTCTGCGCTGAGCTGGCCAATAAAATTCTTCAATGAGCTGTACAAGTCGTTCCCCTTGTGCCTCATTTCCTTTGAGGGCTTGTGTTTCTTGCTGAAGAATGCCATCTTTCACTGGTCCCGCTGCTCTGAACCAGTGGTTTCTGTTAAAACCATCCCTGATCCAAGCCTGGGAATAGGCTCGCCCTTTGCTGTTGGTTCCTGGCTGTTGATTGAGACCAGATGTGACAGCTGTTCACCACCGTAGGGTGACGGGGTCTGAGGTGACTTATTTCTAGACTTTTCTTAGGTAACTTTAGAAACAGTGACCTTCAATCCCTGCCTGTCATCCAAAACAGTAGAACAGAACTGCGGTCAAACAGCGATTTTGCTTTGAAAGCCATACATTTCTGTCTCTGTTGAACTCTTAAGTCTCCAAGGATCTGCAGGTCTTGAGCCCAGCTGATAAAAGGAATGCAACTGGCGATTTATTATTTTAGCTAATAAAAGAGGATATTGTATATTAACTTTTTCACATTCCAAGGCACTAACAACAGAATGAAGGTTAAAGGCGTCTGATATTCACAATTAAAGAATGGAGCCTTTGTTTTTAGCACAGTATGCAGCTGAGACAGAAGGAATATGGCAGGAAATGAAAACCAGGTGGCTTGAGTTACAGTTTTTAAGACCGAAGAAATGACCTTCAGAAAAGGCTGTTTCCTCACTCAATAAAAATAAGTTAAATATATACAAAATCATTTAATTATTCTCTGCATTAGTTTGCAGATGTTTCTGTACATGTATCTTATATTTCCACAGAATTAGCACAATGATGTGTAGATTAGTCTTAAAAACCCTGCTGAGATAGAGCTAGAGCTTTCTGTAACTTAAGGCCCTAAGTTCATTTTGATAAGATTGGAAGGTACATAATATTCAGTGAGTGCAGGCAGTTTTTTGCTCACTTCAATCTGTATACAAATGTTAGTGTTAATATTGCTGTAATTACCATTACCAGTTACATGATACTGCCAGTCTTCATAGACTGATGGAGTGGTTTGGGTTGGAAGGTACCTTAAAGATTATCTAGTCCCCCTGCCATGGGGAGGGATGTCTTCCACTAGACCAGGTTCCTCAGAGCTCCGTCCAACCTTGAACACTTCCAGGGGTTGGGGCATCCACAATTTCTCTGGGAAACCTGTTCCAGTGCCTCACCACGTTCACAGGTGCCCTCTTTCAGTTTAAAGCCATTCCCCTTTGTCCTTTCACTCCATGCCCTTTTATAAAGTCCTTCTGCAGCTTAAAAGTCCCTCTCCAGTTTGTGTCGGTACCTTAGTAAAGATCACAAGCACCTGATATTTAAAAAAAGCGAAATCAAGGGCATAATAATTTCTTATTCCCTCCTGTTTAGTATTATATTTATTGTGAAAGATGTAACCATGGTAACTTAAACGTAGTGTAAGGCGTCCACAAAATAAAATGACAAGTCATCATTTAATACAAGTGCAGTTTTTTTCAGGTACAGATTTCATTTAAAGCTTAGAAAATTGGAGACGGCACACTTTGCAAATCAGCTTGGATTTTTTTCTCTTGAAAAAGGTGAACGTGACTTCCTTGTGGGAAGCTGTAGGGTCATTTTGCAACCCACGCAGCAGCAAAATTGTAATTGCTATTAGAGCTGGGACAGCAACTGGCCAAGATTCATACAAGAAGCTCAACCTTACCTTTCCAATCTTTTTGCTGACTATGGTATTCTACTGAAGAGGCAAGTGGGCTTCTTGATTTGCTAAGCAAGTCTGTCTTAGTCCAAAGTGATGCCATGATGATTTTTGTCTTTTATACCCCTGTTATACCTTTTTGCAACTTCTGTATTCTTGGTGCTTTTGCCTACATTCTTGGACTTGTTTGTTAAGCTAAGAGACTAAACATTTTAGAGGCTTTGTAGTTAGGGTGCCAGTGTGCCCAGACCCCAAGGTCCTCTCCAGAACACATTTTGTAAACTAAGATAGAACCATCCAGGGGAGGGTTCCTTAGAGGGGGGGCTCATTCGAGCCTCTCATTGGGGAATTTTTGATAGATCTGTTAATTAGTAAGACCTAGAAGGTAAGACCAGATATAGAGGAGGGGATTGCGGTGGCCATTGCGGGGGTGCATGGAGGTGTATTCGACCTGGTCGTGGTGCACCTAAGGATCCTTACAATAAATACCAAGGTAATACCCTTTTCCCCTTCTAACCGTGTTCGCCTCTTGATTTTAAGACCAGGAAAAGGCATCAAAAGTGCTTCCCTGCTAGTCATCACCACCCTATGTTTTTTCGATTTTGCTGTGTTATGTGTAAGATTTTAGTGGGACACTTCTGCAGAGTTTACAGAAACAGATGTTTTATTACCAAATGCTGTCATGCATAGCATTTGGTTACTATTGTAGAAGTTACAGTTAGTAATTGCATAAGCATTCATAGGGCTTATATATATATTAAGATCTTTCTCTGAGTCACTGTCTGAAGATGGGAGAGTAAATTCCCAGTTATTCTGTGTCCTCATGTTAGGATGCATTTACATGCCCATGTGCAAGTGAAAAAACACATCTATGCTCCTGGGTGCAGGTTGCTTTTTCTCTTACGGCCAGTTACAGTTTCTTTCTATACTTCCCTGTGTTGAGGCAGCTCTTGGGCATTTCAGTCCCTGGAGACAGACCTGCAGTACAAACTTCTTGGAGTTACTGTTTTCATGCTCTGATTATTCTGTTGGTGTTAGAAAAGCAAGTCTGCTGTTCATGACAGCCTGTCAGCTGCCAGCTCTGCTTTCTTCATGCTGGTGTAATGCCATGTACCACAGTCATTTTTCATGTAATATAGGATAAGCAGTGATTTAAAAAAAAGACAAAACCAAACCAAAGCATGAAGTCCAACCACCACCACATTTACATTTTAGTGTGTGTCACTAGTTGCTCAAATTGCATCCATTTTCATTGGGTTATTTTTAATCACTTTTCAAGGGAGGCCTATAAAGAATTCTCCAGTGTCAGAGGCCTCCAGCCTGGGTCCTTGCTGCTACTGCAGGATGCCTGTGTGATACAGATATTGCTGTCTGGGAGATGTTTTGAGACTTCCTGTGCAGTTCAGGTATCAAAGAACTTCCTCGCACATCTGTTAAAGGTTTTGCCTCTGTTCTTGCCTCCTTTCAAGTTCTTGATGCTGCCTTGTTACCTACCTCTGGAGTTTTGCTGCTGTGGATTGTAATTTTTTCTCCCATATTAAAGTGCATCTGATTGTAATACTTGTTACCATTGCAAATAATCTCTGTGAACACAAGCAATCCTTTTATTTATTCTCCCCTATTTCAGGAATGTGGGCTCTTTCCACTGACAAACAAAAGTAGTTACCCTCAACCCTGCTCAGTTCCTCTCTTAACACGCCAACTGACGAGCAATTACTTCTAACTTTTTATGTTAAACATGCTTTATTTGTTGAATTTTTATGTTGTTTTACTCGTATGGTTTTCCTCTTTGATTGGATCATTTTCTTGTTACATCCCAACCATTTTATATGGATTGAGGCCAAAATAAGACTCCAGCTATCTTAATCAAGTACCAGCTACCGTTACGTTTAGCTCAAATGCTCTTTTGTTTACCCCAGAATATATTTCCTGAGGATGGAGATGTAAGGTCTAAGTCCAGTGTTATGTAGAACAAGGGTCTTAACAAACAAATAGTTTTGCTTTGCTCTTTTAATTTACAGTTAAAATGTGGAAGCATCTTGTACACCTTATGTGTTGTCTTGTCAAAAGTTTGACTTACGTGCTTAAAATCGGGTAAATGTGGGTGTAAAGAAGGAGCAGTGCATAGTGATTAAAGCACAGTAGTGGATACTGGGGTTTCCTGCTCTGCCAGAGTATTTGCTGTGTCTCCATTGCAGAAATTGTCACAGTACCAGTTCTGGGAAATCATCTTAAGGGGAATCAAGGGGGTCTTTCAGTAAATCAGAGGACACTTGTTACCTTGTTCTGAGGGAAAAAATTTACTTAGCATGCGATTAATTTCATATCCTGTTTTCCTGTCTCTTGTGTACATATTGGATGTCAGTACTTTGGGCAGTTTTCTGTTTCATTCTATGATACATCACTGAAAGTTGACCCTTTAGCCCCAGTTTCTATGAGGATGTTCTGTGGAAAGAAGGCATTTATCCTTGGGAAACAATGGGCTTAGTGCTGGTTTTGGGGCCTGCAGGAATGAGTGTCAGGTTCTGACCTCTGAAGAGACCAGGAGATCTGCAAGCCATGACTGAGCTGGTAAATTCCCTGTAAACCTTGAGAGAGTCACTTGAGGCCATGCTGCTCCCTGGGCTCGAGCACCTGGGCTGTGCACAGTAGGGAGTGCTGTGCCAGCCATGCTTGCAATCCCTTCCTCTTCCTTCTAGAGATATTGAAGCAAGTTAATCTGTTTTATTGTCCTTCACATTCAAGAACTCTAAGAAATACTGCAGTTTAGTAGCTGTTGAAAATTTAACCACTTATTTGCGTCTGGGGTAAATTATTGCAAGGCGTGTATAGGGTGTGAATTCTTCCCAGCAGCCTGCCTGTAGAAAGCCTTCTGAGAGCCCAGCTGGTGCTATTCACTGTGACAGAACAATGCCTTCTGTCCTTCAGGAGGCAGGTTCCCTTTCCTTTCCAGGGCTTGGCTGTGTCTCATTGCCATGATAAGAATGCTTCTTAGTGTTTCTTTTTTCATAGCAGCTAAACTGAGTTGCTGGAGTGAGCTGAGGCCATCTGTCCTGATGCTGGAAAGGAAGAGTACAGCCTTCTGTCAGCTATCTTAAGCTGCTGGCAAATCAGTGGTGTGACGTGGGGGACTTAGGAAGGAGTCTCTCGCTGAATTGCAGACCATGGTGATTAAACCAGTCTGCCCTACTTGGCGTACTGGTTCAAGATGTTGCTGTTTAGTGGGGAGCATTCCCGTAATACAGACATGGCTTTTCCTGCCTCTCTCACTGTGTTCTCCTCCCCTCTTCCATGTCAGTGGGTTTGAGTCCATAGCATACTGTTTGGAAAACTAGTTTCCTGCATAGTCAACAGAAAAAGTCATGGAATCACTGAAATACTCTACTGAAACATGTTTCCTGTGCTAAAGGAACTGCAAAACCTGCCAGGAAGTGCTGTGTGATAGGAGTATGATTTGTAACGTTATTTATTGTAAGTAGTCACTAATTCTGCCATGGCTGGACAGCAGAGTTAAGATGTTAATGCATTATTAATCATTAGTACTAGTATACAAGCATAAATTTGTTCTTAATGTGAAGTATAAATCAAAAAAGTTCTATCCTGATGCATTCACTTGGTTTTGCTTTGAGAAAGAACAGAATGAACTCTCACCTTGCCATTCCCCAGACACGTAGGTTTGACATTTTTGAACTCCAACATTCATCTCCCATATCTGAACACTGGCTGCTGTTTTTCTACCAGCAAGGTGTTTTTTCATTCTCACTGTGCTCTGGGATTTAGGGAATTAGAGGGGAGTAAGGCAGCTGTACCACAAGCTTAGAAGCTCATTTCTGACCTGCTTTATTCGTGTATCTGTGGCTCTGTGTGGAGATGGTAATAGTGACATTATCTGGACCACAGCCATTGACCCAATCTTCTGATCTTTCAAGAGGATCAAGGAAGACATCTGCACTCGTGCAGAATTTTGCGAATGTGCTCCAGGCTTTGTGCAAGTGCAGGGCCCATCTGTATGGGCTGAACCTATAGATTTTTATCTGGGGACCAGGCACATGTGCTGAGCATTATTTATTCCATCCATTGCTAAGTCAAAATAACTGTGCAAAACACATGTATAGGAATACACAGTGCCAGAAGAACTTCAACTATTGTACTCTACATACATAAAGAGTAATTCACATTATTTTTTAGATACATTGAGCAGATATTCACATTGTGTGAGCTCTAAAAGTCTTCTGCAGTGAAAGACAAATCCATTTAAAAGGAAATTGAATAGACTACAACTCAGTCTTGGAGTCATGGCTTTCCTCTCTGATACCTTGTTCCAACTTAAATAAATAGAGGGTGGAATCCTCCTTTCTTAGAGGCAAGATAGGGTTTAGTTGGAAATGCTTCATATTTTAGTCTGTTGGATCTTTCTTTTATTGAAGACTCTCAGCAGTTCTTACCCACAGAGGCAGGGTTTTCATAAAGAATGTGCAAAAGGAACTGATGTTGATGTTTATAAGTCAGAGCAAGATTATATTCTATCCAAAAATCCAGTACAAATAAAACTGATCAACCACAGGATCTTCCTACCATGGCACTTTCTCCAAGGGCTCCACCCATGTCAGTATGTGCTGGGCTCTTCCCTAGGATGTATTGTGCAGGCAGCGTGGCCATCAGGCAGGTCATTAGAATTTCACCAATGTCTTTGCAGTTAAGGATGGATTCCTGCCTCTACCATTTCTCTCCAGTTGCTGCAAGGCTTTAAGAGACACTCACGATCTAAAGAAATTATTTTTTTTCTCACAGGAACACAATAAGACCCTGTCAAAACAATCAGTTGTTTATTCTGATGAATGTGTGTGATTATTAAAAACAGAACAACCTCTTGGAGAAACGGAGCTTCCATCAAAAACCTTACAAAATTCTTCCATTACCTTGTTTGGAAATGAAAAGGAGTTGGGGTAGGGAATTCTTTGTTTTCTTTTTCTTTGGAAACATCCTTATTTGGCATCTGTAAAGCATTTACATTCTCTAGTTCTGGATCAAAGTCCTTTCATGGCTCATGTTACTTATTTCCTTCTTTAACTGAAGCACAGAAAGAAAAATGGATTTTTTTTTCTCCCTCAGGCTTACAGTATAAACCATTGTGAAAAGTCAAATCCTAATTTTTAGCGAGGAAGTAGTGAGCGTAAGGAATAAAACATCTCCAAATGTATAATCTGAAGAAGCACCATCACCCACTTCAGAATGAACAGTTTGTAAATGCAAGTCCCTATAGCAGTTACAAAGCATGTAAGGTACAATTTAGTAAAACTGTTGTTTTACTGTGTTGTGCTGCTGGATTTCTTTCCTTCCTCATGTTCCAAAGGTTTGTGCTCTTCAGGAGAAGACCTTTGTCCTCCTCAGCCTGTGTAGCAGCTAATACAGCTGGCCAAGTGTAAAAACTGCAGTTGGACCAGGCACTAGAAACATTAAAAGCAAACCACTATTTTCTTCATTTGCATGAGTAGCAGGATGAAATTTGGAGTTGGCAGAAGTATTTTCTGATAGAAGAAAAACAAACCCCTGTGAATCAGCTATGGCACATTATCTCGTTTTAAACTTCCAGGAGAGTGTAGACAGTTTTGTTTCTGAATGCAAAACTCTTTCCAAATGTGCCCCTCCCATTGGTTCTGTGCCCCAAAGAGCTTGGTGTTCCTGCTTATTTTCAGAGTTGTGCTGGCTGTTTGCTGGCTTTCTGCCTTTTGTACACACACGGAGCTGAGCCCCATCACCCCCTTCAGCTTGCGGACAAGCTTCTAGGCTGTGGCCTGTGACCTTGAATATTAGCTCCCTCCTGCTTCCAAGTGTTGCTACAGCAAAGCGTATATAATGGCTGGCTTTCATTTATCTTCTAGGAAGAAATTTGGATGTATATCAGTTTTAGCATGGCCTGTGATGATGCAATTAGCTTGAGGTAAGCCAATACCATAGTATATGTACCCTTTGTTCTCATGGAAACAAATAATAAATTCTCATCTATATTTTAGTGTGTTCAGATATTTAAATTGGTTTCCCTCACAGACCTTAATTCTGCGAGGTTCTAGTCTAGTGTTTCCTTGTGAAAGGGAATGTACTGTAGTGCAAAGCATGTTTTATACCTAACCATAAAGGAACATGGACTACAGGCTGCTGGGCTGATTTGTTTCCATTAGTTTGCATCCAGCAGATCTGAACTTATTCCAGAGTTCCAGCATTCCTCCAAAAAGAATGTTACTGATACCCTCTGTCACACTGTTCTCCCCACAGAGCTCTGAGCCACATAACTTCTCTAATGCAAGGGAAAAAAAACCCTCCCTTTGGATTATGAGCTAAACTCTAACATCAGAGAGAAACACAAAACTACCACAAACAGTGCTGCTCCCTCCTTGGTGGCAACTGTGTATTGGTCACTGTGTGCTTCTACACCCCTTCTAATTAAATGCAACTTCAGGAATGGCTTTTAATTCTTTGTGTGATGTGCAAATTTAAATCTTTTGCTTGCTTTTGGGCCCTGTGAAAGATATAGTTGAGTTTAGGGGAGGAATTTGCTATCAGAACACTCCCAGATCTTACTTGGGTCTTAAGAACTGGTGTTGGACTCTTCCTGCTCAGGCACAGGCCCTTTCTTCCTCTCTGCACACTAAGAAGGGATGAATATGGATTCCCAGTTTTGCCTGTGCAATGTTCTTCACTTTCAAGACTGCAACCTTGGACAGCTGACCCAGTGGTTTCTTTCCAAAATTATTTGTTTCAGCTGATGGATTTCAACACTGCTGGCATGCCTCCACTGGTGTCCCATCCAGTACTAGTAGCCTAGTACTGGACAGAAACAAAGGTTATGCATGTACTGTGAAGAGACCAAGGACATGAAATCTTCCTGTATTAAAATAATGATGATTTCCTGATGCAACTGAGATTAAAAATTGGTATTTTTTTTAGTGAGACAGTTCAATGAATTTATTCTTGAGGATGCAAGTCTAGAAGAGACTTCAGAACTAGGGTTACAAGTAACTAATTGCTGTAGCTTACATAGTAAAGTGATGTGCAAAGAGAGGTTGGTGTAGTGTCTGTTTGAACTCTCAATTATATCTTTCTGGTCAGTGTGACTAATGAGATGAATACAACTTACACAAGTACCTGATGTTTCACTCAGAGGGGTACAGGGGATGTTTCAATGTAACAGGAATCCTACCCCCTGGAGACCATTTTCTGAATTCTTTCAAGGTCAAGCATACTTCACAATATAAGTCAGTGGAAAATGAGGATTTAGATTAAACAAGATTACTTCAAAGCTGGCAAACCACTTCAGACCATGAGCACTGGAAGATCCTGCTTTTAAAGCCCAAAAACTGTTGTCCTGAGTTGGAGTGGGGTGCTGTGGCTAGGATGGGAATACTTTAAACTTGTATGTACTTACACTATGCACAAGGAAGCCCTAAACATACTTTTTTTTATGTCTTCTGTTTTCTCTTCATGTTTCCCCTAAAAGATTAATGACATAGAATATTAAACATATTTTATATACCCATAAATGGAATAGGGCTGAGAACAGAAAATTTAAATACTAAGCTTCCCTCTCGCTAATCCTGTTTTACTCATCCTTCTTTCTTCCTCATTTCTTTTTCCTCTTTTTTTTTTTTTCTGTAGTACTTCAGTATGAGTTGGTGTAGAATGTCTGTTGTGGTGGAGTCCAGACTCCACAGCCAAGCCTGCAGCTCCATAGTGTGGTGAAGTGTCTAATGTGCTGGGGTTTTTTGTTGGTTTTATTTTTTATGTTTTTGGGGTTTTTTCTGTTGGAAAGCTTAAAGCAGAATCAGATAAGTTAGTGTTTTCCAAGGAAGAAGAACAGGAGATAAGAATAAAAAACCCAGGAGATCTCTCTGGCCCTTTTTGTATGATACAAGGCAGTAGACAGACTTGGTTTCTAGACTGAGCACTGGACTATGTGACAAATTGCTGAAAATTTTGTTCCAGTCTCTCATCAGGAATGGTAAAGATGGGTATGTGTTTCACAGGCCACTAACATGTTGCTTTAAGAACTGAAGTGAGACTAATGCTTTCTACTGTCAGTGAAATCTTTTTCTTTTGCAAAGATGCATTTCTAGACTGGTATAACCAGAAAGGAGTTGACCCAGTTTAGACTGTCTAGGTGTCATCTGCCTTAATTCTTCCTGTTTTCAATATCTAGTACTAATTACATGGACATCTGCAGGAGAGGTGCTAGCTCAGACCAACTGTAAGGACACCTTAATATATGAGGGAGTGTTTATTCCTTTTTGGTTAACACAGCAGAAGGCTGTAATAATTATAACTCCAGCTTTAAATTCACAGCTTCTTAATGTATCATATGTCTAAGCCTCACTGTGCATTAACTACATGGCTGCGGAAGTATAATCAAAAAGTATTTGCAATGAGAGGAGGCCTGTGTCTGGATAAGAGGAGATGCTTCCAAGGTCTCCTCTTTGCCCCTCTCTGCCCTTATCAGTGGATTGGTTAATTTTGTTTCATTCCGCACTGTCCCCACCTTGTCCCCCTGTCCCATGTAAATATTGAACAAGTAGATCTAGGAGGAAAAATAGCTTAAGGAGATAAGAAGAATCGCCCTTGGGAGAAAATAATAGAATAAATTCCACCTTGTGAAAAAGAATCATACTAAACTAGAAGGAAGAAGAATTTGAGAGGGCAGTGACAGGCAGCTTGAAACATCTGAGATGACCATCCCCTTCCCACCCCCCAGTCACCCTGTGTGCTGGAGCAGTGCAGGTGGGGAGATGGTGACAGCACTAATTAGTTACTGTCTCTGTTCTGCTTGCCAGTCTCCTGCTGTGGCCAGTCTGCCCTTCCATTTCAAATTCTCACAGCTCTGTATGTTTGTGCTTGTTTCCTCCACTGCAGACACTTATAATGATGCTTAAACATCACTCTAATCTGACTCCCACTGATCTGTGAGGGGGAAGAATGTGCAACAAGATGTTCACATGCTGCTGTTAGCGGTTAGGCAACAGGTACAGACCAGAGGCAAGCCAGGTATCTGAAGTTATTAGAAACGGTTAGAGATAACAAATATGTCTTCTGGTATCAGTTCTGTCCTTCATCCGTGCTCAACAGCGGCAAAGAAACGCTGCTGAGGAATATGCTGACTTTATTTACTTAGCTTTCTTCATGAGGCAGGAGCCAAACATATGTCTAGGAACAATTGCACCCTCCATCTGTGAGTGATCATCCTGCTTAAATACAGCAGCAGACCTGACTTTGGAGTGAAAAACAGAGCAGACCCTTCTCCTGCCTCTGCTGCTCAACTGTGCAGGCAGAGCAGGAGCAGGGAGGAGGGTGGCAGTGCAGACTTTTGGCTGCCTTAAAGTGACTACATCCTGTTAGGCTGCAGAAACATCAGACCAATCCAGAGGTCTGCCTGTTTGAGATGCAGGAGGGTTTGTAGGGATTCAGCAGATAATTTGCAGATGTGTTTGTATTGCTGCAGGAGGAAGAGGGTGCAGGGAGAACTCCTGAACTTGCTCTTTTGTGTAGGCTGTTCACCCACTTCCCACCCATGTCCCAGCTCACTGCAGCATGTAAATACAGTACAATGGATTTATTTCAGTGAGATTGCTTTCTTCCCTGATACTACATGGGAAGCACATAACTCTTAACACTGAGTCTGTGGTGGCAGATTAATGCTCAGAGCAGTATCCGGTGGCCTTTACCTGAAATCCTTCCCCAGCCGTGTCAGAGGGTACTCCTCACGAGGTGGGAGAATTCCTTGTACAGGCAGCAAGCCAAGCACCATGAGGAACAAGCACCGGGCAGGAACACTGTGGCATGAGAGAGAATTTATGGTGCGTCTCTCAAGTCCTAAGCCAATACCCAAACTGAGACTTGCACTATTACCCCATATGAAAATGACATGTGAGATCTTGACCAAGGGCTGATTGTGATGATGATGAAATTCTGTTGAAGTCACATGCTTAGATCTAAGTGTGTCTGGGAGTTTTGTTGAGCCCAAGCAGGTATAAGAATGCTAAGAGGCTTTCCTGACACAAAATGTAGATGAGGAAGTGTCTCGTGTGTATGACTGCTGATAGCAAATGGCTAAACAATCCAGTTTAGGTGGAACTGAAAGAACTTTGGTTTTGCTGGGGACAAAATGAAAAGGTGAAAAAAAAGAAGGCAGATGTCTGTGATACTGGGCCAGTACACTACAGAGCCTAATTTGTTGTGGCCAGAAGATCAAGAAATCTAAGTGTGGGTGACTGCAAAATATTTGGGGCAGTTCTGTTCTTCCTTTCTGTTGGACAGAAATTGCGTAAGTGCTAAAGTTTAATCTTTCATGTTCCTATTTTGCTTTAAAAAATATGTAATAGAGGGTTGTGTTTCACAGAAGAGTTCAACTGGATGCACAGAACCCTCTTAGGATTGGGTGTGGATCAGCAAGGAACAAATGCACCAGCTGTCCTTAGAGGGTTTCTTTCCACTTCCCTGTCAGAGGCCCAGTGTAGCCCTAGGCTTTTTTCCTTTCCAAATATAGGTTTAATCCAAGGTGACAGTATTGGGCAAGCTCAAGTGTATTCTCAGTAAGGATGTTGCACACCTGTTTTGATGATACTTGTTAATGTCTCAGTATGGAAAGCCAACATTAGTGCTACAGGTTTGAGAGTTGCAGGTATGACCATTATTTGAAAATTTAGCTTTGTGACTCTTCTTCTTCAAAGAAAGGCAGCTGAGCATATGGCATCATTGCACATGAAAATGTGTCATGGAATTACTGTTATGTACCAGCCCAGGCTAAGAAGTTGTTGAGTAAAATAGCTCAGAAAAGCTTTTGTTGATTGTGCTTGACTGAAACATAGTTGTTTGGCCTATTTTGTGAACAGAAGAGGAGGACATTGTACTCCCAGAGAAATAATTGGACTCCTTTACTGTGTGGGTAATGACTGCAATGACTACTCATTTGCAGTTCATGCAAACGACACTTTAAATGGAAAGTGTAAATAAAATTGTAAGGAACTCTGTAAATGGAGAGCTGTCCTCTCACTATGGGATGTGAACAGTTTCTGCAGTCCTGTGTGTTCCTGGAGGCCTTTCCAAGGAGTGGCACTGTAGGTGTTTGGTCCTCCCAGACACCATCCTGTGGGGCCTGGGAAAGAGGGGCCTGGCAGGAGACTCTGCTTGTTGGGAACAAAAAACTTGAGAAAAATATTTTAACACTGTCATGAGCCATCTCCTCTATGACCACTGGTTTGCATCTAGCCCAGTTACTGACTCCTAAGCATCTGGGCTCCTACTGCATCAGCAGATTTCCATTCAGATGGCATTACCATTGGCTTAGCTCCCTGACAGAGTGTCAGAGGTCAAGAAGGCACAAGGATTTATACCAGATTTTTGGATCAGAAAGTTAGGGGAGAAGAGGACAAATCTGAAAAATGATTTTCCCTATGTATCCACCAAGTTTAACTGCAGGGAGAAGGCTATATCAAATGCTAGGTTGTTGGAAATCGGCCTTCATAACAAAACAGACCTTTCTTTATAATGCTGAAAGTTTCCTCCCTTTTGCCCTCTTTATATTTTTTTGCTTGCTGTCAGCTGGGAGCTAACTTCTGCTTACTTCTGACCTCGGTGTGGTGAGCGTGTGTTTCAACAGAGCCTGTTAGCAGACTGCTGAAGCAGAACTCTGGCCTGAATTGGTGGGACACAGAAAGGCTCCAGTCCCTGGCACACGTCTGCCAGCTGCCCTTCTTAGCGTGTGGTTTGACACAGAGCAAATCTGCTGATACAAGTGTAATGCTCCTAGGTGTTGTGGCATGAAAGACTGTAAGATGAAGCGAAGATACTAAAAAGACAAACTGCCACAGTTCATACATTCTGGTACTGGATTGTCTCAGTGTTTGGGTTTTTTCCCTTTAAAAGACTGATTTATATTAACACTGTTTTACCATTAAGACCCCTTTAAAATAGTTGGAGTCAAAATGTGTGTTATTTTTAATCCCCACTTATAATGATGCGTCAAAAGCTTGAAACCAACACCTGCTTCCTTTCTGGATTTCTTCTATGGTTTTCTTCCATAGAAGACACTTCCCTTTTTTTAAACTGCTTAGAGTCACCTCATTCTGTAATTAAGGGTAGAAAAGTCATAAATCACTGTCATATTGCATGTGTTGCAGCGTATGGGAGTTTCTTACTGCAGAATTTAACTTGTGGGAAAATACCTGGCCTTTGTGTGACTTGGAGGAGGGGAAGAGGGAATCTTCAGTCCTTCGCTGTTCAGTTTCATGTTCTTGGAAAAAAGGTAATTACCCTCATTACCTTCAGCATGTGTGTAACTCCCGTTGCTGTGCATTGTGCCAATGATTTTAATCAAATCACATGCTTCAGGGATTCAGCTTGTCAACTCTGAGGGGTAAGAAAGAGTGTAAATTTACCCCTTCATGCTTTTTTTTCCTCTTTTCCTGTCCCCCCCTTGCCAGCCCCTGGCCTTGCATGCTTGTCTGTGCACTGGTGCTCGAGTGACAATGACAGCCAGCTCTGAGGGTGGAACTGAAGTTTCCCCCAGGTCAGCTCAACAGGAACAGTGGATGATGTTCATTTTCCTCTACAGCATGAAGCAGGGACTGTGAGGCTAGTTTGCTTGCTTATTAAACTGTCCTTATTATCCAGTATGTTAGTTTTTGAAAAGTGAAATAATGTATTGAATAGGAAGAGACTTGGATTGTCAGGAGTTACCAGATTTTTGCAAGATAGCTACTGCAAAAAGAGGTAAAAAAAATCCCAAAAAACACCCCTGTCGAACAGTTGTGTATTTTTTATGGGACTTGTCAAATGGATTTGCACGCACACATGGAAGAAAGGGAGAGGCTAAGGCTTCGGCTTCTCCTTCTACCTGGGCTTGGGATGGCACGTTCCCCGCTTTCCCTCAGCGCGGTGGGAACCAGCGCGGGCCCTCAGAGCTCTGCCCTCAGGGGTGAAGCCAGCGCGGTGCCCTCGGGCAGCGCCCCTGCGGCGGGGACAGGGGTACCCCGGCCCGAGGGATCGCACCGTGTCCC
>VZRQ01000476.1:162671-207036 GCA_013397975.1 Machaerirhynchus nigripectus
CGGGGCCGGGGGCCGGGCAGGGCGCAGTTCGCCGGGGTCGCGGCGGCGGCAGCCGGTACCGGGCGCGGGCGCTCGCCCGTCTCCGCCGAGCTGCCGCCCCGCGGTCCCCGGTGAAACCCTGACATCTCCCGTCGGCGGGGTGGGATGGAAGTGGATGTCGGCTCGTTTCGAAAGGCCTCTCGGCTCTGCCTATCCTTCCTTGGCTTTCTCCATCGTTTCATTGCCGTACCATACGTAGGAATCATTTTTCCTGTCGCCTTTTTACTTAGGAAGTGCCTCTTCGGATAAGCTGTTGCTGTTCTTCACAGGCTACTAGGAAAACCCGTAGTATTAAACACTTGTATCGTGTTAAATTTAGCGATGGGCAGACAGCTGTAATCAGTATTAAAGTATTTCTTATCACTGGTAGCTAGAAGCATTTATAAATATTTAGTAAATTGATATTATGACTCCCACATCCTGATTTATCCATACACTCTACCAACTGTTACACACTTCGCGTGCTTTAATCTGCTATTTTTAATTGAGCGTGGTCTGCCTGTGTTCTGCAGCGTGGGTGTCCTGCAAGCCTCAGACCCTTCCTGTGGGGTTCAGAAGGACTGCCTGCAGCCAGCCCCTCTCCAAATACCCGTACTTGGAGATCACAAGCCTCACTCGCAGTCTATTTATGCTTTTCCAAAAAAATCTTCCACACGCACAAAGCTGCCACATAGCACATTGAAAAGAGTTTTGAAAGCACAAAATGATAAAGCTGCTTCTAAAGTGAAAGCAATACTGTGGGACAAGACTTTAATATGTTCTCATGTGTAATAGAAGGCAGTATTTATGGGCTGTCTCCTGACATGCCCCTTGAATATCCTTATCTTTACATGTGGTGCTTATGACTGGCAAAGAAAATGTTTCACACCATGAGGCTTCACTACCCCATGGTGCACAGACCGAGTGTCATAAATAAGGAGATTCAGGTAGGAGCTGTGTGTTAAAAATCCAAGCAGCAAGCATTAATATTAAAAATACATGTGTTACAAAGGACCAAAGTTGTACCATTTCACTGCTTTTTACATGTTTAGTGAAGCCCTTGAATTAACTGCCTTTAGCATTTTTAAACCTTTGCTGACATCTTACAGCGAGAATTTTGCTGCAGCAGCAGCAATAGAAGTCAAAATAGATTTAAGTCAAGTAGATCACGTCTTTATGAAGTCTGTAATGCTGTAGAAAAATGATAGGCTGTTGTCTTAGGGTTCTCTCTTTTCGTCTTCTCTAAGAACCCTCAAAGCAAAGGGAGGAGGCTCCTTCGAGCTGCTGTTACACACACCCCTGTGGTGTGCCTACTTTGAGAATCAAGCTCAAAATTTTGGTGAATGCTCATCATTGTTCCGGGTCAGGCTGTGGCCTGGGACATGATAAGACAGGCTGATAATTTTTCTTTGTGAATGTATGATTCCTGTTGTTTACAGTGGGATATATTGCTCTACCTATACCCATCTCACTGGATCTCTTTTTATTTCCTTAGTTTTCTTCAACTGATCTTTTTCTTTAATTTCTAAGAGACTGGAGGAGGGGGAGGATACATTCAAAGCTAGCTGTGGTGCTTCCTCTTAAAGCGAGAGCAGAAGTTTTTGTGTGCCCGTTTCCGTGTGCTTGGAGCTGTTGCTGGTGGAGCCATTCCCACCTGCAGCCTGAGCAGTGTAACCAAGGCACCGGCGCTGCACCGCAGCAGCACTGTGTGCATCAGGGCAAGCTCTGCTTCCCATATGCATCAGAATGGAGAAGTGCTGTCCCCAGGCTGGCCCACCTTTAGCTGAGAGACACATTAGCAGCAGTCGCCTGTGGTTATAGATCGACTCAGTCAAAACAGAGGTGACTCTGGGCCGAAGAATGATGTGTATGGGAAGATTTGCATTCCTGTAACAACTCCTGTGTGTGCTCAGACTCGCTGGGGTTGTGGGAGCAGGCTCTTCTGCATTTCTTCCTGCCCTTGAAGATTGAGGCAACTGTGAAAGTGATAAGTTGCAGCGATTCAGAAAACGGTTTCCTTTTCCTTAAATACCAGCAGCCACAGCTCACAATGTCCTGCAGTGAAATTTGGAGTATGAGGGACACTCCATGCAGCAGTCAGGACCTGGGCTGCTGTGAGTGTGGGCTGCTCTTTGTGCACTGAGTGTGAGGTGCTTCATAGACTAGCTGTGATGCTCAGGGAAGGTTGACTCTGAAACCAAGAGCTCTCTGCCTGTCACTGGGGTTGCTGTAGCACATGCTTCCTTCTGGATCCGTGACTTCTTTGACCAGTGAGGAGACATCATGTAGGATATGACTACAGAACCTCCCTGCTGGGAGTTTAAACATGCCTTTCTCTTAAGTAATCTCTTTCCTCCTTGCCTCCACGCTTGGCTGTTCTTACCAAGTGTATCTAACAGCACAGATAGCGTTCAGACAGATGAGAAATTAATCACACCACTTCTCATACAGGCTTTGAAGACACACAGATGTTAATTGTTGCTGCTTTTTGATATAGCTGAAAAGTGCTGAAGTACTGCTACACTTAAACGTTAAAAGAGATTATCAGTTCTTTTGGCTGCATTCACTCGTTAAGCAGGAGACCTTAGTTTAAGAGTTTAGCCTTAGTTTAGGTTACTTGAATTTGCTCCCAGTGATGGTAATTATTGGCTCATCAGTTGAGCCAAGAAAAACCTGTAAGTGCTTTAACCACAGGAAGTGTGTTCTACCATCATTTGTTTCTAGATGAATTTCTTTCAGGCATGTAACTGCCACTTTTGAATGACTAAATGTTAAAATGACAACAAGTTAAAATAATTGATAAAACTTAAACTAATTCATAGGATTATAATCTTTGTGCATAGTGGTGTCTGTGCATTTGTAAACATTCTGATATTCTAAATATTTCTGTTGTCATATACAAATATTGCAAAACTTGCTCTAAATCTTAACACATTTACCTGGTCTTTTTTTAACCATCTGTACATTGAACACTACTTACAGCAAGCATGCGAGTTGTTTTAAGGACTGAAAAAACATTTTTTTTTAAATTCCAAGAGTTACTGCTGTACAGTTCCCCATCCAAGTCATTGGCTGTACCTTTTCCATTTCAATAAGTGTTAGTATTTTAGATTGTGTGAGTGTACAGTTTATGATAAAAGCCTCTAGCTGTTGCAATTAAGCTAGAGTTCAGAAGGAGCAGAAGACAAGTCCTCCAACAAGTGAGCAGCCAGAGGCTTTCAGGTGTGAGTGGCCCTCTCAAAGGGTGAAAGTATTGATGTGCCTGTGACTTTTGCGGCTGCTTTTTGAGCAGCAGTTGTTGCCTGGACCCACCTGTCTTATCCTTTGAGTAATCAGCAGGTGTAGGGTTCTTCCTGCTGCCACTCTTCCTGCTTGCTGTCTGCAGTTCTTTGCCCAGCTTATTCTTCATACTTGAACCAAGTAACCTGGTTTCTTGAGAACTGTTTGTTTGCCACTTGCAAAATTTTCCGGAGAAAACCTGGTAGCTGATGTCCTATTGAGGATGCTTTTCATCTTCAGGGTTTCCACTGATGGTTCTGGGCAGCAAACAGACCATTGCTCCTGTCAGCACTGTGTGAGAGGGTAAAGTATCTTAAAATAATTCTATATGTAAACCTCTGTGATTCAGCTTTTGGAAAATTATTTTGGAAGAACCTTAAATTTCTGTAGTGTCTCCATCTCATTTTCAGTCTTGCCTTGCCAGCTGGGGCCTTCCTTGCAGAGTTGCCAGCTGTGCCCACTGGCCTGCAGGTTGTCTCTTTAGCTAACTCCGTCCTCTTCTATCTGTTTAAAGCCAACAAAGTCGCTCTGTGCATGGCTGTTTGATTTGGGATGCCAGCTCTGCCTTCACCTCCGTGGCACAAAGGTGCCCATTGTGCCTGTTGGAGGCAGTGCTGGTGGGAGTGGGGTGTGCGTGGGACATCCTGCGTGTTGATGTCTGTCAGAGGCTGATGCAAGCTCTCCACTGCCTATTGTTGGTGATAGTTGTGCATGTTTGCAGAGGAAATCTATCATTCTGTCTTTGAAAGAGACTGAGAAGGTTTTCTATAAACACAAATAAAATGGGAAGTTACTTAGAAGTGCAGCCTGTGTGGCTGTTTTTAAAAGATGTGGTGCTTGGTTTCATGCCCACGCTGCCAGATTCAGTGAGGAGCTTGCTGTAAATCTGAGACAGACAGAGGCTCTAGCTAGCCTTGGGCCAGTGCACCTGGAGGGTCATACTTTACTGTGTCTTCAGTGTCACCAGCCCAGGCCCTGTATGTACAAAACAACAGAATTACTTTTAGGCTGCCCTTACAAGCACGCATGTGCATGCATAAGGGTAATGGAGCCCAGATAAATGGTTAGTGTATGTACTTAGGCTGCTATTAACTGCAAACCCTCATCCTGTCTCCTGGTATTTTGCCTGTTGTCCTTGATTGCTGAGAGTAATGCAGTGTGACTGGAACTGAAAGGACCATTTCTCTCCCTTTCCCAAATGTTTTCCTGTGTTTGACAGTTCTTAGCTGACCATCAGGATCCTTTTTATTATGGTCACAGAGAAACAGCATTAAACAGATGTTTAAATAATTTTAAACAGATGTCAAAGATCATAAAAATCGGCTGGGCAAAGGCTGGACTTGTGTCTGAACACACTTAAAACCAAAATGAATACAACAGTAACAAATAGTCTCCTAACAAAACCAATTACATTTCCAAGTGATGGTCTAACTTATTTCAGAATCATTCAGTTGACAAGAATGTCTTTCTGTGTGTCCTTTGACAAGTAAAAGCATCTGAGAAAATGCCCCTGAATCTGCTGGATAAAATAAGAGTATGGAACCTGTGGCCTGTGGCCACAGGCAGCCCACAAGTTAATTTTGTGTGGCATGAGATGCCACGATTCCTCCCCTCCTCATATTATGACTAGATAATATTAAGGTGTGTATATTAATTTGCAGTCTTCTAAGTGGTTTTGAAAGGGCTCACAGCCAGAAAGAGATAATCCATTTTAGTACAAAATACTCAGCCACAAAAGCAAGGTAATTGTGGGGAAGGAAGGAGGAGGAATTTACCCACAGGAGTGTGTCTCTATTATTTTGTGTAAAATGAAAATGTGGTTGGACCAAAATAACTCCACTGTGGCTGCCACTGTCTTTCCAGAGCTATGATGTTCCTAGGTATCATGCATACTGTGAGACATGGCTCCATGCTTTTAAAAATAAAAACTTCGGAAAAAACGGGATGTGCCAGAATTCCTGCTCTTGTTCAGACCTGTAGGAGTGATTGTTGCTGCCATTTGGTATAGATGGCACCTTAGCTCTGACACAGAATCATAGAATTGTTTAGACTGGAAAAGACCTTTAAGATCGTAGAGCCCAACCATAAACCAAACACTGCCAAGACCACTGCGAAACTATGTCTCTACATGCCTTCTAAATGCCTCCAGGGATGGTCCTGTTCAGAGGAGGTGGCTTTGGGTCACCAAAGAGAGCATGATACAGGCTCGAAAAGGAAGCTTGTTTGCTGCTTTTTTTTTTTTTGGGGTTTTTTTTTTTTTTTTTTTTTTTTTTTTTTTTTTTTTTTTTTTTTTTTTTTGTCATGGCTTCTGCAATGTTTCACTTCCTGATGATTTTGTAACTTGTTTCAAGGTAAAAAAGAAGCACTTCAGTCAGGAGGATTTCTGGCGTGGTGTAGTGTGCTCAAATATGTCATAGATATTACTTTAGCAGAGAAATCCCCCAGAAGTTTGCTCTTTGGTAATGCTGGAAGGGTTTGGAGTGTTGTGCCTAGGTTGTTTTAGGTTGTGCCTAGGTGCCTGTCATGTTAGGGTGTTAGTTGTCTTGAATTGCAGATGGCATCCAGCAGAATTTAGCCGCCTGTACTCTCTTGAGGTGTGGTACTTTATCCGTGCCTGACAAGTGCCTCATGACCTCTTCCTGCTGATCTCTTAAATGAAGATGTCGTTGTCATGGCTACATTTAGTAGCGAAATAAACACTGCTCCCAGCTTGGGTTCTTGTGTAATGGCTTGGTTCCAGGAAGGTGATGTTTTTATCTGGATCCGTGCTCGAGGTGGACAGATGTTTTCTGTGAGCTGGGAATAGCAGTGCCCGGGCTGGAGCTGGCCGGTCGCGGGATGCGGTGGCCGCGGGTGCCGTGCCTCCCCCGGGGCCCGGTTTCAGGTCAGTGCCGCTCTGTCAGCAGCACCACGCAGCGCTGTCAGTCCCACGCTGCGCTGGGGGACAAATCCCTGGAAGCAAAGAAAACTTTTAAGCGTTGTTTCTAGAGGTCTGTGTGTAGCTGATGCTGCTTATTTGTTGCCAAGAGAGGCAGGGACTGGGACGTGTCGGTGATGGGAAGGGTTTCCCTGTGCTGGTTTTGCGGTCTGTTCAGGGAGGAGCCAGGCCAAGTGCCTTCTGCTCTTCCTAAAGCTGCCCCACCATTAACAGATCTTTGCTTGTGAAATGAGCAGCTTACTCTTTAGGAGCTACTGTTGGAGTTATTGCTGTCTGCAGCTAACAACTAATGCTTCAACTAACATATTATGGTTTTAGGCTTCTTTTTAATCTCTGTCCAGAACTTTTTCCTTTCAGTGGTACTGATACAGGTACTAATACTAATCTGGTGTCAACAGATGCCTACAGGAGCCAGATATTGTAGGTGTAAGCCTGTTAGGCAAATGTTTCAAAGTATATTCTGGTAGCATTGACCATGTCCTCTGTTTTTTATTCCTGCTTTTCTTGAATGCCCTGCTTCACATACTGCCTGTGTATGTTGCAGAACATACAGGTGAGGTAAACTTGCTGACAGACTACCTCTGTATTTTAACCATTTACTGCATTTTTTTGGCTGTTCCCGTATTTAAATTAGCTTTTTTTTTGTTTCCAGAAATACATATCTGTCATTTGTCACTTTTTTTGGTTAGCTGGAAAGCTTGGGCTGGCAAGTTCCCACAGCTGCTGTCTGTGGCTTCAGCCTTTTTTTCTTTGCTGCACTAGAAACATGTAGCAGCATGCTGTTGGAACCCTTCAGCCTGGTGATGGGTAGGAATCAAAGCATTACAAAATTACATTTAAAGGGGAGAAATTATTTTGCAGTTTTAACCAAGGGTTTGAGGTCATTCTTGAAGTTTGCAAGGAGTTGGTCAACAAATTACAGCATTTAGTTGTGGCTAGGTAATTGTGACATTCTTAAAGAGCGTGTGCTTTTTGATGACAGACATTTGCATGTGTTTTGCTTTTGGGGGAAGAAAAATCTTTCCTGTCTGCAGATGTACAACCAAAAATGGAGGCTGTTGAATGAATTTCTTCCATGCAGTGCTGAACCTCCTGGCCTAGCAGGCTTGTCTGCTTGATGTTTGTTCTTCGTGTTACGAGCTGGCTTTTATATATGGACGTGCATTTTTGTGCTGGAATTATTTGTCAAGGCTTGCTCTTTTGTTTTTAAAAGAGTACTTGGGGAAAATGCCCTCACAAAGCCCCGCTTCCCCCTCGCAACTGCATGCTACTGCATCTTTGTGAGGAAGTAGGCAAAACCAGAGTAGCTGACTGCTGTATATGGTCTTAACTGATGTACCTGATGGCATCTATTTACTGAGCTTAGGCTTCAGCTCCTTTCCATAAAGGAATTAGTTTCTTATGGAAAACCCTTGTGCTATTGAATTATGTATGTGTAGGATTGCTTCAAGGGCCATGTGTTGATATCCTTAATGGCACAAATCTGCAAATAATCTCTAGTGATGAATAATTTTCTGTTTTAAGTGTTAGGATTTTTATTCTGACAATTTTCTGGATCTCATTTTATGGCCTGTTTTTCCCCATCTTGCAGCCTTTGTAATTTTATAGACTTGTTGCTTGAACAAATGTCTTTTGTCCATGCAAAAGCTTTCGCAAAATAGTTGTTTGGTGTCTACTTGGTTGCATACCTCTAACTGTATGTCTCTGTAAATGAAGTATTACCAGAAGTAAAGAGCATGTAACTTACAGAAATTTAAGAGTAAAAATGTAAAAATCAAGTATTGCTGTCTACAGTGTATCAGCTGAAGAGAAAACGTGAGTCAACTGCACCATTAGGTGCACAAGCTTTCACATTCTAAATGTGACCAAATCATTTCTGGGAAAGGAAATCAGTGTGAACATTAATAAGCTTTAAATGCACTTCGTCATTAATAATGTAGATAATACCATTCAGATGGAGAACATAACCCATATTTTATCATAGCATCATTTTAACATGATAGGTTCCTTGCCTTTCCAAGGTGAGAGGGCCACCCATTGCCTTCTGAAATCTCATCCCTAAATGAAGTTTTGCCTTTGGCTGTATCAAATCTAGACCAGCTTTGCAGGAATATGAGGAAGCTGCTTTGTATTTGTTTTAACACACTGGTAGCAGCACCTGCCTTGCTGTACTTCTATGTATAAAGGTAATTTTTCCAATACTTGCAAGAGATAAAGGTGGACATCATGTCCTTTTCACTACTGTTTTTATTCTTGACTCTCTAGGTGTTCGTTTTGGGGTTTTTTTTGTAATAAAGGTTACTTCTTTTGCCTTCTATGCAATAAGGCAGCACAACAAAGCTGTGCCTGTGCTCTTGGGCCTTCCTGGCAGCAGTAGGTGGGTCCACAGGCTGTCAGGCTGGGCTGTTGTCACTGCTGGAGCCAGCCCTCTTGCCATGGGAGCTGGTGCCAGCAAGGAGCCTGGCATCTTGAAGCTGAAATCCCACAGTATTATCTGGTAAAATGCCAATTTGCTTAGTGTGATCTTTAGTTGTTTAACATGCCAAGGGTAAAAAATGAAAGAACAAGGGCCTGAAATACCCCATATTGTCTTTATGCTTCCAGCTGTTTTAATGTGCTTGCCAATACAACATGCAGCACTTACCTCCAATTTAAAATCAAGAGAGGCATTTATTTAGTCATTGACTCCAGGAACATTTCTAAAGTGTTCTACCAATCAAGTAAATGTGGTGTGCCAGGTTCTGCAACCATTGCTTCTGTTTGAGAGGAGCAGGCTTAGGTTAGTGGTCTTGTTGTAGCCTGTGTGGCATGAATCAAGCCTAGTATGAGGAATTTTTTTTCTTTTAATGTAAACAAGCCTTGATCCTTTAGCTGTATGCAGAATCCTGCTCCTCTCTAGGAGATGTGGCCCTGCTTCTGGTGGGGTTTTCTGCAGGTGGAATCTGTGACTCAAATAACCTTGGCTGGTCACAAATCTGAGGTGGTGTTTTTTTTTTTTTTTTTTTAAGAAGCTGCCAAGGTGGCTTTAGAGTTCAGAGAGAGCGAGGTGAAAGGAGAAGAGTTGGAGTTGCTTTGGGGAGCTGAGGCAGAGAGCAGGAGGGATGATAGGAGGAGGCAGAGGAGAAGGCAGGCACCATGTAGCTGGAGGTGCAGTGCTGCTGCCTGATGCCAGTGCCAAGAGAAGGTGCTTGTTACCCTTTTCACAGCTGGAGAACTGGGGTGCAGAGAAACTCTGTGACTTGAGGTCAGGCTGAGAAGGGAGCTGGTGACAGAGCAAGAGCCAAATCCTGATTTACCTCTTTCAGTGGCTGATTCACAGTGATGCCCTTCCTTCCCGCAGGTTGTTTTAACACTGTTTACCAAGTGGGCTGATGCCAGTCTCATGATGTTGCAAGGTGAGAAATGAATGGTGGCATTTGTTGTCATAGCACAGTGTTAAATTCAATGAACGTATTGGCTTTTTTAGGTACTTGTTCTAGAAAGTGTAAAATCAGCATTGGTGCTGCTTAAGAGCAAGTGCTCTGTTAGGAAATGGTTTCTAGGTCACCTGGTAGGTAAAGACTTATTCTGGCTGATTGCTGTGGGTGGCTGTCTTTGGTCATTAATCCTGTGTCATAGGCTTAGTGTAGTGTCCTGGCAGCACAGGTGGTAAAAGTGAGATCAGCCTGTTGTGCATCAATGCTGCTTGTTTAGCCTAAATGTCCTAATAATCCAGGGCTGCCTGGCTCTGCCATGGAGCACACATACACATGAAGCTGGGTCGTTCAGATAAATGGAGATTAGCCTCTCAAATCTGAACACTTACTGTCAGTGGATTAGATGCTGCCCTTTGGGTGCATTTCACACAAAGTCTATTTCATGTCTGGCTCAAACTCAGCAGTCTTAGAATTATAAAATCATTTAGGTAGGAAAATACCCTTAAGATCACGGAGTCCAGCTGTTAAAAACACCATTAAACAACCGTCACAGCTGGCACACTGTACAAACTCATCAGGATACAACACAGTCTTCAGCAGAAATGTTTGTGGTTTAACATAGCGCTGGCTGATTCCCATACCATGTTCGAGTCATTTAGATACCTCCTCAGGTAGGGATCAATACATTTAAATTCAATTCTAAGACAGGTAATCACTTGAATACAAAGCAGGCATTTTAAACCCATTCAGAAACCCCACCCATGTCCTCTCACTAAGCTCTGCTTATTACAGGTAAATATTTATAGACATATGATCTAGTTTCTAATTAGAAGAAGTTGCTCCTTCCAGAAGCATTTTCAAGGAGACTGGTAAATTTGTGCATCATCCCTGCTTCCCAGAAGAGTGTTAATTCTTTTCTGCAAGTGGTAGCAAATGGAGCCAAACATATTTGCCCTCCTCCACAGAGAAGGGTAAGACTAACTAAACCAGCCATGTAGCCTGTGTAGCTCCAAGAGTGAATTATCCAGACCTGGGTTCTCTGAGGATGTGCTCACTGTTGGTGGGGAGATCACACAGCCCAGGAGCACCTGCATGCTGCGGCCTGGCAGGTGCAGCTACCTGGGGTAGCTGGTTACAGAAGCCTTTCATTTATCCTCTTCCTACAGGCATAGCTTTCATGTTAATCAGGGACTGCATTTGGGATCTCCTGGTTCCTGTTCCTGGGTAGAGTTTGCATATCTTTAATGGGTTTTTATGCATGCTTCGTGCCCTCCAAGGCAGGTCTGTGATTCACCACAGAGCTGTCTGGAAAAGGAGAGACAAATGACGGCAAACCACAGAGCAGGCACATGATCTTCAGCACTTCTTGATCCTGCGGGGCTGGCTGAAGACAGCTCCCAACAACTGTCTGAAAACCCTTGTGTGACTCCTGAGGGATGACTCTGTGCAGACACGTGGTCTCCAACCCTTTAAAGACCTGCACACTTTCAGACAGTTGTCTGGGGAATTCTTCATTTGGCTCTGTGGTAGGGACAAAAATTAAAAGGAGGTGGACAAGCAGGTGTAGTTCAGTGCCTGAAGCCTCCAAAAAGCTCTGGCATAGAGCAAGCTGTCTCCTAGGGCTTGTGCACAGCTGCTTGTCTAGGACCAAGCAAATAGGGAAGGCTCTTACCCACAGGAGTAACAAAATCTCTTTATGTATTTTCTTTGCCTGTGAGATTATTGGTCCCAGAAAGGACAAAGGAGTTCACGTGTCTTTTTGATCTTTTTTGCTGAGGCCAAGTTGGATCACTTGCTGTGAGCTGATTTCAGTTGTGCTTGGAAATTTACTGAAACAGCTACTCTGAAATTCTGAAGAGATATTTTGGTGTGGGCGCTCGTATTCCTGCATAAGAGCGTAGTTTGCTGGTCTGTCTTAGTGCACCATGGAACTAGAATAATTGCTGACTAATTATTCAAGAAGAGTGCTTTTGGTAAATGCCTGAGCACAGAAAAGCCCACTACAAAGAACAAAGACACCCCCCACCCCACCCTGATTCCAAAGAGGAGGTTCTTCCCCAGGTATTTAAATAGTTCTGTTCATTCATGTCTGTTTAGAAAAGAGCAGTGGTAAGTTTTATGTTGCATGGTTTAAAATATTTCATATTAATTAACAAACAAGTACCAATTAATTCTACATTATGACGCTTAAGGGGTAGACTGCAAGGAATGATATTTAGCTGTAGCTGTTTGGCAATTATGACCTTGTATATTATACCAGACTCAATAAATTCTTGATGTGAGAGAGCACCATTAATCAACACAGAGTTAATTAACTGTGCTGCTTACTTAGGAAGTGCTGTGCAGAACAGTCTGAATCTCTGCAGTGCTACAGGCTGAAAATGTTTGATTTGTCTGATAACTGCCTGTTTACATAGAAATTTCCCTCAAAGTTGATGCTGAAGAGGGAGCAACACTTCCTCCAGGTGACTGAACTCTGGTCCCACAGGTCATTCTCTTCTGTGTCTCTGATACTCTGCCAGACCTTACGTAGGTCACTGTGTCACTTAGGGTTTCTGTCACCTTTCTGTAGAAGGTGGAAGCCTTTGGATGAGTGCTGCAATGCTGGTAATAGAAAATGCTCTTGCATCAGTGGTTTTGTTCAGGTTAATCCTGTAGGACTGCCAGGAAATTAGGAATCAGTGTGATAATTAATTAACAGTTAATACTCATCCGCTCTAATTGGTCTTTACACAGGACTGTTATTTTCTTGTGTGTTTCTTCAGTAATTTGAAAGGTAGTTCAAAAATGGGAAAATGAACAAGATTCAGCACACCTTCAGAGAGAAAATTTCATCTCTGCACCACTCACCCCTCCACACTCCAAATACATCTTGTAATTTTCCTGACTATGTCATACTTAGAAGTATGAAACTGCCTCAGCATTTTGGAGTGGCCATCCTTTTGTTGGCTCAGTGTGCATATTAATGTGAAGGATGGATTTCTAACCTGGCACTGTACATTTTTAATCATCTGGCTTTTTGGCTGTCCCTTGAACCACTTTTGTATCTGGGGTCACTGTAGACTGTCACAGAAGGATTCAAAGGTCTGAGCCAAGCTTTAAGCTTGCTGAGAGCAGTAAGAGCAGTAAGAGTTTAATGTTTTAGAGTTGCTTCAGTGTGAGAGAAATGAGAGAAAACAACCGCTTTCTTGCTGCTGGAATGTGAAGCCTCCTGAGTTCATATGCCCCTTTTTTATTCTTGAAGTTAATTTAACTTAGAGGTAGAGCACAAACAATTCTCTTCTCTTCTCTTCTCTTCTCTTCTCTTCTCTTCTCTTCTCTTCTCTTCTCTTCGTTTATTTTTTTTTAAGTAAATGCAATTAAGTGTAATCCTTCATCTTCTTTCCTCTCTCTGCCACCTGGGCTGTTAATCTTAATTAGAGCCCATTTAGCAAACAGCTAATACGAGAGTAGCTTAGTACACTGCCACAAGATATGGCAACCAAATAGGGCCAGAAATAGATGAGCAAAAACTGTGTAGTCTGAAAGTGTAATGGAATGCTCTTAAGCGTTTATAGTGATGCAACTAATTATAGAGGCCTGAGAGTGGGGAAGGGAAGGAGAGAGGAAGAGATTTTCACTTAGATCTCAGGGCAGAGGAAAGTGATGGTTCAGCTAATCTCTCTTCTGCAAATGGGATTTTTCTGCCACAGCCACACAGCTTCTGTGTTTGATACACAGGAAGGAAATAATTCTTAAATGATAGAAAAACAACTATTCTTTTTTTTTTTCCCACTTTTTTACTACCCACTCTGGGAAACAGAAGTCAAGTGACACCTCTCCTTATTAACCCCAAAGAGTAGCTGGTGGTTACAGCCTGGTGTTCCTACTTTTCCGCCCTCCCATCCAGCTCCCTCTTTAAGCGGCTGGCGTGGCTCTTGCTGACTCTGGCAGCTCATCCTGTGCTCCAGCTGCCATGCAGACAGCACATTCTGAGAGGCTGCTTCACGGAGGTATGTGACACTTTCTCAAATTCAGGCTTGGGCCTGGCTTTTCACGAGCCGCCGGGGAGTCAATCCAATGAACGGGCAATGCTGTACTAAGCTGATATTAATGACAGCTCTTCCATTTGAGTGCTATGGCCGACGGTCCCACACACAAATGTTTTAAGATATGCACTACATAGTACATGTATAGATCCTTAACATATGTTTTTTTGGATGTCTGAGTTTTTTTGGATTTCTTCAGGCATGGTTTTCTTCATAGCCATGCATGTTATTTCTTGTTTTGAGAAGGCCTTTCTCTCTTGCCTGTATATTAGCAGAATTTTTCCTTCCTCATACCTCTCGTGTTTTCAGTGTGGTGGAAGATGGTCTGTCATTCCCCTGTACCCAGCTTGTGTCACAGAGTCCAAGTATTGGACTTTACTCCTTGATTTTACCCCCTTTTATGTTTCTAGCATAGTCTCTCTTTCCCTTCTTTTTGCCAGCTGCCAGAGTGTCTTCAGTGATGTGAAGTCAGATGAAAGGTAGCAGTTAGAGCTCCCTTTGCAGCAGTCCTTCCCTTGGGTGTGCTGGTAGAAATCCCTTGGATCTCTGCTGAATTTTCATCATCCCCTTCATTCTTAGCTTCAGAAGAACTAGGATTGTTTTCTCCTGACACCACCAAGAAACCTGAGCCAGGGGCAGTACAAGCAAGAGTCATTAGTTTTCAATAGTTTTAGATATCATGTCATTTGTGGTCCATCATTTCTGATGATTTCATGAAGAGATTTTTCTCCATTCGTTTTGGCCTTATAAGCAGCCCGTATTTTTTCTCTTACAACAAAATGCAAATGATTTTATGAATATGTTAGGTGTAAGTTGAAGGTGATAAATGATACCAAAGATCGGTTATATGATGTGGAAGGTATACAAGTAATGGATGCAATCAGAAAAGGCTGAAAAATTGAAATGTAAAACTGCCATAGCAGTGTGAATTTTTGGATTATTTTTGATTATGTGAAGGATGGGGAAGATACAAGACTGGAGACAGGCAAATGTTAAGCACATTTTAAAAGGGGGGGTAGTGAGAAGCCAGGGAATTAGTGTAATGCCAACATTGTGAAGTATACAAAGCAAGTTGTTGGACAGATTTATAGGGATCTAGATGATGTTAAGGTAATTAAAAAAGGAAAACCACAGAAAAGCATGGAAATAAATGTTAGTCCTAATGAAGGGCCTGTATCCTTACTTTTTTCTTACAAAGATTCAGTGAAGTGGGAAGGCTGGTATTATTTTAGATTTTGGAACTACAATACTGTTTGTTATAGTTGATTTATGTTTTAAAAGCTCTAAATGCAGTGAGGTGCATCCTGGTTCCCCAAATTTCAGTAGCAGTTGAACTTCCGTGTACTTAATGGCATCCGGCCTCTTTGCTAATACAAGAGAAAGAGGATTGTGATGTTAAAAAGCTATAAAATGTCTTGTTCCCAGAAGTCTCTGGCATGACAGTATTTCCGTAGATTCTTAGAATCTCGGGGCTTCTGAGAAGTGAAGTCTCTGCAGCTGATTTTTCTACTGTGTTCAGGGAAATGGGACTTGGTGCACATTTTTTGAAACTTGCGTTCCACCAGCAGAAACTTCCCTGTAAAGGCCCCGGACTTTTGCGAGCTGCTGCAGCCGCGAGGGGAGGAATAGGGAACAGTAAGAGCTAGGCCTGTTCCTCGTGTGAGCGTGATGAGAGAGGCTGACACCTGGGCAATTTTCAACTGTTTCTAAACTGGGAAGCTGATAAAAGAACCCACTGTATCTTCACCACTCCCTTCTTGTGGCTCTTCTTTGCAGACCCTCAGAAGAGAGCTCTTCACTTTCTGCCAGTGATGCAGCTTTCTGATCAAGCTTTTGCCATGGCTGCAGCAAACTTGGTCAATAATACAGGAAGAAAGACAATTTTGGCATGGATAAAAATTACAGGATTTTGTTGCCAAGGCAAGCAATTCCAGTTTCAGCATGCAAAGGGGAAAAAAATTCCATTGTCTAGTTTAGTGAAAGCTGTAAAACTGAAGGAAAATAAATGTACTCTAAAATATGTAAGGAATTTGACAGTGTCTGAATTTACTCAGCATTATAAGGTAGCAATGGCTTGTAGATACTGACTCTTCTCTTCAGAAGCATTTTTAATCCTTAAATGGTGCAGTGAAGTTGCTTTCTTGCATTCCAGTATAAATATTTCCAGCATGTAACAAGACAGATGAATGAATGGAAGACAGAGAGATAAAATGATGTTTTCTGATTAGAAGGTTTCTTCTGAAGAGGCCTGGAAGAGCTGTCTGTTATGGGCATTTTGATTCTGTCGGTATAGCTGAAGGATGGTTGAACGGAAATTTTAATATTAGGGTGTGACATGGGTCTCTGTATCAGATTTCCTCCTTGAAAAAGACTTCTGCTTAATGGCTTGCCAGATGAAGGAGTTAACTTCTTACAATATTTGTTATATATTCGGAATTTTGAATATTTTATTCTTCTGGCTGGAGCTAGTTAAACCAGAATTTCTGCTGCTTGTATGGATTTTAAATTGATATATTTGGCTCCTTTCTAACTTTATAATAAATTCCATCTGAAAGGAATAGTGATTTAGGAGAGTTAAGAGAACAGATATCTATACACAGCAGATTTGAGAGTACATTTACCTGTTTCTCATGATTGTAGAACAGACACTGTAATTGCTTGAGAGACCTTCAAGGTGAAGAGAATGAAATCTAATCTTGAAAACAAAGGACAAGTTAGATGAGGAGAGGAACAGTAGGGAATGTGATTTCCGCGTGCCTCAAATAGCTGGGATAGGTTATTTTGTGATTTGAGAAGCCTTTGCGATAAGGTGGGAGCTCTCTGTGGCTGATGCCAGTTCTTTCTTTAAACCCCATGCTCTCAAACCACATTGTAAACATTACCTTTACCTCAGTGTGTTGGCTGAGACAGATTTAATGCATTCTTGAAAGCATTTGAGCTTGTTGATCTCTTTCCCATTCCAGCCAGTTCCTAATGAAACCACTGCAGGTGCTCATTCCAAACAGAGGGATCTCCTTGGGGGGACTGGAGTAGAGAACAGGAACGATACACTGCTGTGTTTCCATTGGGAAGAAGCAATACAGACATCATGCTGATAGCATTTCCTTGTGCAAATGTTAGGAATTGTCTTTTCAGTGACTGTGCTGCTCCAACATGGAGTCTTCAGCATTGCTCTTCATCCTCCCTGAAAGTGTAAAATGAATGTCCCATCTGGTTTTGTAAAGGTGTAGATTTGCACACAAGCAGCCACACTTCCCTGATGTTCAAGGAGGCCCTGACCTCCTTGCAAGTTTGCAGTGCAACCAGTGATCCCAGTGCTTGCAGTTCTGGGGCTGCATGGCTGGGGTGAGCCCACTGTTCAAAAAGGAACGGTGCTGTTTCTTCCTCTCTTACTGTATTCCTCCAGAGCTTGTTAAAGTCAGTATACACTGTTTGGAGTTACTGTCTTTGTGTTGCCAACACTTGAATCTTTCATAAAAAACTTAACACCGTCTTTCCCACCTCATCCTGGCTCCAAATGGTTATTAAATTCAGTGTGTTGATCCCCTGTGACATTTCTCTCCTTGTTATCAGAGTACCTGAAACCCTTTGGCTGCCTTTGCTTTTCCCTTCCTGAACTTTGTCTTGCTTCCTTTTAAACCACCCAAAGACTGTCTCTGAAATTGTCTTATAATTATTTTCATCTGTTTACTTTCTTTAAATTTTCCTCCTGCTGTATTCTTGTCTTCTGGAGCTACTTTTTGCTTTATTTTCTGCTGGCTGTGATTTTGCTTGGCTTATGCTCTTGGCACCATTGCTGCCTTGCAGGGTTTTTGTAGAGAGAGAGGGCCTCTGAAGATGGCCCGTGGACAAGCTGCTGTGGCCAGGGGGATCAGCTCAACACGTGTCCCTAAAACCAGCACCCAGACAGAAGGTCTGGCGAGGCAGAGCAGGTATTTCTTATTAAACGAGGAATGCTTTGTGTGAGTGTGCACACACGTGCCAGGGATGATTTTACACCCAAGGACTTTGCGAACACTGAGACTTCCAGATAGTTTCCCCTGTTTCCTGGTTGAAACTGTTTCAGCAAAAAAATTCCTCATTGAAAGTCATTCTCTATCACAGGGCCATAAATACTGTGCCTTGTATTTTGTATTCTCTCTGGCTTTGAAGTATCTGGTGCTAAAATATGTGCGTGAAGCACTCTGTCATGCTATTAGAAGGCACCTACTTTTATAGCTGCAATTTGGTTTCTAAAAATGTTGGCTATTTTATTAAAAAGAATTTATTTGGGTGCGTGGCTTAAAACAGCAATAAAGCCATATCCTGTCTCTAAAAGGTAAGTGTTATTGAATGTTCAGGAATGTGTTCAATATACAGATATAAATTAAAAATTCAGTCCCTGAGTGCTGTAATAAAAGAAGTTAGGACTAAAATAGCGATAGGCCTGTGAGTTTTATTATGTCATTGCAGGAATTTCTGTGAACAGCCCATAGAAAACCTGGATTATCTGAAACTGGCTGCCCCAAACCAGCCAGGGCTCCTGCTCCCTATACCCTAGGAGCCAGGGAAGTGAGGATCAGTTCCCTCTGCTGGCTCAAGCACTGCCTGCCAAAGGAACTCCCAGAACTGAGTAATGCTCCAACATACCTGCTCTAGCAAGATGCCTTACAGCTGTGTGATTTCACTTTAATTGGTCTTATCTGTTTTATTTCTGGTGTCTGTCTTCCCTCTCCTTTAAATCACAATTATTTTCCCCTGAAGGCTGTGTTGAAAAGGTGACAGTATTTTAGTTTGCACAGTACCCCTTGCAACGTTTGGATGCGTATGTAAAATGTGAGCTTGATTGTGACCCTGGCAGCCAGCAAAGGAAACGACTTTCAGGGCAGCTCGGATGCTTTGCTGCCAGCCCCTCACCCCAGGCTGTGCCCACCTGAGCAGTGGTGCTGCATCCTGGGCTGCTTATGAACACCTTGGTCTAAACTGCTCTGTGGAATAACCTGTGCCTCAACGTGTGCCGTTCTGGGATTTCTGAGACCAGCTGGCCTGGCACGCTATCAGAGCATGCAGAGACTCCTTTTTATTTGGAGGAACAAGTCATGGGGAATATTGATCTTCTGAAAGACATTCATTGCTCGTTTTCTTTGATTCCTGTTTCACATTTCAAGGTGAAGATGACATGGCAGGACAAAGTAATGGCTTGAAGGGCTGTCTGGGCTTTGTGGGGCCATCTGTTTTGCAGGCCTGGTATTAACTCCCTGCATATGTGCTGTTGCTCTACAATCTGTTTATACAGTATGTGCAGGTTCAGAAGAAATGTGCAGCAAGCAGAGGAAATGCATTTATCTTCTGCTGGCAGGGATGGCAGCCCTGCAGAACTGACTTAAAATATGGTTGTTTACTTGTGGGATAAGTAGAAATCTCTCTTCTCTGGTTGTTAAGCAATTTCTTTGAATGTCAGTTGCTTTTTACAATTAACCTCTCAAAAAATACCTTAATGAAACCTTCATGGCATTTTAAAACCCCAGCACAGCTTATTGGCTTTATGTTAGTTGTCTATAACAATAATGGCAAATATTACTGCCATTCAGGAACTACCTTTTGGATGTGCAGACATAAAAGCTTGGCTCCACCAAAATTTATGGGCATGTTGCCATTACCTTGAGCAGACTAGCATTTGCCCCTTGGATGTTGGCTCCTGATCCTGGGAATGCTCAAGAGACAGCCTTGTTTGCGTTTCATATGTGTCTGTTGGCATGAGCTCCTTGGGCTGGAACCACTGTGCTGGTAGAGCATCTCTTGGAGGTTTCATACTGAAGTATTAATCCAGATGAGTAATTTAATACAGATTGTATTTAGAATTTCGCAAGATCACCTCTAATTTGTAATATTGTCTTTAATTTAGGTGTTAATGCTGGGATTACTGAAATAGATTGTTGAAATTGACTGTGTCTTGAGCCTGCGTGGTGACAGCACAGATACCTTGGTCTTGCTTTTAGCTTAATGCCTGGTAATTTCCTTATGTTAACAAAGCACACTGGAGGAGGCACCCTGGTGCTGGCAGCTGGCCATGTGAGGCATCTTGGAGAAGGTGGACAAGATTTGATGAAAGGCTGGCATTCGGAGTTCGTCCCCAGAAAAGACCAGGGTGCATTTTGGGATAGGCATCAGTAAGCCTTTTGCTTGGTGGGTAGTACTGAGAACAGATACGGAAAGGAGCTGGGTAGAGTGGTGCTGTAGTGACACATAAAACGTTGCTTTTCAGCTGGCTCCCCCTGGGATGTGCTTCTCAGGTTCTTCACTGCGGTGGCTGTGCTTGGCCTCCACCCCTGAGTGAGCACATGGTGACAGTCATGGGGTGGCCGAGTACTCCAAGCTCTTGTCCTGGCTGCAGCACTGGCTCAGTCCCATGACCAGCCTCAGCTGTGACCCCGCTGTGGTGGCTGCCATGCTGTGGGATGTTCAGGAGATGCCCCTGCTCTCGGATGTGACTGGTACCTGCTGTAGGCACCCTGCCAGAGGCAGGTTTTGGCACAGCACTCACAGGTACAGCCTTGCCGTGTTGCCCCGTGCCTACATCCCGATGGGCTGCCTCTCCTTCCCAAGCCACAGGTGTTTTGCTCCCCGTGCACAAGGTATTTGTACTCTGGTGCCATGGCTGTGATCAAGGTGTCCTCCATCGCTGTGCCTAACGGCTCCTGCCAGGCCATTGCACCAGCTTTTACCCTTGCCAGAAGGAAAAAATGAACTCTGAACACAATCTTGCACTTGTGGTTGAGTCTGTCTTTTTTGTGGCTGCTGAAATAGCCTGCAACTGGAACGGTTTTCAGGATGTTGCTGGAAAGAATGGAATGGAAAATCATGGGGTGTATCACATGGCACAGGTTCAGGAATTGTCTGGCACCTCTTGCTTTAATGTGATGAGCTTTGCTGCATTCATTATCCTTCTGACGACTCCATGCATTGGTCATTTGGGAGGACACAGGGAAAGGGTGTTCCTTTGGTAAATAACATTTGCCATGTGTGTGAAATACCCTTATTTTCCATCTGATCTTTTGTGGGGATGGCAGTGCTGTTAGTTTCTGACTAAGTACTTGATACTCGCTTTCTGTCCTAACCTCTTCAATGGTGTTTTCAGCTGTTACACAGTTGTCTTTTTGTACCCAACCATGTTTAGAGTAATTTAAATCCCTTTAAAATCCTTGAATAGCTTTATTCTGGTACCAGTATATTTGACAGCTGCTGCAAAAAAATGCCAGTCCTTCCTGCAGGACAGGACTGGAAATCACATATGCTGTCCTTTGTATTCTGTATACCTGGTTCAAAGCTAGGAAATGCTCCTTTTTGTATATGATAATAAGATTTAGTTTAATTTGTTATTAGTGACTAAGTTCGGGGATTTCTTTTCCTCCCTACAAGGCTTGAGGAAGTATCTGCAAGAATCTGCTCAGGTAATCTGAAGATGAAATTATTCAAGTCTAAGCGTTTTAAGAAAGGGGAGAACATGATATAGTTGCCAACTAGTTATTGGTTAAATGTATTATTTTAGACACTAAGGAGGGTTTTACTGATTTTGTAACTAGTAAAAATACAATTTCTTCATGTCATGCTGATGATGTTAGCTGCAAGTTTAAATGAATCTGCTGTCTTCAATTACATGTGAGCTGCATATCAGTTTGCTGCACTTAATAGCAAGGACATTCTGTAATTGAGGTATGCTGCACTGTGACAGACAATTTTATATAAATAGGTTTTTATATATCACCATCATTTCTAGTATTGAAGGATCAGTGGTCCATGAAATCAGATCTATGTGGCTGTTCCTGGTGTATTAGCATTACCTAATTTTTTGTGACAAACCTAGGGAATACAGTATGGTGGAGGGTTTTGGTTGCCTTTGTTCATCTGGAAATGACCTTCATTATATGTTAACTTGGCACACTGCATGACATTCTGTCCTGGTTGCCTAGATGTACAAATAAAGATGATAAAGTGACAGCTGCCTGTTTTTCTAGATGGACAGGTACTAATTCAGAAGAAGAATGAGGAGCCCAGTGTTCAGCAGGAACAACGAAAATTCCTGTCTGTTTACTTCCATATTATGTAAGTGGAAAGGTACACGTTTAGGTTGTGTAGTTTTAGCAGGGTAGTTTTAAAAGAACTGTAAGTAGATTTGTGCATATACTGAAAGGTAATAATTTTATATTTTGTAGTACTCTGTACAAAATTGGAATATAGCACATGAGTACCTCATGTGACAGCTAATGTTATCTTTAGGAATGAGGAGTATTGTAAGCAGCATTTGTACCTACATGAAATATTAGTAAGCTGGGAGTAAACTCTTTCCAAACTGATGCAGTTTGAGAGGTACAGCTCAATGTTGCGTTGTGCTTCTGCTGCAAATGGAAAGATTCTGAAGCTGCTTTCAAAATGCACTGTTTAATATGACACTATGTATGTCAAAATACAGCTGGAGTAATGCCAGGAGTAGTACAACAACAGATCAAACAGAAACTGGAAATTTTCTGCAGAGAACAATAGTGTGAGCAAGTTGTCACACATCAAAGTATGAACAGAAGCTTAAGCTTGCCTTCTTTCAAAGGTTGTATTGTATTTCTGATTTGGAAAACAATATTACAACATCTTACATCAACTCTTATGTGAGCTGTCTCGCTAGTTCTTGTTGCTTCTGTGCCTGTTGTTATAACCTTTGTTCCTTCCCGTGACATTGAGAAGGTTTTACTGCTTTCTTTAGGTCCTGACAAAACACAGTGGAAAGTCTTAGACTGACTTGGTGGAATGTGTTCATCACTAAACTGCTGATCAGGAATTGGTCCAGGCCCTGCTTCCCTACCCACTACCACCAATTCTCTCTGCCCTCTCTTGAGAAGAAACATCCCATTATTTCTAGTCAGTGGGATATTCCCACCAGCAGCCCAAGAAGCTCAGGACTGGAACAGACCTTGCTGGTCACACGCTGAAATAACTACGTGTGAAGTTAAGAGCTACAGACGTTTATTCTCAGATGTGTCATTAGTTCAAAGCAAACAGTGTTGAGAAGACAGAAAGGGATTGTGTTCAAGGAGCAAGGTTGACTTCTGTGCTTTCTCAAGATAGTTTACGTGGGTAGGTTTTGGAAATTTTCCATACAAAGGCAAACAAACCATGTGGGCAGCAGTCAGGGCCCCAAAGATAAGGCAGCATAGGAGTGTTTGTGCCATGATTTCTTTTGCTGTGCCTCATTAATAATGAAAGAACTGAATGATATAATGTGGGCTAATGTCTGGCAGGAGAAGCAGTGGCCTGGATTTGACATTAAGTTGGTGAAAGTGAGTGAGACTCTCTGCTTCACCCCACTCATTGTTATTCCAGTTGAATTGAAAACTACTTTTACTGTCTCCTGCTGTCTCCTCTTCTGTCAATCAGAGGGGAGTCACAAACTAAGCTGCACAAATTGAGGCTTTTTATCTGGAAAATGCTTAGCAATTCAGAAAATTCATGAATGCTCTGTTTAAATGTTGAGCTTTTTTTGTTGTGTCTGTCTTCCCTGTTCTAAAGCATTGTGAGATCCCACCTTTGATATGACTGATCTCTGAGAATGTGATTAATTTAGGCAGGTAGAAGCTAACCTCTGTCCTCTGGATTGAGGATGGAAGTCAGGCTAGGTTTCAGGCATTGTTATAGAACTGGGATGGTATAGCATAACTTTCAAACACTTCACTTGTTTTCTGCTGAGACGAATTCTTGGAACTACTTCTTCAGCCCGTAACAAATTTCAATTCTGTTCAGAGTATGACTTCTCCCTCCTAAAACTTCCCAGCTTTCTCTTCTATTCCTTGTTCTGTAGCATGTTCAGAGAATGCTTACAAGATGAGGTTTGGAAAATGAGTGATGCTTTTAATCTGTGCAGAGACTTTTCAGCCACACATGTCCTGTCTGCATTTTCTGTGTGCTCTTGCTGATTGAATTTTTCAAGGTTTGCAAAGTGATGAAGTCTCTAAGCTCAGGTAGAATGAATTGGATGCTATAAACATCCTACTTCCCTCCTTCCATGCCTTAATGATGATCTCATTCCTCTATGCAGTGAAATTTAGGATTGTTATAAACAGGAAACATTATCAAAACAAATTGGCTGCACCCACCCCTAGAACTTCAATTATATTTCAAGATCTTGCTTGAACAAAATAGACTGTATTTGTGCAAAAGCACGGAGCTCTGACTATATCACTGTATTAAAAAAAAGGATTGTAATAGTATGGGAGAAAATAGCGACTTTCACGAGAAAAACTGGAAGACATCTAGTTCTAAACTTGGCAGGGTTAGCTGGATAATTGAAGGTCTGGGGTCAGTCTGTTCATGCTACAGTCTAACAATTATATAATTAAAGCTGCTTCCGCCTTCTTTCTCCCAAATAAATTTGGCAAAATGGTGTTCTCTCTCTAGCATGGGGAATAATGAAACTTACTGACCGTGACTATGAATTACCTGGTGAACTCTGCAGAAGCAAGAGTGATACTGTCTTTGTGAGTTTCTTCTCCAGATTTATTAGGGCTCATTAAATAACAATGATACTGCCCAATTATTGTTCATACTAAAGTGTGCTTGTAGGTTCATTTTCATGAGGCATAGAGATTAAAAAAAAACCCCAACACTGAAAAACGTTACCAAAAGAATCCCCTATCAGCTTTTGGTAGCTTTTAAAAAGAGATATTAAGGCTAAATTGTAGCTGCAAATGTATTTTAATTTTCTAAAGCAGTTTGCATGTCTGCAGGTTGCCTCTACGTGGGGACAGTGACTGCAGCTGGCTCCTGAGGAGGCTGTCCCGTCTGTACCTGGGACTGCCTTCACTGGGATCGCAGGGTTTGTGGTTGAATTTCTTGTGCCTTTGCACCCTTTTTTATTATGTACCTGTGCTGTAGGCTGTGGGGAAACCTTTTTGTTGTTCTTTCCACCCGTTTATATGATACATCACTGATGCACTTCTGCACAAACCTATTTGTCTGGTGCTTTTTGAGCCAAGCAAAAGCACAGCTAGTACAAGCAGGTAATTTACAGTTTGGAAGCTTGGGAGCAGTGAGAGGTGATGATGCAGAAAGGAGATGATGAGCCATGGTGGGGAAAGGTGGAGGCTGCTGACCAAAAGCTCGGGCAGGGTCTGCTGCAGACATCAAAGCTGTTCATTTGGTTTTACCTTGCTTGTTTGGAGGTTGTTATTGTTAAACTGCCTGGCTGTTGTGCCTGGAAGCTCTTCTGTTCTTGAAGGATGAGCAAGAAGCTTGTAGGTAAACCCAAAACCTCAATGAGATGATCTTGTTTTGCTCCACTTCCCAATAATTTTTTTTTCCTTTGTTTGGCCTTGTGCTAAAGAGAGTTTTGGGGTTACTTGAGGGGAAAGGTAAAGGAGCAGGACTGGTCTGGGACAGCTAATGGATGCACACAGGCTAAGTGGTGCTGAACGCAGGGTGCTGGCGTGCCCTGCCCCTGCTGCTCACCTCGGCTGTAATTACAGCAGGAGATGTCTCAGCAGAGGAAGTTGTTTGTAACCCTGGTGCTGCATGTCAGTGCTGCTCAGCTGTTAGAGATCCAGTGTGGCAGGGAGCTCAGGAAGTCCTGGGGTCAAGTGCCCTGCAAAGCAGGCATCCAGCCAAACCTGGTGGTTTGCATTTCTGTCGCTGCTTTTCAGAGCAAGCTGGTTATTAAAGGTATCCCAGACGAAATACACAGTTCCTCTTTCTCTCCTGGTGCATCCCAATGAATGTATTCATTCATGTTAGTCATGCCAATCTCTTAAATCTTTATATGTGCATAAGCAAGGCTTGACTTGTCATTGGAGTTCAGCAGGTGCATAGATGTTAAAAGCGCCGTGTCTTCTGTATTTTTTTCCTGATGTAGCAATTTGGTCTTTATCAATAGCCTTAGGTTTGAACAGCACAGGATATAAAATGAGTTAGTTATGCTGCTATGCTTGTTTAAGAATCATTGTAAGAAGTGCCTTTAGGTTTCCAGGAACGCACATTAACAGAAGGTGCATTTCAGTGGCTTTCCATGGTACCTGACCCTCACAGTGGTTCAGCTGCTGTTCTCAGAGAAAAAAAAAACAACCAACCAAACCAAAAAACCACCTTAGCAGGAGATTTATGGAAATGCAGTGGCTTTTGCTAGTGTTTGGATTTCCCTGCATCAGCCTCAGGAGAGTCTGATGCTGTCTGTCTGCAGAGGGAATACTGGACAGGGAGCTTTGACATCTTTAAAAAGGCACATAAACCCGAGTCTGCCTTTAGGGGAGGGCAGCCCTAAGGACCAGTCTGTGGATCTTGCCCTGTAGCCAGTGAGGTCTGGGAGTGTCTGGTGCAGAACTGGCTGCTCTGTGACTGAGGAGGGAGCCTGAGTGCCCAAAGCACCCGCAGAGCTGCTCCTCCCTGCCTAACAGCACCACTGGTGCACACTGGAGCAGCCCAAGCTAGTTTTTCTGGCATCGTCATGATATGTTGTGCCAGTGATGTAGTGAAACTATAATATGTAATTTTACCTTGAATACTGTGTACTATATATACCCGGTGCTACGCTGTCCTTGCTCTGTTGTGATGCAATAGCCATGCAGAATGATGGGATCCCTAATCCACTGCTGGGTGTTGTGGTAGAACAGAATCTGTTACTTCAAATACTTGGTGCAAAACAGTACTTTTTACACAGGAAAAGGGTGTATGTGGTTTTATTTTACAATAAGGTATTTATTTGTAATAGTTGTCTGCAGCTATCTTTTCCAGTTGTCTTTGCAGTTTAAGTATCAGCAGGATAAGATATTCAGCTGAAATTTATCTCACCTATTGACTGATCAAATCTGAATACCAGAGAGCGTTAATAAAGCCTTAATAATGCTGTATGTGTGGTAAACACAGTTTGCTTGTTTTGACAGAATCACAGTTCTCTGGTCAGAAAACCGCAGTTTTCTGTTCAATTGTCTTTTTCTACCACTCAGGACATGACAGTGCTTTACACCTCAGCCTTTCCCTTCTGCCATCCTTACCCTTTTTGTGTGACACCAAGTCCCAGAAGAGAAAGCAGCCTGTCCCCAGCAAATTGCCCCTGCTCTTCCTTGCAGAAACCCTCATGGCTGAAAGGGTGTAAGAAGCATCTGATGGCATTGGATCCACTTCTAATCCATTGTCCCACTCATAGCAGTGGTTGAGTTCTGGAACTGTGAGAAACGTGCAAGGATGCTGAAAGAACACAGTTGGAGGGTGATCTTCCCATCCAGANATGAAAGGGTGTAAGAAGCATCTGTTGGCATTGCATCCACTTCTAATCCTGCTGAAAGAACACAGATGGAGGGTGATCTTCCCATCCAGAAAGATTTTCTCTTATGCTCCAATTGTTTGAATTGGTTTTAGGCCTGAAATCTAACTTTGGAGATACTTTTCAAAATATGTTTGTGGTTTATATAACACATGTATGTGTTTATATAGGTTATGTGTACATGTATAAAATGTTGCACGTTATTGGTAAAGTTTTGACTTCTAGATACAACAAATTTCTTGACCTAAGTGAAAGGATCCCAATAATTGCTGGCAGCTTTTCAAAAGTGTCTGCCTCTGTCCATGTTGAAAGAGAAGCTGAGTCGTCCACCCCAGCAGAAAGTTACAGGGTAAATTCTGTTTGGCATCATTTCTTAGTGACTAAGAAACTCATAATTGCCTCTGTGTGGGCAGAGGATCTGTCTGTGGTGAGGCGAGAGCTACGCAGCAGCCGTGGAACGTGTAAGGGAGTGACTAGGTGGGACATGGCATTTGTACAGATGCTCAGTGCCCTGCTGGGTTAATTGCTGCTCTTCAGAAGCCCTGTCCAGTTTTTTGATCCCTCTTCATTGTGCCAGGAGGAAGAGGGTCATACTGTGGATGTTAAAGGTTAGCATACTTCCTGAGAGACAGATACTTCATTGTTTCCTTCCTGTATGAGTTCAGTTGACAATGAACTCTCAGCAACATTCAGTAGAATTTACTAGTTTCAAATGGCTTCAAAACAATTAGCCAAAGCAGAAGTAAATAAAGAAATAATAATAGTAATAATAATAATAATAAAAAAATCCCCAAACGTAATAAGTAATGCAACTCCAAATATTGCAGTTCAATCTTCTTAGTCATGATTACCTGATGTTGTCATTCTTGAGGCTACTTTGTTGTCAATGACTACTTTGATGCTGTTTTACTTCTGTTTTACTTTAAGCCGAGATGCTGGTCTCACAGCTATTTGGTTTAAATACAAGAAAATGACAAACGAGTTCTGCCCATTCTTGTTTCAATGCCAACTCCATTAATGTTGTTGTTGTGATCCTAGTTTTACAGGCCTTATGTGAGCATTTATCCATATTTTAAAAATATTGATCCTTTTTTTAGTTGCAAAAGGAAAAAGGCATGACTTCCAGAAAAAAAGTTGACTTCTTCATGCATGTTTACTTTCCTTTAACTCTGGAAAACTCAAGCCTTTCATTTGAGACTTTGAAGATGTTTTCTGTCTGCCTTGTAAACTCAGTGCTTGCTTCAAAGCACACATGCAATTTGTAGACTTGTATTTCCTAGGGAATTGTTGGGAGTCCCTGCTTGCTGTGTGGAGATGAATGCACACGGAAGTTCAAATAACTAGTCTAATTTTTCTCTTTCACCAGAATAGAGTTGTGTTTTTTTCTTTTTCCTGCAAGCAGACCTGAGCGGTTACTTCTCCATCCCTTCCTTTCTTCTCTTCTCCCCTCTTGGTTCCTATTTCTCTTTAAAATGCTAGTGAGTAAAAACACAGGGGTAAGTAAATGGCCACTACAGTTGCAATGGCATTAATCTTTCATCAGGTAAAAGCCTCCTCATGCTGGTTGTCATGGTGAACACGCCGCTGCTCTCCCCAGGGTGTGGTGCCGACGCTCCATCTCTCCTCCTGCACTGTGAAGGTCACTGATGGCAGAGGTGGCCTCTGTGGGTGCCCAGGGCTGTGGGTAATCCTCCCCTGCTCTCCGTGCAGAGCTGCACAGCCTGCACAGAAACAGGCAAAAACGCCAAGCTGCTACCAAGCCTTTTTTCCAGATGTTAATGAAAACCAGCTCAGCCAGCAAGGTATTAGATATGTAATTCATTTTATAAGAACTTCCATCTTCAGCTTAACAGGCAAGTGCTTATTAGTTAAAAAAATTTGCCAGTGCCTGAAGGACAGTCTGAGCAAGCAGATTTTAAGGTGCTGAATGAAGCCCAGTTCCCAGGCATCAACTAAATGAAGCTGCCAAAGGACTTGAAGTGAAGGAAGAGGGCTGTGGGGAGGAATTTCTTTCAGTAAGCAAGGGATAAAACCCAAACCTGTGCCATATTGTGGTTTCTGCCTGCCTCCTGGAAAGGGAGAGTCTTCTGGTCTTTGTTTTGCTCTCCTGTGTTTTTTGACGTGGTTTGGGGGAACTGAAACGGAGCAATGACTTTTGGATCACCATGAACCCTGGGCCATTCACTTGTGACACGGTGGGAGCTCAGCAGACCTGCCAGCCTGGCACGATGTGTCCTGGCGTCGCTTCTCGGGCTGGGCTTGTTCTGGGGTGGAGGCAGTGCTCTCTGCAGTGTGCACACATACTTCCCACAGCCACTGTCAGCCACAACAAAAGGGGAGGAAGTGGAAAAAACCAACCCAGCAGTGTGTTTGCAATCCCCAGTTTGAAATACTGACCCTGTTAGATAACACTCCATTACTTGCAGGGCAATCGGGTGCTCTCTCTTCTCGCGGTGGCGTCTCAGTGAAATGCGGAATTATTTTTGGCTCTGCCATATAATGGATAACAGTCTCACAGTTCAGCTCTTCACAGTCCTCCTGTGACATGCAGCTGTCCTTTGGGTCCTTGGTTTCCCCGCTGTGCAGTGGGGATAGATGGGAATGAGGGTGTGTGAGATGTCATTGAGAGAGTCTGTGGACAGTGTTCGGACCAGGAGCTGATGGAAACTTTATGTAGCGTGAGATTTTGCTACGGAAAAGCTTAAACTTTATGGGAAATGTAGTAAACATGGTTATGTCTTGACACATCATTTTGTTATTCTATTGAAACTTTTCCATTTTTCCCAGAACACAATGCAAGACAAGATGCTGTTTTAAAGACCTATTTAAAATTACTGCTTGGATGTAAAAGCTCATGTGTATGTTGGGAGAGGGGAAAGACCCACACACAAACCCAAGCACCTTCATCTGCAAAGGCTACAAAGCTGTGTTTTCTTAAAATATGTTTTTTTATGTTTAACTTGAAACACTGATTAATGCTTATTATTTAACACAGGAATTCAAGGACTTACAAACTTTAGAGCAATGATTTTTTTCCCTCAGATTTTATCTTGAAAAACATGAAGTAGATTTTTATTATGTGAAGAGTTCATGGAAGACTTTGGGATTTGCTGTAAAGAAAATTAGTCTTTCTCCAGACGGCTTCATACTGTCAAATAGCCTCTCCATGTAGGCTGTGATAGTATCAGAGTGCTTTATTTTTGCCTGCTTCATGACCTCTGAAGGGAAGAAACAGAAGAACATTAACCTTTTCATATGTACATGTTTGAAATTATAAACTTAAAAATCCATGAATGTGCTTCTGTAAAAATCTCTTCCCAGCTGGGTTCCCAGAGTCCAACTCATTTGACTGTTGTCTTTTGGTAGTGAAAAATGCTGGTGCTATTTATGCGTGTTTTGGCTAGTTGCCATTGCTTGCTGTTTATCAGAATGCCTGATGTTTTTGGTGGAGGAAATACCCATGCATTTTTGCTACATATAATCAAGTTAAGCATAGCTTAATTTACTACTTTTTTGCTTTGTTTTGTTTTGTTTTTGTTGGTGGAGACCTGCAGACATTTGTTTGGCATGCTGGATCTGCTGAGGGAATTTGTGAACATGCCTTTGCATTCTCCAGTTACTGTTTACTGAGCTGGAATCTACTCTGGCATTACTCAATGAAATTTTAAAATTTAACAGCAGCTCTTTTTAAAATTATTATTATTCATGCATGAAAACTAAAAGAGAGACACAGACTGAAATTCTCCTATTATTTCAGTTTCCGAAGGAAAAAAGAATAAATGTATATGATCAAGTGATGTAATGGTAGGCCTCAATTTATTAAAAAATTGGTTTAGCAAGCTTTCAGGTGTAGGTTACTTTGTGTGTAACATAATCTATATGCTAAAAATAGTTTTTCCTAAATAGTGATTGTTAACCTCTTTAAAAAAACTACTTCATCTGGAAAAATTAAGCATAGTTTTTCACATGTCTGAAGTAGGTTAGAGATCCATACAGCAAATGGTGGCCTCTGTAAAGTAGACTGCCTGACTTGATTCTCTTGTTTTAGGTCTCTTGGTGAATGTCAGTGTTGCTTATCCTTAAATATTTTATGGTTATCTAATCTACGAGTCAAATAATTTATTTGTTCTAGACCTTCTTAGAACTGTGAGGGTTTTTAATAAGGCACCCACCAGAGTTAAAAAATGCTTGAAAAACTACTTTGTGCCTTTTCCTGGTCCATTTCTATAGTTGGGTCTGAAAGTAAGAAAGCTTATGGTGTGTCAAAATATTTGTTAAAGACTTTTCCACTGTCTGAAGAAAGCTCTGATCTAAAGAGCTGGACTCAAGTACAAGGGTTACTTATAAGGATTTTAGGAGCTGATGGTGTTTGTGCAGGTTTTGGGTGTGAGCCTGCCTTAGAATAATGTTACTCTTGCAGTTTGACACACACAAACGATGATCTTTCTTTTCTCACATCCTAGTATAGCATCATGACGTTTTTGGGGTGGGACTACCTAACAAGTAGCTTGTAATGGAAATTCTCATCCTCCTTTTGCCACCCCTTAGATGATTTGTCACCTCCTTCCTCCACCCAGGATGTTTTGCTAATATTTTGAAGCAAACAGATAATTGCAAGTAGATGCGTCTATGTTGCAGCATATCCTTCCTTTTATGCCAGCCAAGCTGTGCTGGAAGGAAGCAACTTGAAGACTTTCAGAAGAAAGTAAAAACCCTGGCTACAGCACATCTAATTTTGTTTTAGGTCTGAAATGGCTGCCTGTGAAAAGTGATTCTGTGCTGTCAAGCAAGAAGTGGTGGCAAAACATTTAGAAATGACTACGTCTTTCCTACTGCTGTTTTCCAGCATAATAAGGAGATGGAGCCGCCTCACGAACCTGAGTTTGAAAGCTGATGTGTTTTGTTTATCTTGAACATCTTCTTCATGCAGCTGAAGCTTGCTGAGCAATTGAACTTCTGAACACCCATATTCCCCATGACATTTGTTGCTTGAATTCTTACCTGACACTAACATATTGCTCTTCCCTGGGGCCTTTCACAAAAGATTTCTGTTGTTCTCTTAGTCTTCTCTCCATCACCTCAGAATCAACAAGAAATTTTGTATTTCAACAGGAACTTTTGGTGTGTTTTTTGGTTTATTTAGAAAGAAATAAGTGAAACAGTTGTCAAGAAAGGGTCTACATTAATGATTTTGTCTTTCTTTTGAAATAATGTCCTAGCTAGTTGTTCCTGCACAAAAGTCTGTGTAAACATAGTTTGCCTGATATTTTAATTTTATTTTGTATAGAAAGCAGTAGGTTTCTCTTTCTTTTTAGAGAAAATAGACAAACAAATATGGACAGTTTGTTGTATCATGCCCTCATCATGAATTAGGCTGTTACTGTGCCAGCTGGCATCCAAATACAAAACACCACAAGAGCTTCTCCCAGCAGGACACGCTCATTATTCCCTGGAGAGGAGTGTGTATTGTGGGACAGGCAGGGTAGCAGGTACCTCTTGCTCTGTTGCCTGCCGTGGAAAGCGCCTCTGTCCTAATGTAGGTCCCTGAGGGTGCTGTAAACATCCCTGACAGCAGTGCTCCTCTTGGCCACGTCTGAGGAAGCAATTCACTTGGATCTGGGCTGGGCTGCATCTGACTACACAGCGTCCCTGTAGCTGAAATCATATGAGCGTGGTGTGGCTAAAATTGCTCGCCTGAGGAATGGGAAATGTTTTTCCTTTTCTCCTTTTTATGTGAGAGAAGCCATGATTCATTCAGATGCTGATCTCCATGTCTCAGGAGCACTGCTTGAGATAACCCTGGGTTGCACAGTGCTGCCTGCAGATGCTGCTGCGGGTGGTGGGCTCTGCCTTCGCCCTTCCTGGGACAGTGTCCCACCCTCACCTCTGTGTTTCCCTGCCTGCAGAAAGGGAACAAGGCTCTCAGACCTTTGGTATCTGTAAGGGCTGTAGAGAATGACAGCGCTGCGGTGTGGTCTCCGCTTCCCTTCTCCTTACCCATTGTTTACGCTGAGCCGCAGATAAGATGAGTATCTTTTGCTTTTCCTGTAGATAATAATAACAGCCTGTCTCTTCCAATACAGGATTAGGCTCTTCCTTCAGGAAGACATGGGAGGAGAAAAATGAATGTGGACCGTGCGTAGCATGTGTGACAGAAAAGGTCTCAGGGCTGGGAAACAGCAGGCTGCACTTGAGATGGGAATGCGAGGTGGCTTTGCTGAGCACTGTGCCCTTGGAGAACCTCTGCCTCAGCCATGTCAGCCATGGCTTACTTGTTCATTACCCAGCAGGATCTCCTCAATGTCAGCATTTTCCCTTCATGAAATACTGCCTTGCTGCTTAATGGCAAAGAGCAATTGCCAAGGTGTCTGATAACTGTGACAAATAACAAATACAGGTGTTGCTCTGTGGGTTGGTGGGTTTCCTTCACTGATCTCATCAATCTTTGGCATCTTGTTACCTTTCTTCTCTTCCTTATACCTGTCAAGATTTTTGTGCATCCGTCGCTATGGAAAACTGATCTGCTTGTTCTGGTAATGATAGTGACCTGGATTCAGTTTCAGGTCTAACAGTGAGATGCTCTGCCAGCATCATTTTGGCCAGAGCTAATAAGGCAAAAGCTTTCATTTTGACACTGTTTACAGAAGTGTTCAGATGCCAGTCTAATGCTCTGAATGTTCTTGGATATTTGTAGGAATGCAGGTGGGTGGATTCACGGATGAACACCTGAAAGGAATCTGAAATATTCAGACTTGTCATGTGTTAATAGGAATGTAAGCTGGGACAGAGCCCTCTTTTCTTTTTACTGCTCTATGCTGAAACTTAGGTACTGTAAAGTAATGGGGAAGCGTGTGCAAAGTGGAAATTCCCTGGAGCGTATTCATAGTTTTTGATGTTAATTTGACTGTTGCAGGGGGATCCGTGGTGTGTGTCTTCCTCTCACTGGTTCATTCACCAGCTCAAGGTAAATAGGTCCTGTAGGAGTGATTTTGTCAGCAGGTAACAGAGTTGGTCTGTTCACATGATTCCTCTCTGCTACGTCTTCATCTTACATCTTTGCTTAACACAGGATTCCGGGAGCGCAAGGATGTTTTGGTTCCGTTCTGCCACAGCCTGTGTACATGCTGTTTGGAAGCAAGACCAGTATTTCCTGTGGCCTCCTTTATCTCTTGTTGTTCCATCTCATGGAGATTCATGCTTTTTTTTTTTTTTTTTTTTTTTTAATATTTGTGTATATTTTTACTGTCTTATCCTATGAAATGTCCTGGCATTTAGCTTTAGCCCACAGTTACTCAGATGATTTATTCCCTCCTTGTCTTCAGAGTTTAGTCTTGCTTTAAATGGGATTTATTTGGATGGCAGCCTCTTGCACTGCAATTCCTCTCCAAAAGGCCCTTTGGGGCCTGTTGCGATAGGACAGACAGTAATGGTTTTAAACTAAAAGAGGCCAGTTTAGATTAGGTATAAGGAGAAGGTTTTTTTGTACTGGGGGTGGTGAAACACTGTCACAGGTTGCTTGGAAAGGCGGTACGCACCTGATCCCTGGTAACGTACAAGGTTAGGTTGGACAGGGGTCTGAGCGACCCAGTGTAGTTGAGGATGTCCCTGTTCATTGCAGGAGGGTTGTACTAGAGACCTTTAACAGTCCCTTCCAACCCAAACTGTTCTGTGAAACAGATTGCTAGATCTTATCCTTACCCATCAAAACAGGATTTTGGAGCAAAGTGGATGGGTTCTCCCTTAGTACTGCTTTCTGTCTTTTGATATGGTTTGTGTTAGTTTATTGTGTGTTTGGCTGTTTTCTTTGATACTTGCTTCATCAAAACCTTCTGAGGTGTCACCTTTTGCAGTTCATCCTGCCACTCTAAGGGAAGCATTAAACTGAGTAGTGGATGCATTTTTGTTACTTTGCCAACAACATGCTGGGGAGAAACTTTGGGCTGGAGCAGCACACACTGTCTGTTACAGCAAGTATTATTTATAGCAGGAATTGTCTACTCGCAAACTGTCAAAATCAAGGAATTAATGTTACTGCCGTCTGAGAGGGGCACCTGTGTGAGTGGAGGATGCTGGTGGTGTTGCACAAAAAATTAAATTTCTGGTGATTTTGAGACATGGTTTAAGGCTCAGAATATCTTTTCTTATAACATATTAATGAAATATAGGATGTGGGCCAAACTTGTAAGCTGAGGTTTACCTTGCTTTTTCTTCAGATGCTGCATTTTCGTAATTTCTTGCTGTCTATTTGGAAGAGACTGTCTCTTATTCTATAAAGACTATTAGGTGTCCTGATATGCTTTTCTCTTCTGGTTACATTTATTACTTTTTCTTGTCCGAGAGTCTTTGTGAGTATTTTGCAATGCCAAAATATCAAGCCTCCAAGCAAGCAAAAGCAGTAGAAATTTTTCATAATCCATGCAACTTGGAGAAGTGTTTATCCTTCTGATTTGTACAATTGAAGCCCATCGTATTGCTGGGTGCTCTCAGCAGCACTCTTACAGAGGGGTGAAGTTTTCTAAACTCTCTGTTTGGGTTTCTGGTTGTATCCTGACCCTACAAACACGCTTGCCCTGGTTATGCTGTTTATCTTGACTGAAACGTTATCTGGTGCAAAGGATACTCACTGTCTGGGCTGTAACAGACACCTGCTTTCAGTAATACACCTACCCCTATTTTCATTTTGTTCTAGTGTCATCTGAGACATTTTGATCCTGTGTTTGAAACGGGAGGTAAAAACCTCCTCCTCAGACCTCTTAGGCAGACGTAAGGAAAATCTGTGGGAGACGTCATGGCTTTAAGATCTGAATGCTGTTGTCCAGAAGTTAACTATGTCTTTAAGAAAAGACTGGGTGTTTATATTTGGTGTCTATCTGAAATCATGTTTACCCTACGGTGTTTATTAAACCTGAGTTAATTTTCCTCCTGTCCTTCTATGGCTGCAGGAGCTTTGCCAGTAATGCGTTATAGTAAGTGGTAGTTGAAGGAGGGGCAGGCCACGTGCCAGGTTCCCGTTCCTGCTGTGTGGGCTGGCCTGGAAACTCATTGCCCATCAGGGCCACGCTGCTCTTGCCCACACTGCTCTGGAGCTGTGGCCGGCTGAGCTCTGCTCTGGCAATCCCCGCTGAGGAGCCCCAGCTGCCCTGGAGAGGCTCAGACCTGCAACTGAGCGCTGTCTTGGTTAAAAATAATAATTATGAATCCTTAATTACTCTCTGTCTCTCTCCTGTCTCCCTTCTGTCCATTACTCTGAAGCGTTCTTGAAATAGAGTAATTAGCATCACACTTTCACATGGCAGTCATGCGCTCTTTTTAAAAACATAAGATCTCTGTGTCTGTTATCTTTTGTTTTGTGTGATGAGCGAAGATTACTTGCTCTTTCTGGTCCTGTTATGTTTTTGTCAGGACTATCTCAGCCGAGGTGAGTGCTCTGTGACAGCTCTGTCGGCATTGGCTTTTCATCTCACCTTCCTCAGTCAACCAGCACGTGCAGCCTGAGGTCCAGGAGCTGATGGGTTTATTGCCACAGCCCTTTCAGGGACAGAATGTGCTGTTGGTTCAGATCTGAAATCTTCTTTGGCTCGGGTACTCAAAAGTGTAATTTGCAGAGAAACTTTTGTATCTGACGTGCGTGTCCTCGGCAAGTTTGGAAGAAGTTGTTGCAGTCTGAGCTGTCTGCAGAGGTGGATTACCTGAGGGAGACTCGAGGGGATGGATGCCTGACGTACCCAGCATATGCCAGTAGTACAGAGGTGCTGGGTAAGTGTGTGAGACTGTCTGAACACCAGAGATCTCTGCACTGATGTAGGTGGTTTCTGTTGCACATCTTCTGGTACCCTTGCATTTTGCTGGCATTCCTGGGCACAGTTCCTTTGTCTCTTCCTTTTTCTACCAGTTATCCTAGGGGTTTTCCTCTAGCTTGAAAAGCATCCAAATAATAAAAGCATCCAAACATTAAAGACCTGAGGGGCTGGTGAGTACAAGAGTTGTTCTTGGCCCAGCAGTAAATCACAGATCTGAGCTGTGAAGCATAAGTTTTTGAGGAGGAATAACATGTTTCTGTAAAAGTAAAAGCAAAGATTTTTCCTGTAGGTTAATCCTACTCCATTATTATCTTTAGCTCAGCTGTCTGGGCTAGGATGCTTCTGTGGAATGGGGTGAACATCCACATATGCATATATCCACACCTGAATTACAATATCTACGTGATATCCTGCTTCCACGAGAAATTTCTGTTAACATGTCAGCCTAAGGCATGTAGAGGTTTTCTGATTTTACACTTTCTTTTTTGGCCTTCCGCATTTAGTGCTGCTGTGTTTTAGTTTGTTTGGTGGACTGGACAGGCTAAAATCAAAAGGAAACCCCAACACAATCATTTAAAATTCTTTAATTCCTTCTAGTCTTTTCTAGTCTAGGATGTTTCTGTTTATGCAGTCACATCAGCACAACTAAATGTGGAATGTAATTTTCTTTCTCCCTCAGCTGAATGGTTCATACATAAGAGATTATTGTCTTCAGTGCCTTACAGCATTTTAATGCTCAGCAGAGCATATTCTTGGAGTGTTTGTCAGAGATGAGTAAATAAGAACCATCTTTTCTGTAGATAAAAATGTACTTTTTTCTCATTCTACTACTCTCTGCTGCTTTATTTATTTAGCTATTTCATATTGGGGAAATCTGGTTAAATTTGGTTACCACTTAAGAGAATTGCCGTAGTGTAGCAGTAATTGTCATTTCTTGAAAATGAGATTAGTGCTTGGGACCAATGCCAGCTGTGTGGTCTTGGGCTGTAAAGTCTCCTAAAAACGAGATGCTTGCATCTAGACATGGTTTATACTGGTCACAAGCATGCAGAGACAGCACCACGGTTGTTCTTCATTTTCCACATTTTGCTTTGCTAATAAATTAAGCTCTGTTTTGGTTTGAATTTTCTATGAAGAGGTGTTCTTTGTAGGAATATGGATGGTGATCCAGGTCACTGGGTAACCCTCATGTGATGTATCTGTCTGTCATTCATATGGGCTGGATGCAAGCTGGATTTTCTGACAGGGAAGAGCTCAGTGTCCTGTAACATCTGTGTTGTGCCTTCCTAGTTACTTTATGAAAATTAATTTTCACCGCTTACAGAAACACGCTGCATGCGGTTTATTTTGTCCAGACTTTATGCCTGTATGGAGAAGAAAATGCAAACTACCACTCAGGGGTTTTTGTTGCCTTTCATGCAGTATATGCTGGGTATTTTCCTTTTGGGGTTAAACTGTGAAGCCTGACGAAGCTAAAGTTTAGTGGGCTGGGGCTTTTACTTTCATGAGATGCATGTACTTTGCAGGTATTGCTGCTGCTTGTTTTTTTTAAGGTTGCTTTCTTTTTTTTCCTGTTTGCATATCTTTCCCCCAACCTCTTTCCCTTGAACCTTTTTGGAGATCTCAAAGAGAAGTTGAGGGAGTTGCCGACATGGAAGAAAATGAGATAATCACAGAAAAGAAATGTTGTCCCAAAGTTGTCCCAGACAGCCCTGAGCTAGGTCAGCAGTCATCCTTATGGCTTTAACTCCTCCAGGTACTTGAGGTTATCTTTACAAGAAATCTGTATATAATTTGCATCCATATATGGCAGGGGTTTTTTAAGCAATCAAAGTAACAAAATGTTGTTGTTTAAGTGTTTTTTAAGAAAGCAGAGTTCTTAAACCTGGATCTTAGTTGGATCTTAGTTCTTGAAAATATTTTAGGTTCCTGGCCAAAGTGATTCCCCTTTTTCAAACACTCTGAATGCAAAGTTGTCAGTGAACCTCAGTGCTGATTTTGAAAGCATTTACAGCAATCCAGCACAGGGCATTTGAAGCACTCTACGTTCTTCAGTTTTTCTCAACACTCATTTTAACTGGGTTGAACCCTTGCAAGAGAGGAATTTTTTTTGCCCCCTGTAAGGGCTCTGATGGACAAGTTCTGGCAGATTTGATTGTAGTGTAAGGAATTCCTCCCTTTCAGCTACAGGTTCATGGCTTGCCTTAAACATTTTTCTGGTGGATTTTGCCCCAAGACCGGTGAGAACAGAAGGAATGGCTTGCCAGTGCTGTTGTCACCCTAGCAACAGCTTGTCCCTGCTGGCACAGCCCAGGTGAGGTGCCAGTGAGGGTTCACATTAGCAGTGAGCTGATGTGCTGGCTGGCTGCAAGGGATGGGCCTGGGCCCTTGCTTACTCCTTGCCCTGCATTCCTACCTCATCCTGCACACCAGCACTAGTGTATGCTGGGCTGCTCACTGAGCTGCCGAGGCTCAAACCAGCAGAAAAATACTCACTGCCTTCAGCAGAGTAGGATTCAGCTCCCCAGATTTGTTTCCTGTAACCCTGATGGGTGTCAGAGGAGTCTGTAGGGGAGCTGGTGGCTACAGAGCAGGTTTGGGGGGAAGTGGGACTGTCCCTTCTCCCAGGACAGCTTTGCTGGGCTGCAGGTGGCTGGGAGGCTGCAGATGTGGCCCATGCCTTGTTCTGGTGTCTCTGCTGCTGGAGAGGTGCAGAGTGGGTGCTTGGGGACATCAGCACCTTAGGCTGTCACAGCTCTCCCCCACCATGGCTTGCCAGAGCCCTAAAGCAAAGTGAGTTTTTGACCTGGGGGGAAAAAAAAAAAAAGCTGGAACACCCTGGCAGTTCAAATCTCCAGAACAGAGGCAGTTCCTAAATTGGAGGTTTCAGTCTTTATCTTTTCAAGTCTCTGAAAGTTAAGGTGACTGAACTTTCATAACAGCCTCAGTGTGTGTGACTGTGAACTGACAGCTCCCAGTTTAGGGTGGTAAGGCTCTCTGCTTTAATTCCTGGAAAGCACAGGAGGTAAGGTAGCAAGAATTGAAGCTATGCATTCTTTAGGCTACTAAATGGAGTATGCTGATGGATAACAAAAACTTGCAGTGTTTCCTAGAGAAGCCTTGTCTAAAACTGCAGTTAATGTTATGTATTTTCAGAGGATTGATATGGCTGCATCAAGTTTAAATGTCCAAAAACTATTTGACAGTAAATGGAAAAAAAAATCTGAAAAACCTGAGCAATAACTCGTGCTTTAGGAAGCAAAGCAGCTACCTCCTGCCTAGTTTAAAAAGAAACTTCCTCTGTAGATAGGGTTTGATGAACAACATGTCTCTACAAGACCTAGAAAAAAGAAGCATTAGAAGTTTGGTCTATGCACAATAAGCAAAGGCAGTTACAGAAGACTGATGGTGCCCATTAAAAAAGAGTAATTTCTGCAGGAAGAAGTGGCCTTATCAGTGACTACAGCAAAGAAAAAGAGGTGCAAAAAGCAGAACTCCAAACCAGACAAAACCAGGGGAGAGAATATATATGTTACACAGTCATAGCCAGGAAGTACTACCTGGAAATACATAGGAAATATATAATTTTTATGCAGCAGGTTTTACAGTAAAATTGCCTGCTTTCTAGTAACCAAGATGCTTGGTCCACAGCAGGTTTTATTTTGAATAATCATGGAAAACAAAGTGATTCACTGTGGGCAAAGGCAAAGTGAAAGATGGGTAACAGTGACGACAGCAGGAGCAGTGGTTGTTATCACTCAGCTTGCACATGGACATCGTCAAAAAGAAGTTTTAGTCCTTCCTTGCACTCTTATGGAACAGAAGAGTTTGGGGTCATGAAGAACTGTAGTTTTTGTACTGGAATAACAAAGACTAGACTTCTACTCTCTGACCTGGTGCACGAGTGATGGGACCGGGTAATGGTTCTGATACTGCTGTTACGTGGGCTGGTGATTCCACCTCCAAACCTGGCACATTTGGATAGTCACTGGTGTCATATGAGTGACGTTGGGATGCACTCAATTTAAATTTCTTATTTTGCTTTTATTGGATCTTATTAAAGCAGGAATGGCTCCCTGCGAATCTCTAAAAGGTATGATAGTTTAATCTTCTGGATGTTCATTTTTACCACTATTTAGCTCATTTTCTCCTTGAGGGCTTATTACTGAGTTCTTCATTCAGTGACATTGTTGCCCTTTTTTAATCAACCTTCTAGACTTTAACATACAATGTTGTGTATGAGGATGAGAACATTACTACTTCGTTCTTTTCAGTCTAGTAGTTTTTATATTACAGTGAACACCCTGTTTAAACATTTATCTGGGAAAGGCCATAATGAAAAGAAAATAATTAAATATAGGAACTAAATACTGAACTCCTGACTTGAAGCTGAACTGATAAATGAAATTAAATTTACATGGGGGGAAAAAAAGCTTTGTAAAACTCATCCAGTATTGCATTTTAATGTTTTATTCAACCAGATCTACAAAGCAGGCTGTATATATCAACTACAGTAACTGCTAATTTTTGAAGGTCTGATTTAGAATCCACTTATTGTAATTGTGTAATACTAGAATTCCTTGGCCTTTGAAAAAGGAAAAAAGAAGAATCATCTGCATTTAAAATTCAAGCAGCACTGATGCAGAAGAGTTGGGTACGGCATGGTTTGGTTTTCCTAGACAGATTTAAAAACCAAAGCAAACAAAAACCAGTAAAGGATTATACTTTATAAACAAGATTACTAAAGATAAATCAGCCTGTATCCCTCATATAAATTCAGGTATCAGAGCAGAGTTGCCTTTGAAAGCTGTGCATATCTGCCCTCTCTGCATGTGTGCTCAGACTTCTTGGCACTCACTGTCCCTGAATCAGGAAGACAGAATTGACTTTCCTGTTGGACTAATTATAGTTCTTTAAGGAGATTAGTTAACCCTTCTTCTCCTACAGAGGGACTTTATCAGTGGATCCCAAGTCAGAGGGAGGCTGCAGAGAGGTACCTGCTGCTTGGGATGGCTTTCAGGGATCAGCAGTGGCAGTGCAATGATGCTCACAGCCAGTCCCATGTTGGACATGTCCTGGTGACCAAACTTTGGGTACAATGTACTGCTTCCAGGACTACACTTTGAGCCTCGAAATACTGCTGAATCCATGGCTCTGTGAGATACAGTTGCAAAAAACAACTTACGGTTAAAAGGTTTTGGATATTAAAGTCAGTATATATTTCTTCTGTTTTGTACCTTGCACAAAGTGCTTTTCATCTTCTGTATCTATAGCATGGTAAAAGTGCCTATTCCTTTCCTTCCTCCCTCCCTCCCTCCCTCATGGTGCTGTCTGGTTAGATATGGGGTGTGTATTGTCCTCTGGGGATATTGGGCAGCTGACAGCCATGGTGTTTGGTACCTGAGTGATGGACCCTGCCAAGGCTGGGTGTTAGGGCTGCAGACCACCTCGCCACTCTGCTGTCATTTCTGGACCAGTCCCATGCGGAGAAGGGGCAGGGAGGAGAATTTTCTCCCAGCACTGTTATTGTGCCATATGTGTGACTGAGGGTGTTGGTGGGATTTTTGGTGTGATACAAGACAGCAGCACTAGAAAGGGAACAATCACTGATCCAGTTTCTTTACTGGGGCTAATTCATGACTAATGCTGGCTGCTTAGGTAGGAAGGGAAGACAAGTGCCTGGGCCACTCAGCTCTCCCTCAGGCTGGATTTTTAAAGCACAGGCCAGTGTGGGAACAAGCGATGGTGCCCAAGGAGTCCGGATGAGGGTAACAGAAATAAAGTGTTATCTTGGCAGTAGGAACTGTGTGTGCATGAAGATTCCCTGAAGCAATTAATTTTTGTTTCCTTAGTGCCTGGGTCTTCTCTCCTGGCTTTTGATTAGCTGTGATTAACGCAGCTGGGCTCTCAACTCCCACAGGTTCCTCTGATCTAACTGGGATGCTCTGTGTCCGTGTAGGATGAGGTGCCTGAACAGCGTGGAGTTCTCTGTCCCTCATCCTCCTTTTCTACCCTGTCCACAGTGCCTGAGCTGTGAAACTGCTGTAGTGGATTCTGCTTCATTGATACGGGTATGGTTTTCAGTCATGGATGCGTTTTCCCTTTGGAAATCTTTGTGTCCAGTTGGTGCCCTGATGGACAGCCTTTGAGGAGAAGTGTTTAAAGTACATTTATTGTATGTACATTATATGTACATTTGCATCTTTATTTTTGCAACCCAATTCAGAGCTAGATGGCATTTTTCATACAGCCTTGACTTGATTTTGTGGGACCTACCTTGGAAAGGGACCGGGACTAATGTTTACAGCCTCAACCCTTGCTTCCATTCGAGAAAGAAGACAGCTGGGAGTGAGAATGAAAAAATCATCACAGAGACCCAGCGCAAACAAGGATTTTGAAATTCTTGCTTTTTGAATGAATGGTGGAATGCAGCTGCAACCCCAGCACTGTGGTGCCATACAGGTTTATGAATGCCAGGTTCTCTATTAACCTAAATGCCTTTTGTGGGTGGAACAGGATGACGAGGAGAGCACAAACATTTTTTTTCCTTGCTTCTTGTAATTCCATTTGTTAAGGTGCTGGGAGTTCAGTTACAGATCTTATCACCAATTCTTCTATAAATGCCAATTAACTTAGGAAATTTAATAATGCTGTCACTCAACAAAAAATATTGGAGAAATATCTTCAGTGCTTTGCAAATGTTGAAAGTGTAAGACCTGAGAATACCTGAAAGGAGAATGAGCCCTATAACAATTTTATGCATGCTTCTCTGTGCTTGTTCTTGGTCTGTGAAGTTAGGATCCACCCATATGAAGGGCTTTGAGGGATGAAAAAATGTCTCTATCTCCAGCTGCAAAGTGTGGTGGCTCTGAGCCCCAGTTTGGAAAAGGGAGATGTGGCAGTTGAGGTGGCTTCTGCTGAGATGCTGAACTCTTACAAGGGAGATCTTCAGTTTGCAGCAAGTATTCAAACCTCCTCAGTAGCTCAGGCTGGTAGGTCTGTGCTTGGAGGAAACAAGTCACGGGTCATTTTTGGTGTTAGGAGATGTGTTTAGAGCACCAGCAAATTTGCCATGCTTTGTAGATGTATTTTTTTGCCATGTGCAGTCCTGACAGTTTGCTGCTGCCTGTCTAGCTTGCCCACTAAGGGCAGTGAGTGCTTTATTCAGTTTGAAGGCAGCCGCACACACATTTACCAGACACATTTAGCAGCACCAATATGACTTTTGTCACTTTTCAAAATGAGCAGCGGAAATAAGTAAGGGCAGTGTGTCTGTGCTTCAATGAGCCAAGCCCTGGGGATGGACAGCTTGGGGGGAAGTGCTTCCCGACTCCTCTGCTCGGCTGCTGTAGCACATATTGCATATAAAACATGGTCTGAGACACCTGCAATGGCTTTGGCAGAAGAAAACAGCAGAAGCACAAATCTGCTGGTTTATTCTGATTTATGGGGTTTCATTGTTGTTGTCAGTGTCACCTTAGTGGAAGTCTGTAAATGCAGCATTTCACTTGCCTGTCAGCTTTAATCAACCTAAGGTAATACAGTTCCAATCTGCTGTAAAGCAGCAAAATTATCCTTATAGGCTTCAGGAACCTCCAGCTTGTTCAGTG
>VZRQ01000476.1:207146-241283 GCA_013397975.1 Machaerirhynchus nigripectus
TGTGGAGCCCCTCCAATTGTGTAGAGGGGGGGGGGGGGGGGTTCCGTGCAAACGGACTTGGCATTTGTTCATGACTCCAGAACATCTTAATTACATTTTAAACGTGTTAGGGTGTTTGAGCAGCAGTATTTGTGAGAAATGATTAGGAGAAATGAATGTGAGAACTGGCTGACTATGAAAATAAAATTTCTTACCAAATTTTCTTAAATTTCTATAGAAAGTAGTGCAAATTAGAGACTCTAAAATAACCTCCAAGCAGAGGTGTGCACAGACATCACCATCATAGGGCAAGCTTCAGGCATTACTTGAAGACTGTAATTCAGGCTGTAATTCTTGACTTTTTAGAAGCAGTTTTAAAATCACTGTGGAGTGGTTTGAAGTGAAGTGATCATTCTGGGTGCTGGATACAATTGTTTGTGTAAATCCATCCTTGACAGCTCCAAGAGTTTGCTTATGTTTTAAAGCTGTGGGATCTTTAATATATAAATTTCTTAATCTCCTTTTCATTATGTTGTTCCTGAATTTCTAGTTGAGGCTTGTGGGCACAGCACTGGGAATTGTTCTTATGCTAGAAAAACTGCCTCATCTTCACGACAGGCCATGAATTATTTTTTTTTTAAGCCGAGGTATGTGACAGCTCTTCATGAAGGCATACAAAAATTGAGTCATGTTTCATGGTAACGGCAAGAGAGCATCTCACTGTCAGCCTTGAGTCACGGTGCATTGGTGCTGCTGGCACAAATAATAATTAATGGGTATACGTTCTCTAGGCAGGACAGACAGATCTGAGTTCAGTCTGTGCACGTGGTGAGCTTTCCTTATACTCTGCGCTTCAGGACTTGGTTTTCAGTAGCCCTAAACCTGACTATTCTACTTTTGTCCAGATATAATTCTTCTTAATAAAAATCCCTAACTTGTTGCAGTGAGCAAGTAGCCTGTCCTTCATTTTTCCAGTTAATGCTGCTGTATCATATGCAAAGGATGAATCCTTTTTAAGTGACATTGCTCTGGAAAGGTGGAGCCTGTGTCTCTGGGATTGTAGCCAGGAGGGAAGCTGCAGAGGACACGGCTCAGAGAACTTGTGTGTTTGGACAGCTACAGGCACTCACACTTGTATCAAATGAGGGAGAACACCATATTTATTCCTCTTTACTTTATAATGTGTTACTGACTTATCTTTAGCAATATTGATTCTTTCCTGAAAAATCATAGCTTTCTGGGCCTCTTCCCGCCCTGTGCTATCCTAACCCGCAGGAAACTCAGCAAGAAGGATCCATTTGACATCTAGTAAAATAATTCTTCACTATGAGGGGGGGTGAGGCCCTGGCACAGGTTGCCCAGAGAAGCTGTGGATGCCCCATCCCAGGAAGTGTTCAGGGCCGGGTTGGATGGGGCTCTGAGCAACCTGGTTTAGTGAAAGGTGTCCCTGCCCATGGCAGGGGGTTGGAACAAGATGATCTTTCAGGTCCTCTCCAATCCAAACCATTGTATTATTCTATGAGTCTGTGTTAATTGCCGTGAGGGAAAGAGAAACTTCGTCAATAAGAAAGGCACAGTAGTTTGTGGAGATGGAAAAACATAGGATTTGCACAGCAAAGGACATGTTGGTTTGGGAGTGAAGGCACATATCCAGCCTGAGTCGAGTGTGACTGGAGGCTGGTGAGTGACGTCTCTCCATGATTTACTTCCCCCCTTATCTCTGTTAAACACTGCTAAGCAAACTCAGAGTGCATTGCAGCCAAGTTATGCTCTCTTAATACAGAAAGCTGAATGAAAGCTGGAGTCAGATAGCTCTCCAGTGAAAAAGTGCAAAAAAGGCTGGCGTGTTATCAGTTGTTACTTCCTACAAGAGCAAGCGTGTTGCGTGATTCCATTATCTGAAACTGAGCGGGCTGGTGGGGCTGGGTGCAGCCATTTAAAAATGTGATTTGTGTTTTTCTTTCTTCGCAGAAATCAGCCTAAAATATTTCCTGGGGCTTTTCTCAGAATCTGTGTCAGTGCAGTGAGTTAACTAGTGGCAGCTCTGTCTCAGGAGAGGAGAAATTTAGCATGGCGAAACGAATGTCTTTATAAGACGACCTAGATTAGAAATGTCCTGTTCTTGGGTTGCAGAATTCTATTCAAATATTTAATATGACTTGGAGATGATGTGGGCTTTTTTTTTCTTTCTTCCTGTAGAGACAGAAATAAAATTATTTAAAATACTTTTAGGATCCAAACAGTTTCAGCAATGAGAATTCTAGTTCAGGAATTAGAATTAGAATACATCAGACACATGCTGTCTGCCCCCCTGGTCTACATACTGCAATGGCATGAATAGGGATGAGAAATTTCCTGTGTTTTGTCTGCTGCTTATGCCTGTATGGATTTGACCTTCTGAATTTTACAAGATATCCAGCTTACAATTTAGAAGTCGGAATTAGGTTATAAATGAGACTGCTGAAAATCCAGGTTGCCTTACTCAAAGTGAGTAGGTAACTTCTTGTTACAGCCTGGAGGGGCAGAACCAGTGCAGTCCCAGTTTCGGGCCAGTCAGATCCGAAGTCCAGACCACAGAGCTGGCTAATCAGAAGCAGGAGGGCAGATGCCAGGGATGGCTTGTCCTCACCAGGAAGAATTTGCTGCTTTTCCCTCCCCTCTCTCTGGTTACTTCCTCAAGATTCTGCCTGTGTTTAAAAAACCTGAAATAATCTGTACAGGCATATGACTGGGATGGAGAAAGGTATATCCGCCTTTTTTGTTAACATCACCATTTCCCCCATGGCTTAAAGCTCTCTGCCAACCATCGTTTTAGCTCAGTGCACTGGGACTGAATTCCCTTTGGGCAGGCCCCATTTATGGTGTAGTTTTAGTTGGTCTGTGAGATGTTGCAGATAACACAGAGATACTGTCATCTACTCATCTTACCCCAGAGGGGGAGGGATTCTGGACCCTACATAAGGTGGCTACAAGCCGAAGAGTCCTGGACTTCCCCATGCAGAACTCTCAGTGAAAGCAGCATGGCAGGCTTTAGGGAACAGCCTGCTTCCTTTTTTTAGTTTCCTTCTTTAGGGTTTTTTTTAACTCCTTGCAATCATGGTGACTTAAGATGGTGAGATGGCACAATCTTTCCCACCCCTCTGAAAACTTTTCCATCCCTGGGAAAGATCGTGCAGCTGCCTATGTTTGGGGTTTCTGAAAGCACCAAGCATTGCTCTCAGTCTCTTAGCTTAGTTTGAAAGTGCCTGCCATCAACTTAGATGTGGACAGTATTAGGTGGCCCTTAAATGTATTTTGTTTGTCTTGTTTTGTAAAATCCAATGTCTGTGACACAGCAAGACTGTGCTTTTCTGTATTTTTTTCTGAAGTGTTGGGGTGAGCTGCATCCACCAGTGAAACAAAACATCAGAGGAGACCTACAGGTCTTGAATTAGGATTGTCGCCATAAAAAACAGGTGAGGGCTTCTCAAGGACCAAAAGGAGGAGGCTGTGAGACACCAAGAGATTTGCTTTGTTTAGCAGATCAGAGGGGCAGGGTAGCCTGAGAGTGGTTAAACCACGCAGCAAAATAGGACAGTGGTTTACCAAACCAGTTCCTCACCAAAGGGTTGAGTAAGTGAAGAGCTAAGCCTGGGCTTAGCTTAGATGCTCTCAGCTTCTGATGCATTACTTGAGTCACTTGTAAAAATCTATGAAAATTAGTGGAGATGGTTACTAATTTAGTTCTGCAGGCTCTGTTTTATAATGTACATGGGATTTAGAAGGAAAACTGTAAGGTCTACACCTGCTTCTTGTTGAGTTCATGTATGGGGTTCATATGCATGATTCCAGAAAGACATTTACTTTTCCAAGAGGCCATCTGGGCTATCTGGTGGCAGCATAGACATGTTCCCTGAGCTCTTCCTCAAACATCCTCCTCTCTGATGGGCAAAACGACTCGAAGAGCTTGCTGTCAAAAGGAAGTGTTCAAATACCACAGGCATCCACAGTGGTGTGGCCAAAGTGGGTGGCCAAGGAATCGCAAATGAATGGTAAACTCAGACTGGATTGGGAAATCCTCTGGTTTGTTTTGGCTTTATCATTTAGCTAGGTTACTGTAATTCAGCTTTCCGGATCTCATTAGGCAGTTGATCAAGCTGTCACCAGCTCTTTCTGCTGTAGTCATTAGAGAGGTGGAGAATAATACCCTGCTTAACAGCACAGACAAAAATGAGTGTTAAGCACATTGCCACTGCCCTGACAAGCAGCAGTTATATGTGTTAGCTGATTAAGGGGTGTTTTGTAGCAAGGGCACATATTTACTGGGCTAAATTTGAGAAGACTAATACGTGAATATTCATGAAATAACTGAGTGGCTGTGTTTAGGGACTCTAGACAGAGATTTGTTGTTTTTTTAATATAAAAACTGTTTTTAAAAAGCTCCAATTAATTATTTTTTAGGAAGCTTAGGTGCTCTTTTTTGCAAGCACTTATTTTGGTATCAGACTCATGGTGCATGACAACAACACAATAGTAAGCTTTTCATTACTAAAGTGGAATAGTTCACAGAAAATAAATGAGAGGCTGAAGTGTTAAGCTATGCAAGTCTAATTAACTTTCAGCCTTAATAAGATACAGCCTCTCTAGTAAAATTAAAAAGGGGGTTTGGATAACAGATGGCAGCTACAGTTTGGGCTTAAAAAGGCATTTGTAAAAACTGTCTTTTTTTTCCCTCTCTGACTTTTCTGAGCACTTTGTTTTGCAGAGGGCCATCTGAAATGGACTGCCCTCTTTCCCTCTCTTGTGTTCCCTTTGTTCACTAGATGATTCTTTGCCCTTCTGTTGCAAAGAGGCTCTAATGAGACTGCTCAGGAATGAGGGGGGCTTGTCTTGACTTTGCTGGGACCCTCACTCTGTGGCTGAGCTCCCCCAGGCTGAGCCTTTGTCTCTGGAAAAGGAAGCCCCATTTGGGCAATGGTAATCCCAGACCAGAGGGGATCAATGTGTCTAGATGTGACATGGACAGAGAGAGGGTCTCTAACACAGCTGGGCTGTGTCTGACTGCCAACCTTACCACTTGATTTGTGTGACAGGAACTGGAAGTAAGCATGGAGAGACAGCTGCATGTACAAAATCAGTTAGTGCTGGGAGCTGGGATGCTGAGCCCTTGTCTTGCCTTCCCTCTCTATGCTGAAGGGATTCAGCAAGAGATTGTGACTATGGCTGGAACTACCTGAGAAGAAGAGGAGTGAGGAAGGTTTGTATCCCACTTCCTCAGCTGATGAGAATGCACACGCTTACCCTTCTGGCTGCTGCTGTACATGCAAGGTTAGCTTTTCTCAGATATGGAGATGTAGCTGATGCATGGAATTGAGTGTGATGAAGGGGAGGCTTACACTGAGTCTCAAAACTGTGACAGTGGTCCCATGAGAGACATGTTGCAGGCTTTTCAGAGGGTATCCAGACAAAGCTGTTCATAACCTGCAATGGTAACTTGCTGGAAGAAAGAGTGTAATAGCTCATTATAACTCTCCAGCTCATCTTTCTGTTTAATTTGTGTCTGTACAAAGTAATTTTGACCTGCTGGATTTGTCACAGTCAGATGCATCATGCTCTGAAGATGCTGAATTGTTTTCTGAAGTGAAGACAATTTTGAAACCTTTTAAAATTTCCATTTAATTTCTTTGGCTGTCTGACATTGCACTGATCAGCAAAGCTTGATTTTTTTTTTTTCCCTTTTTTTTTTCCTGTCAGCTTCAATAATTTGGTTGAGGTTGAGAATGAGGATATTATCAGGATATGTTGAATGAAGCTAACTTCGCTAATCTGTTCCAGATTCAAAATAGAGGTAAAACATCTGCTTTGGTTGTTGAGCAGAGCTCTATGCCAACTGTAGCATGCCTAATGTAAAGAAAGAGTTGAAGTGGTGTTATGAACTGATCTTCGTGTTCACACATAGTTACTCTGCTATTAATGGAAATAACCCTGTCATCAGCCTCAGTTGTTAAACATTTTTAATCTGAATTTTATATCAGCTATGCAGAAAGCAAATATCAGTGACTAAAATCTGCAAAGGATTTTAGTGTTTTATGAAAGCAGTAATGACTGACTGTGGTGCTCTTCAAGAGCACTGTGAGCTCCATGACCTCTAAGAGAAATCAGGAAACATCAACATTAGTCTTTAATGTCTTGACTCTGGCTATGTAGGAGAGGGTGAGTTGGGAGACTTTCTGAGTTTTTGTGGAGCTGGCAGGAGGGTGGCTGTGGGGGCGGCAGTTGCTGACCAGAGGAATGAGCTGTGCTGTCGTGTGTAGGAGACAGGGAGTGGTGAGGCTGTGTGTGTGATGGGCAACACAAGGGAACCTGAGCAAGATCCACTTGTAATATAATGGTAAGACTGACCAAATCAGATATTTCAGCTTTTGCTCAAGTCCCTAAAATGTCTTCTCCCTCCCTAATGTTGTTTTCACGGTCCTGGAGGTTTGCTATTGTCTGAGGCTTGGTTTAGATACCCATGACAGCAGGACCTTGGAAGTGTTGCAGGTCACTGGTAAGAGGAAGATGAGGTTCAGGAACATGTGAGATTGTGACTGCAAAATGTATCTGTGCTTAACAGAAAGTCTGTGCATAGCTCATGTGAAAAAAAAACCCATAGCTGAAATTACCTTCTGATGAGTGAACGAGATGGGGTCTGAAATTCTTCTGGAGTCCTGCCACGCGTTAGTGTGCTTCTACCCAAAGGCATTAGACTTCCCTTGAACTTTTGGAAATACATATTTTTATTGATTTCTGCTGTAGCTTACCCTTTTTGCATTAACCTTTATCTTCATGTAAGTGTGGTGTGAATTTTGTTTGGCCTCCTTTGCTTTCATGTGTTCAATCCTTTGCCTACTGAAGCCTGCAGAAAAGAATACCTTTGACTTTCAGTGATTGTTGGACTAGATCTATTTTTGAAATACAGTCTTCTGCAGTTCAGTTTGTAACTCAGCCAAATTGGTAACCAGTGTCCTGGTTTGTGTTGCCCTTAATAGAGCAGAGATGCATCCTCCTTGTGTGCAGCCATTCAAGCTCTGTATGTCTTTGATGTAGAAAACAGATGATTTCTTTTAGTAACAACCTTTTAGGTATTGCAAATAGTTCTCATGTTTCCTTTAAATTGTCTTCTGTGTATGCTGACCAGCTCTGATCTGTTTAGATTTTCCCTGTAAATCATGTTTTAGAGCTCTGTTTTGGTCTTCAAGTCAAGTGGTGCCCTAAACTAAATGTCTCACTCCAGCCACAGCCTAAGCAGTACTGAGCAGTGTGGAAGGACTACTGTGAGCTTTGCAAGTTGTAATCCTGTTTTAAGTCTCTTCCTCTTTCAGAATGTTGTTCAGTTACATTCAGTTAGTAAACTGCAGTCCCAAAATCTTTCTTACACAGAACTGCTGTGTAACAACCCCAGATTTCTCACTAACAGGCATGCTGTGTTCTCCTCCGTACTGAGCAGTGTCCTACTCTTCCTCCAGCCTAGCTGTTTGTATAGTTTGTCAAGGTGGTTATAAATTCTGATCTTGCCCTCCAACGTCCTTGTGTAGTCTCTTGTAGTTCCGAAGTATGTGCAAATTTATTATGACACTCTCTGTTTCATAGCTGCCTTCTTTGTGTGTACAGTAATATAAAACAGACCCCGTTAGCCAGCGGAAGTCCTGATCTTACCAAGCAAGATGTTACAGGATCAGATACCACTTTATAGTCCTCTAAATCAGGACTCATTTTCTAAAAATGAAAGGGTTTTTATTAGAGTGTGTGATGAGTATCAATGCATGCTGCATTTATCAGATAGAGCACTTAATTACAGCTGGACTGGACTATTACTCTGTCCTGCTGAGTGTCCAGGCTGCCAGATGAAAGGCAGGTCTTGCTGCACTGAAGGAGGACTACGGAAAGGTTTTTTAAGTCGGCTGCAGTGTGTGTAGCAGCCCCTGCACACGCTTGCCTTGGCAAGGAAGAGGGGTAAGTCATGGTTTCATGAGTGATAAACTGAAGATAAACTTGCAGCATTTCCGCTTCTTTTTTTCTTTTTCTACTTGGTTGCCATTGCTGCTGGTAGAGTCGGGTGAGGGCAGGATATCAGCGGTCTCCAGAGGATGTGGGGCCACTGAACGGAGGAGATGTCTCAGGTTAAGCTGACCCAGCTGCATGAACCCCTTCAGCCCTCAGAGCATTCCCCTCTCCTCACAGATTTGGTTTTAACTGTCTTTTTTCTTTTCTCTCTTGTGGAATTTAACACCTAAACAATTGGTTAAAAAAAAATAAAAATTGCTTGAAGTGTGTTTGGAGACAACTGAGCAGGAAATGAAGCTTTTGGCAGGGCTGATGTTTTTTAAGTGCGTTTCTCCCCTAACTGCTTTATTCTGAAATCTCTCGCAAGGAGCAGACGTGTCACTGGGGTTGCTGTTGCTCTGTTCTGCTGCTGGCGGTTTCATTTCTCTTGAGGTTCATAACCTCACGCTGCCTTGGCCACCTCTCAGCTGTGCTTCTGGTGGGGACAATGTGCAGGGCCCTTCAGAGAGCAGGTGGTGTAACATGGCTCAGGGCCTCTCACTTGGGAGTTCGCTGCAGCTGATTTACACCAGCTGGAATTTATGCCCCCAGAGATTTTACTCTCTGCTATGCTCTTGTTCAGAAACACTGCCTTGGTGCCTTCTCATTTAGTCAGAAGCAGGACTTCTTCCCTGCTTCTGACTAAATGATTGATGTAGTGTGGGGGAGGGGGGGAAAAAAAGACAAAAGCTCTGGGAAACAAAATATAGATATGACAAGAAGTGCTCAAATGGATAAGCAGTGCAGCACATGCTGCTGAGAACATACAGCAGGAATTGGATCCTTTTTTTGGTACTGCCATGACAATCCCATGACTGTTATTTAATGGTGTCACTGATACGTCTGTTGTGAGATATTACACAACACACAGTTTGTGTCAAGACAAAATCCCAAGAAACTTTGAACAAACAAATTCAGGAAGACAAGAAAAATTCAGGGTACTATTAGATTGATTATCCTCAATCTTTGTAGGTATTCCAGCAAATCTTGTTATGCTGTCTGTGACAGACGTTTTTCTACTAAAATGGGTAACAAATGCTGGTGAATGTAAAAAATGTTATGTTACTATGTTTATTTTTGTCTCCTTTAAAAAAGCTTTCTTATTTTAACTAGTCTGCATCGTGCTGAGTCTTTGTCTCCACTTGATTAATGTAACTTCAGGACAGTATTTATTAACTAATTTTCTGGTCTGATCTGGAGGCACTTAAAAAAACCCTACCAACGCCCAATCCCAAATGCCAAATGAAAACTAAACCCTAGCACTTAAATCAGGACCAGTGGACAGCCTCCAGTAATGAGAATGAAGGAAAGGACACTGGGCAAGCTGAATTAAACGGTCTTAGCTCTTTTCCTTTTTGGAAGTGATCTAAATTTAACAGGCCAAGAGTTATTTTGGTGCCTTTAACTGGTAAGTTCAATGAAACATAGGCAACTTGCAGCACTTCCAGTGTGTAGAGGAATTTCAGGATTCCAGGAACGGCAGGATGTAACCTTCGCTTCACCTGGAAACATAAGCAATTCTTGGGGCAGTTGATAGGCTTCCTCATGAAAAATGGGAGGCAGCCAAAATCCAGAGCCAAGCTAAAACCAGAAATAGATCTGCCAGAGGCTTGTTTTGCACTGTCTAGAATGGCAAATCACAAATTGTGCGAACAGAAATACCGGCCTGGGTCCAGCATTGCACAAGCAGGGTCAATCCCGACTGTTTTCCTTTTTAAGTATCGTGAAAGCTTGACTAAATGAATGTTGTGTTAAAGTTTCAGCTGTCTCAGTATGTTGTTTTCTTTCTTTATTTCTTCCTCACTTGCTCAAAATACAGGTGTTTGGTAGTGTGTATTTACAATTAAAGGTGCTCAAGTGTGCATCACCCAAGAACTCCAGTTCCCCTGCTCCAGCAGCATGGAAATGGGGCAGCAGAGAGAGAGAGAGAGAGCAAGGTGTAAATCTCCAGGAAAAGGCAAGTAGGAGAGAGAAAAGGGCTGAGCACAGAGAGGACCGTGCAGGGGGCAGTGGGGAGGCAGGGGTTTAGCTGGTTTATTCATGTTACTTCACAAGGTGTGTGCTTCTGGGAAAGTGTAGTGAAGTATAGTCTGGTTTGCACATCACTTACTAAATTATTATTTGTGATTATGTTTAATTATAGAATCAGATCTATTGTCTTCTGTGTCTGGCTGGAGACAGGGAGTTTTATGGGTGGGGTGTAAGCAAAAGCCATCAGGGCCTTGCTGAGTAGGAGCAGAGAGACAGAAGCCTGTGGGAGCACAGCTTGGATTTCCAATCCCAAGCCCAGTTTTGTTTTTGCAAAGGCTTAGCTGTTTGGGGGGGGGAATAATTTAAAGCAGGTGATGGAGGATGTGTTGTGACAGCCCTGCTCCCTTTTCAGGGTTGAGCTGTGCTCTAAGCAGTTCAGGTTGTTCTTTTCCAAGCCTAGTGTAAGCAATGTTCAGAACAAGATCTTTAATGGGAGGTGTTTGTCAGCTTATCATCAGACAATCTTGTTTCAGACATCTCTGCTGCTATACTTCAAGCCTTTTCCACTGATCATACTTTTCCCTTCCTCCTTCACTACAGCTATTGTATGTCATTAGGGAACTTGGAGCTTTGGAAAATATACTTGTTCACCTAAAGCTGAGGATGTGATTTTTCCCATCCAGAAGATGCAGAAGGGTGTTTTGGTAGGCTGTAATTCCAGCCTCTGAACCTGGTCAGTACTGGATACCAGACACCCAGCAGAATTCAGCTGGGGGGATGGGATGCAGGTCCTCCCCTGGGCCATGCTGCCCCGAGGCTTTGCAGTCTGCACCAGCTGCCTGGCTGTCCAGCAGAGCAAAGTTGGAGCTGCTCTGTTTCTGTAGCTGTTAGTGATTGTCATGTAGTTAGGAATGGACGCCGGCCATTAAACTCAAGTTTTCATGGTGTTATCAGCAATGGCAATATCTGGTGATCATGTTAGAATTGGTGTATTCCAACTAATTCTGCACCAAATATTTCTGTAAATGTTCACGTCTTCGTTTGGGAAGCCACTGTGGAAAAGGCTGGAGTGCATGCCTAAGTGGGAACTACCTATGGACCATGATAGCATTGCATGAATTATTCAGACATTCATGAGCAGTTACTGAGAAACCACTTCTGCCTTCCTGAGGCAGGAAAAAGCACCAAGCACACTCAACATTGTTTGTACCACACTGATTGTCCTTGCAGACATCCTCTCCTGATGCCCTGGGTGCCATTCCAGTCGTGTCTCTTAGGGCTAGACCACACTGGGAACCACAGGTGTGCGCTGGGGTATTTGCCATTTGGTCACTGAGCATTTTTTGGTGTTTTGATGAAGTTGCCATTCATCATTTGAATGAAAGCGTTGGAGGGAGAGGCTTTCGGCTGTGGGCTTGTCCAGGCAAATGCAGACATGCCCCGCCAGGTCCTCTTTCTTTAAAAAGTTACACACAAAGTTGCTATTGAAGCTAAACATAGGCTCTATTAGAGCTTATATATAATTTTTTACCTATTCTCAGGAGAGCATGACAGCAAATGAAGCAGTGATCAATTCTCCATGGCTCCTGTGTGCCCTGTGCCATTGATGTGAAGTCCTTTTTATGGTCTGAAGAACAAACACAGCCTGAGGCTTTGGAGAAGCTGTTATAAATGACATGGATAGAAATAGGGGCCATTACAGGAAAAACCAGCGCTTCTTGCAATAAAACGTAAATGCCCATTACATCCCTCTAAGCAACTTAAAGCACAGCATGGCAGCAAGTTAGAAAGCCACTGGTCCAGGGAAAGTGTCAGAGCACAGTTGCATCCTTTAAATGCTGGCCTAAAAGCAACACGAAGATCTCTCAGCTTGGAAGTGCCACTGTCACACAGAGGGTTTTTTTTTAGTTTTGGGAGTGTTGACTTGTGTTTTTTTGAATACCTCCGTGTGTCATATAAGTTTGTTGGTCCTTAAGCATTGAAACATAGTGGAACAAATTGAAATAAATAGCAACGTGTAGGCATGCATGCTGTCCTTGCTGCAGAGGATTGATGTGCAATCCCTAAATCACTGGGCTAGTCTGCAATAAATGGAAGGACATGAGACGACAGAATGAGATTAATTGAATTTTTTTTTTCTCTGCTGTATTTGAAATGTTGCAGTGTACAGGGTATTTACTGATCTGCTCAGTATAAATGTCCTAAGTACATTTGCTCACTTAACAATGCTGTTAGTTTGTCAGAGTGCTTCCAGAGAACCAGTACACCCTATTTACAGATTTGATTCTCCCCACTGGCCTTTCAGTAGCTTGGACAAGTATTCCTTAGGAGTCACTCATTAAAAATCTGAAATTGCTCTGGAACACCTCTTAGCAGCCATCCAAGGCCCCTCTTCTCCAAATGCCAGCTCTTGCATGTACTCAGTGAAACTCAAAGTACTCAGTGAAAGTACTTTGCTGTCAGAAGCCAGTATATAGAAATTCCTACAACAGGAATGCACCCTTTGAATTAACAAACTAAGAGCAAACTTCTTTTTGTATTTACCCAGCAGTTCATTCCTAAAACATGGTAAAAGGCTAACCCCTGATGCAAGGGAAATAGACTGCAAGGCCTGTTAAAAATTATCAGTGTTGAGTAATTTCTGTACATGGAACCGTATAAATACTAAGCATCAGGGCAATGCACTCTAAGAATTAAGAGAAATCCAGTTAATGGCTGTTCACTAATACAGACTTGTAAGTTAAAACAGCATTTCAGATATTCATGTGCTGTATGCTCAGAGGGAGAAAGTCCTAAACTAAAATTAGGAAAAGGAGTAGCTTTCTTGCTTTGACCAGTGGAAGGAAATAGGTGTATGTGATGTGACATTGCAGACAACCTTGTAATCTTGACTAGTGGGAGTACCTTCAGGAAAAAAAGAGGTGTTTGGCAAAACACTGTCAGAATCAATACCACTTTGAAATGATTGTGTGTCTTGCTACATTGCCTTGCTAGTTACATGAATACATGGGCATATCCAAGTGTTTAGTCCAGGAACTTGATGTAATGCAATTAGAACTAATAAAGGATCAATCTATAACTTCACTCACAGGAACAAAAGGTAGTCTATTATCTCAAATGGGCATGGGAGTCGATCATCCTTTCCCTGTCTGCCTCTACCTCCTGTCAAACAAAAATCTGGCTTAAAAAAGATCTTCTTAGTGAGTCAGATATCTAAAATCAAGGCAAAATGTTCGACGTATGTCACAGTTACTCGCTACTCAACAAAAATGCTAAGTGGTTTGCTGGGAGGTTCAGCACCTGCTTTGGACATAGTAATTAAAACGATACTTGAGACAGTCCACTTAAATGCTTCATCTCATCTGGAGTCAAGAGACTCACCAATGCCCCTTGGTAATACTTAGATCTATGGAGGAGAATTTCCCAGTGTCGAACTTTTTCTCTTGGAGTGGCTTGTTGGCTCTGGAATCCAGCTGAGCCACAGGACATTCTTCCATGTGGGTTTAAGCTCTGTTGCTGAAATAATCATTGTGCCTTTAGTTCAACAAGTTAATTTTACCTGGTGGGTTGAAGTCCAGCTTGTGATTGCCCCGCGTTCAGTAAAGATAGCAATATGTTGCCACACTGGAAGGAGTCTGCAGACACAATTTTGTTTTTACTAAAATCCTTGTTACAGCACAAAGTAAAGAACACTAATAAAACTTGTTGATAAGTTTAATACTTAAAGTAACTCTGTAGAAAAAGTAACGTGGAAAGGTTTTTGTTAGCTCCTGGAGTTTATTTTCAGAAAAAAATGCGAACACTCCCAACTGAAACTCTCTTTAAGAATTTGGAAGCTGCAGAGAGCTGAGCTGATGAAACAGTTGTTCATCATTCCAGAACCCTGCAACCTTGCTTAATTCTAATAATAGTTATACGTAATCTACTCTGTGCTTGTGCTTTTTTCCCCCTTCATTATAAGAGTTTAACAACTTTTGAATTTGAAGACTTTTAAAGCAAAGTATTTCTGTTAATGAAATAACCCATTAATGATGTCACAAGTTTTAGAAATGATTTCCAAAAATATACTATCCTTTGATAATTGGAAAGGATCATTATCTACCCTTCAGGAATTAAAATTTAAAAAACTGGAAGTAGTTTGAAGTCATTGATGCATGAATATGGTTATCACTGAAGACCAAAGAAGTAATCTGATCAGGTCACTGGGCATCCATCATCAGTGTGTATGTAAGTACACAAGCCCCGTTCCATCCCTGGCAGCTGCTGAGCAGAGCTCTCCTTTTTCTGCTGTGCTGATGGATGCAGATGCACGTTCTCAGCTCTGACCTCAAACTGCAGCAGTAATGCTGCAACACAGTTCTGACATGTATTTCCTGAGCAGCTTATTATACATAACTGCGCATCTTACACAGAAACAGGTCTCAATAAAATTGCCTCAACAATAATACATTCTCATTTCAAAACTAATACCTTAGAAAATAAAGTAAAATCCTGACATAGTGAATTAAAAAATGGCCAGCTGGGACAGGCTGCAGAGCAGTGACTCAAGATGGTTATTAACCTGCACTGGTTTTCTCTCTTCTTTCCAGTTTGCAGGCTCTGATCATTCTCCATTATCTCTGTCTCTTGCTGCTGCAACTAGCAGAGATAGATTTTATCATAATTAATTTATAAAAATTAAATGTTACAGGGGAAAAATGTCTGAATGATGAGGCCTTTGAAATGGGTATTTGGCAACTTTCTCCTGTCACCAAAGGTTATATGTCTCAGTGGTGGGAGTTACAACCTGCTTCAGAGGCGTGATAAACACTGGGGTTTGATCTGAGGAGCTGCAGGTAGATGTGACCATGGTATGGTGGATGAAAATTGAGATGAGGATCTTCTGTATATTACAGGTCTGAAGAACACAAGGTTATTCTCAATCTGCTTTCTGTGTTAATAGCTGATGCTAATTAGAAAGGTCAAACAGCTCCTGTAAAAACAAGTGTCTGATTCAGATTTCTGGCAGAGAGAAGAACAGTCCAAGTGTCTTATTGTGGACCTTGCTTTTTTTTCATGTAATGATACACAGTACTTTACTCGCCCCTTTTCTTAAAAGAAAAACATTGCTTGTAACAGCATTTGAACTAGTTTGGGGTTTTTTTTCCCAAATAGATTAGAATTTTGAGGTTTTTTCTCTTACCTCTGTTTGAGGTCTCATCTTAAATTTCACCAAAGCCTGGCTGATGCTTTTCATTGGGTGCTGGGCATATCTGCAAATGGGTTCAGGGAATAATCTGAGCTGCTTGAGTTATCTGTTTCTTGGCCACTGGGTTGTGTTGCCATTGAGTTTGAAATTGAGGAGTTCTCTGCTTTCCTGTTGATTTTTTTCCATTTAAGTAGGATAAATGCACGTGAAATGCACATATTTTGGTGTGAGCGTCATAATTTCGTAAATATTTACTGATTCTTCATAGCTGTTAGTTTTAGGAGAGAAGGGAACAGACTTGGGTCTGGTGTTTGCATCCTCTCGTGGGGAATATTCTGTGCCCGTTCTGACATAGGTTGGGAAGGCACCATGGTAAATGGTTCAAGTGAAATGCAATTTTTTTTCCTTTCTTTCTCAAACATCCACTACGATATATAAGATGTAGACAGTTATGAAGAAAGATGCTGCTTTAGTCCTTTTCACTTTTGGAAGAGTGGCAAGAATGAAATTCCAGTATGAATGTTTTTCAAGGACATAAGGGATTAATATGTCTTAAAATAGACACCATTAACTTAGAAATGTATTTTCCACATTTGAATAAGAAAAGATAGGGAGGAAGTGGTATTTTCTTTGTTCTTTCAGCCTGTTTTGTGAATTTTGAGATAGCCTATTTACAAGAGAGTTAAATTCTATAGAATTTCAAGAACTGTTGTGGTTTTATGTGCTTAAGTAGCCATGCCTGCTTCCATTTTACAGGATTATTTTAGAGTCTGGTGACTGCATAGCACCACAGACTCTTTTTTGCCAGTAAGACCATGAGGCAGCGAGGAGTGAGACTGGGGAGGGCACACGCTGCCTTGAGGAGGGTGCTGGTGAAAGCGGGGCCTGTTTCAACTTTATGGGATAGGGATCGTTGTGAATTGTCTCCTTCTTTTCCTGAGTCTCCAGCAGCAAGGTTTATCTTCTTTTAGTTCAGCGTGCTGTCAGCTTGGTCACTAACTCAGATAGTTGCTGCCAAGGTGCTTGGAAGGACTGAAGTCAGCAGCTCTGGCCCAGGAGCGGAGCGGTGAGCGCATGCAGAGCTCCCTCCCGCTGCTGGGTGGTGACGCCAGCATCCGAGAGCAGCGAGCACGGCACATTGTTTCTCCTGTGGGCCTGATTATTTATTTCTGCATTCCGATTCATAATAGCATAATAACAGACTTGAGACAATAAGATAATTATTTCGCTTCTTGGGTGGTTAAAATTAACTGTGCGCATTGCGTATTTATTCAGTAAAAAAATACAAGTTGCTTCGTAATTGCCCAGAAATTCATTATCTGCATAATGTTCTGTTTCTAAATGTGCATTGCATGACCATTAATTTGTGCCAAGAGCAAGCATGCAGCACTATCTGATGTAATTAGTTTTCCCCTTACATGCCAGGGAGAACATCTGGGCTAATTGTGTGTTGTTGACAAAAGTTGCCATTCTAATGGGGGTCCCGGTTCGTGCATGCACACGCTCATTATGGGTACAAACATGCTCATGATTTCAGTTTATCCTCAAGCAAACTGATAGCTCTTACTGATGAGATACTCCTGGTGATGCGATACCCGGGTCGCACCATGTCTCTGGGCAGCTTTAGCAAATGTTAGCAGGAGTAAAATGCTCTGAGTTTAAACAGAAAATAAACAAACCTGTAATGCTGCTTCTTCTGTTTTCTTTTTCCAGCCGCCACTGGTCCAGGCGATCTTCAGCGGTGATCCAGAAGAGATACGGATGTTGATCTACAAAACTGAGGATGTCAACGCCTTGGTATGTGACTTGGCATGTTGTGCACCATGCTTATGGACTGTGGCAATGACGGTATTAAAAATGGGCTCAGTAATTAACACATAACAGAATGGAAATGATTGGGAAGTAAGAGATTTGGGGCTTCAGTGGTATCCTAATTAGGAGTCTGATATATAATTGTCTCCAGCAGGTGACTTTAAATTTTCTAAGTGTATGGTAATTATTCCAAACGTGCAGGTCAGTCAGGGACATTGTTTTCTCTCTTACTGAGAAAATGAATGAAAACAGCTGAAAATTGCGTATTTTTACTCTCTGTAGGGTTTCCTTTTATGAAGAGTCTTTGCAGATCAGGAGCTGTTATGCATTTGACTCTACTTGAACTAAAGCATCACTATAATTCTCAGCAGTGAGAGTAAGGAAGCAGAATCTTGGCCCCAATTTGCCCACAAAGGAATTACTGTTTTGCAGACTGGCTTATTCTAGCCAGAATGGTAAGCAGCTGTAAACAAGTACTAGTTGAGTGCTTTGGCCATGAAAAAAAGATCCATTTCAACTTGGTCTTTTTTGCAGGAATTGGGGTGGTTTTTTCCCCTCTTTGATTTTAACTTAAATCCGTACTGTTAGACACAAGTCCTGCCAGTCCTGACTACGATCTGTGGCCTCTCAAAGTGGTGAGAATAGAAAGCAGAAGCAGAATGATGATTTCCAGGTGTTTCCTGGTCTTTTGAATGAGCCTTCCTTTTCTTCATGTCTTTCTGTGATGTAAAACCATCAGTTTCTTCATCGCTAGCTGCAGCAGTTGGTCCGGTATAGTCTTGGCGCTGCAGCTTTTGCAGGTAGTGGGGTCCAACCGTCTGGTTCAGAGCTGCCAAAAGGAGCTGGAGAGGTGATCCTTCAGATTTGGTTGACTGGGGCTCCACTCCGTTTGCTGTCCAGTAGAAGGAAAGACTTGCTGCTGTTTCAAATCTGATCCAAGACCTTGATGTTAAGCTTTCCCTGTGATTATCAGTACCTGATTGCTTTCTTAAAAGTTCCTAAAAGTGCTTCCTTAAAAAATCATCTCTCTTCAGTTTCTTCCTTCTTTGTTTTTGCTGATGATCTTAACAAACCAAAGAAAAAACCAAACCCAACCAACCAAAGCACCCTCTGCCAGCTAGATGAACACCATAGTCCCAAACTTTCCTCTGTATTTCACACTGGATTTTCAAAATAGCATTTCCTGTACAAGGTTATTGTGGGCTTCTCCAGTGTTTTTCTATCCTTTGGCTGCAAGGGTGTTAGTGATGGTTGCTAGGGAGATGCTCTCAGCTGTCAGGTGCAAGATTAGATGAAGAATATGTGTTTTGCAGATGAGTACCATAGTACTTAACAGAAAAAGTCATTGAATGGTTTTGCCCAGATTATTATTTACAATGCTCAAAATCCACCCAAGAATGCTTTGCCTGAACAGCTTTTTTGTCAGGAGCAAAACGCAAAGCTGTTCTTTGAAGTAATTAGAAAAATACTGATCAACACAAGCTCTGAAGATTGTGTTCTAAATAGTGATTGCAGGGAAGTGTCAACTGCTTAAAATATCACTAAAGAAAGATGAAAAGATTTCCCCCTTGTTGTGCTGTGAGCTGGCAATTTGCATTGCATGCTTGTGTTTCTATTTTAAGGGTGTTTTTAATTACTTCCATGTTAGTGTTTGGTTGCTCACGTGAGAGGAAACTCTGACACTGTTTGGCAGAGATTTGTCCTTTGTTGATCATTTTGGTTGGCTGTGTTAACACTGGAATAGTTCAAATATAGGTAGGACGGGAATACAAAGTAGAAGTCTGGTTTTGCAGCAAGCTTTGGGAATTTCTGAAGTTTAAAAAAGTTGGGGTGTTTTTAATCTCCATCAGGAGAAGTATTTGGAAGACAGAAGAAAAAGTGCATGGAGAAACAACACAAAACTAGGAATGCATGTGCATACTTCCCAAGAGAACATTAATCTCAGCAAAGAGTTTGGAGGAAATCAGAAGTTTAGAAGATTACTCTTTTTTTGGTCTGGTAAAATAATTAGTAACTTCCCAAGCCAAGGACTTGTTTGTTGATGGAAATGGCTACATTCTGGATACTGCTGTAACTGTGACTTCTGTTTTGCAACAGAGTGAAATCTGCTTGGATTACAAGTGTGGTTTCAGTTCATTCTGCCACCATAATTTTTATTTTGACTTCTTCAGTCCCTACCTGTGCTCTGGGGGCATGTGATGCCACTTGTGCATCCCGAGGCCACGGGCCCTGTTATACTTTGCTGGCAATGAGCGATTCCCTACCCCTGGGTACTGAATACACACTGTGTCCTTGGGAAGTGTGGTCTGCCTGTGGGCAGTGTTCAGCAGCCTGTTTTCCCAGGACATTTGTGGGATCACTTGGACCATCCAGACTGCCAGATTAGATGCAGGTAGACATCTTCTACACTTGCTGTTTGGTACATTCAGAAGTAGCAGGGTGATCATGCTATGTGTATGTAGATGGGGATTTTTTGGGGTGCTGTTTTTACTTAGGGAAAAGTGGGAGAGAATGACTCCCAGAATCTAGGGACTAATCTGGATCCAGTTGTAACCCTTTCTTATTTGGGATTCATAATACATGTGCTTACATCTGCAAAGTCCAGTTCTTACATTAAATGTTATAAACCACAACTCTTCCTGTGAAATTTCCATTTTCCTCTCAGTCTTCCGGTTTAGTTTCCCTTTAAAATATCCAAAATCAAACAAAAAAGTCAAAAAACCCTCCGGTACTCTTCCCCATAACCGACATGTTATTTGCAAGTCATTTCATTCTCTCTGGTTTTATTTTTTTATCCCCTAATGGTGCGTTTTCTCTTGGATAGAACCCTGTTTCCAGCTGCAGAGCGTCTGCAGAGGAATAGGCAGCAGCACCAGCGGAGATTGCAGGGCCATACATGCAGGACCATGTATTTAGGGGGTGGTTTATTATGAGATAAGGAGGGCAGGAAGGAAGTCATTATGGAGACACATGTATCTGTGCCGCTCATTACGTTTTTTTCTCATTATCCTGCTTGGAAAGGCATAGGTTTTCAGGACTGCCTTTGTCAGGAGGGTTCAGACTTCATCCAGGTCTTCACACAGGCACACAAGTTCTATATATTCCTGTACTACTGCTAAGTTTTTGGAGGTGCTGTGAGTGCTTGAAGGTAAAAGAGCGCACGTGTTTTGGACTGTGAGTCTGAAAGGCTTTGCATGTTTGGGATAGCTGAAGTGGAAACCAGCATCTTGTTCACTTTAGAGTGATGTGCCTGACTTGGGACTAGGAGAGGCTGTAATGGTGATGTTTCAGGAATCCTGGAATACCAGACCCTTACCTCAGCTCGTCCAAGGAACAATGATTACCTTTCTGCAATGTGGAGCCTTGCAGGAGAATAAAGCTGTCCTGGAAGTAAGTGCTCCTCTTCTAGACGTAGTTTTGCTGTGCTGGAAAGTCTTCTGGAGGATTTAGCCAAGAACTTTGGAAGGCTTCTGCTTTGACACTGAATGACAGTTTGGTGCCAGGTAATAACTGGCTTCCACTGGTAGTGACTCTAGGAGTGCTGTTTAATATGCTGTTTATTTAAGTGGGAAGTGATGGAGAATTTTTTTTACAGAAATTATGAACAATCCTCCATTATGTAAGAGAATTGAATATGAAATTACACTGATGTTTGCAATGCAAGGTAACTAGCATGACTTTTATTTAGATTAAATATTTTTTTTGCTTAGAATTTTTGTTTTAATATTTTATGAAGAAATTTTTTGAACTGTGTAGAAGATTCTGCTGGAGAGAATGAGACTGAAATATTCTGGGTTGCTTTGCAACAGCATGCTAGTGTAGTAATGGTTACTATGTTATATATATCTGTGCTGGTGACTCATGTTACTGGTTTGAGGCAGTTAAGGATGTAAAGACCATTAAAGTCTCATGGCAGGGTTTGGCTGTAGCTGCATTATTGTCTTCAAAGGCAGCAATATCAGCCTGAAATACTTGAATTTTCTAAATCTTTTCCCATTCTGAGTGATGTGTGCTCCCATGCCTTAGCACCCCCCATCCAAAGTCAATATTGTATTTTTAAAAATGGAGGAGTTTTTTAAGTCTATCTTTTGAGTCTTACACTGAACACCCATAAGCATCAAAATATTTCTGTTCTTTAGGATAACAGTTTCTATGGTCTCAGTCTTCAATTAGTGATTAATTTTTAAAGTTAGCTCTTCCAGCCTAGAAGTCACTGTCAGCCTCATGGAAGGCAAGCATTAGATGAGGGGGGAGAGAGAAGATAATTTTTCATCTTCTAGAAGATGGAAGTATTTGCCTCTTCTACTTCACGAGCACTTGGCAATTTAAGAGTCAGTCCAGAAAAATCTTCGTTTCTGAGGCGAAACTGAAGACTGGGATGAGAGGTGCTGGAACCAGGATCTGCATTTTCTGCTTGGTTCTTACCATGCAGAAGAAAGAGCACAAGGCATAAGTTACACAGCCTGACTTTCACCTTCACCAGTGGTGCTGACAGTCAAACATTTTGATTTACTCTGTGAATTACAGGCTTCAATAAAAGAATGTATGAGGAGGAGGAAATCCTTGAAGCAACAGAGATTTTCTTGGTACACCAATCAGCTTTTGGCTCTGAATGGTTGTAAATAGCCCAAGAAATAGCTTTTACATCTTCAGTAGTCCCTAGCAGTTCCCAATATTTAATTTTTCTTAAGCCAACTTATATCTGAATTTTTTTTTTTATGGTTGTGCTATTTAAATGAGGTATACTCAGAAGTAACAACTGTAAATGGAGTGACTGAGCAGGAGGTTTGTTTCTGTCATTGTTTTGGTTAGACTTGATCAGTGGAAGTTATAGCCATTCATGTGCCACCCAGGCACATTTTGAAGGTGGTGGGAATCCAAAGGCTTCAGTAACTCAGTTTCTGTGGTGCATGAAACTTCTTCTGTAAACTCTAACTATTCCTGTTAGCTGCTCAGTCGGTGTGGTGACAAAGAAAGGATACAAACATTTATTTTCTTCGACAGTTGCATTTACATTTTAATAGTAAATACCTCTGTCCTAAGCATCACCTGATCTGAGCAGCTGCAGTTGATATCGAAATTCAAATCCATTATCTCCTTTGAGATGGAGGCTGTGTTGAGGAGAAAATGTAGGCCCTTTCCTTAACGTGCCTGAATATTTTACATATGCTGATATGATTCATTCAGCTCACTGTTCTGCTAATCTTCCTGTACCCCAAGGCTCCGATCCAATAAAGCACTTAAGGACTAGTCTAACTTTAAGTCTCTGAGGGCCTTATCAGTGCCACTGTGATCACTTGAACGGTTTAAGCATGTGTTGAGTGTTTCTCTTGCTGAGGCCTTCTGTTCCTGATTGCCTGGCTGTTAGATTCTTAGTTTCTTTTATCTGTATTTAAAAAAAAAGTGTATAGATAATGTTACCCTGCATCTGTATGTATTCTGTGAACTAATCATCATGTATTCTGTGAACTAATATAGGCTGCTAACACAGTTTTCATAGAATCACTCTGGGTTGGGAGTGACCTTAACGATCATCTGGTTCCAGCCTCCTGCCACGAGGGACACTTTTCACTACACCAGGTTGCTCAGAGCTCCATCCAGCCTGGCCCTGAACACTTCCAGGGATGGGGCATCCATGACTTGTCTGGACAGCCTGTGTCAGTAAAGAATTTATTCTCAGTATCTAATCTAAACTTGCCCTCTTACAGCTTGAAGCCATTTCCCCTTGTCATATCACTACACTCCCCTGTAAAAAGTCCCTCTCCGGCTCTCTTGTAGGCCCCCTTTAGGTACTGCAAGGAGAGTTTATCTCATCTCAGTATGATTTTCTAGCCATTGTTTACAGCTTATCTACTGTCTCTTGCTGACCTTTTGTTCTGAGAACTGCACTTGAAGCAGGTCTGATTATTTGTCTTAATACTTTTTGTAATCCTGTTATCATCTCTTCCCCCCACTTACTTTCTTTGCCTTGATAATGTATGTTGAGGTTTGGGGTTCTGCCAAGCCTTTCCTTGAAACGACAAATTTTATCCCTTTCTCTGCGTATAGGCTCCAGTCTTTAGACCATTGCTGATTTACTTCTGTGCTCCTGTTGCCAGCACTATGGGACGATGACGTCTGGAGCTGGATGGATTTTGGGGCGCGGGCTGGGCGCCGAGCCAGCGAGTGAGGAGGTGTGGCTGTGAGGGGGACACAGTGACGGTGGTGGGGCAGACAGGCAGAAGCCTCAGCTCCTCTGTTTTGGTATCAGTGCTGTGCACAGTCTAAACAGGAACTTGAGGATGTTCCTCCACTGAGCTGCTGAACTGCATGCTCGGCTGCAGGCATAGTGTGTGGGTTTCTCCCTTCCAGAATCTTGAAAATGTTGCCTGTAGGGCTCTATGTGCAAGTGAACTCTGATTTGTGCCTGGTTGTGATAAACAGAGAAATTTTAGGTCTTTTTTTCTCTTGGAGAAATAAAGCTTAAATTCAGTTTTGGGATTAAACCCATCTTTCTCTGTAAACTTGATTCACTCTCAATCTGATAGGATTTTGTATTGATTTTAAAAACTGAAAGCTTAGAAAGCTTACAGAGAGTTATTCCTGTTACAAAAGGATAAAATTTTGTGTTTTATATCCTTTCCTCTCTCAGTTATCAAATTTGCATCAGATGTACAGTTTAATACAGAAAACTGCTTATAATCAACAAAGCACTGAGTAGCCTTGGTTCCATGATATAGAAAATTGCTTGGTCTTGTATCATTAGCATTCAACTTCAAACTGCTCTGCTCTTGCCAAACTTGGCTGTGTTGCACTGACAGGTACAATGGCTGTTAGAAATACTGTGTTGTGCTAAAGAGAGCTTCATGCATTAATAGCAACAAAGTAAGAAAAAAAACAAACCCAAACCTGGTTCTGTTGTTGTATAAATGTTTGATCAGTCCGTGTATGTTTTGCTTTAGGACAGGGAATATGAAAACTATGGAAGGTCTCACGTGCACTGCTGTAGCCTGTAGAAGCTGCCCTGCGGTGGATTATGTGTTAGGAATGGAGCATGTGAGAGTATCTTGCGATACTGGTACCCGACTGAGCACTGCTGCATGGACACTGCTTAATATTCTTTTAATTTGCCTACCATGTGAGAAGGTGAAAGCCTGTAAGAGATCTCCCCCTCTGACCTGTGACAATCAGGGTTTTATGTAACCAGTCTTCTGAGAGTTTCATGTGCGTGCCCAACACGTAAGATCAAAACCCAATGCAGCAGAATTTGAGGACTACATGCATTACGTATGTTTAAAAAAACATAGGAATATAAAAATAGAACATAAATTATTCTGGTAATCAGTGGCTTTGTGCTTTTCAGTGCTGGAAAACAATTTTCAACATTCCCATGACAAGTGGTTCTGCTACACAGATTTGTCCACATTTATAACATACTTTGAAGATATTCCAAAATGGCTTATGGCTGATGACTGCTTGGGCATGTTAAAAGTGATATTTTTCATGACAGGCTCAGAGATCTTTTTCAGGGACAGAGTGTAAGTATTGGTACGATTTCTCTGTTGGTATTGTTTGCAGGAAGTGTTGAATTTGTTACCAGCTTAAAATATTTAATGCTAGTAGGTTATAATAAGTTTGATTGATAAGGTCTCTTAAAACTTTTGTGGTTAAGAAGCCAAAATGAAATACATTTAGGACTGGAAACAGGGATCAAATAGCACAATGAGCAGTGTTAGCTGTTCTTGTGATTGTTGTTGCCCATATTGTAGTACTTAGCAGTTTCTTTTAAAGGTCTGTGTTCTGGAATTAGCTGAATAAAGCAATAAAATAAAGGGGGTTTTGTGAACACTGTATTTATACCCCTTGAAATTAAAAACGAAAATCTTTAAAATGGACTCCCTAATTTGGATAATTACAGAAATCAAATAAAAGTAAATGTATTTCAGAAGTTTTATATATATGATTACTAGCAATTGCTCTAAGTTTAAAGACAGATTTGACTGGTACTACTTTATTTATGTTTAAGGGTCAGTCAAGATGTACATGCCCATCTTGGGCTGCTGCAGATATTCAGGCCAAATGGTGTCCAGGAACCGTTGTAGACAAAGAGGAGTTTGCATCTTGACCTTGAGTGTGGTTCCAAACCATTCCCTTGAGATATCCTGCTGAAGACTCTAGTGTTGTACTGTTGATGCAAACTGCATTACAGAGTCTGATATCCAGAAGCATCTGGATTATTTTGCTGTGATACTAAAGAGTGGAAAATGTTTCTGAAAGAGACCCAAAGATGCTCTCTTTGCTCATTTTAGATTTGATTTCATCTACCTGTAAATAGGGTATCTGAGTAAAGCCAATATCTCTGCAAGGTCTGGTGGAAATGAGTGATAAAAAATAGAGGATTATTGGGAGGAAATGTGTTGTTGAGATCTTGAATTCTGTTCTTTGACTGGCTGAGATTGCATTTCTAATTATAAACAGAAATACACACAGAAAAATAAATGTATACAAATCCTTTGCTCTTTAACGCCAATGCCTGCATTCATTGACCATGTTTTATAACTGGACAATCTGTGGTTTTGTAGGATGCTGAGAAAAGAACCCCTCTTCATGTTGCATCATTCCTGGGGGATGCAGACATCATTGAGCTTCTCATTTTGTCAGGTAAGGTACAGTCCCTCACTGCTATTAACTGGTAAACCAGCTAATTTTAAAGCTACAAGGAATACCCAGCAAAGCATATATGAGGGAGTTTTGGGCATTGCCTATTTCTGAATTTCACAGAGCTGGTTGCATTTGTTGCAAGCTTAGAAAATATACTTAAATTCGGTGTTACAATCATAAATTGTGTCCGGTGACTGAGCAGAATTAATAAACAAAGTAACTAGCTTTTAACAACTTATAAAGCATTCAAACTGACAGTACTTGTGATTCAGAAACTTGCTGCAGTACATATTTGAAATGTGGGTTCACATCCTGGAGTACAAGCCAAGAATTCCTGTTAAGCGAAAATTATGGAATAATAGCAAAAAAAATAAAAATTACTTTTAATGAATTGTAAGTGCTATTTACATCAGAAGCATGTTTCTAAGAGTCAGGAAGTTTATGTGGATATTAGAAACCGTGTAGTAGGAAGTATCTAAACAAAAGAAATTAAAAAAATATTTCCCAACTGTTGTAGTGACAGAAAACATGATCAAAATATGTCAGAACAAAGCATAAAGCAGTCATCTCTCAAGAAGCGAGCATAATTCATGGCAAACTCCTGGATGTGCTTGCAGATTTCAAAGGCAGTGTTTTTCTAAGCTGGAGAACTGTAAGAGCAAAGCTTATGGGGATTTAAGAACGTGGGACTGAAAGGAACCTTATGGTGCAAACGTCTAACCCCTTGCAAGCAACCTTGCTGCACAATTGGTTTCACAAATTTTTCGACTGCTTCTTCAAATCAATTCCATTTTTTTTTTTTAAAGTTATTTCAGAATTCTCAGCCCTGTGATTACCAGGCACCATCTAATTTCCAGCCTCGAATCCTAGAATAATTCAGGCTGGGAGGTATTCCTAGAGATGACGCGATCCAGCCTCCGGCTTAGAGCACCAGCAAGTTTCAAAGTCAGATCAGGCTGTTGACGGGTGCATGCAGGCCACACAAACAGATTTCTTTGGCTCACCAGTCTAGCCAGACCTGGAGGAGGCAGAAAATGAGAACTCTGTTTGCTGTAGCTATGTGTTTCCTCTGTTCATTTTGGGGGAATTTCGGGTTGCTTAATTGCTCAGTGAGGATAACTAGCGGGACATACATCACACATCAGATCTTTCTGCTCTACCCCTGATGGCTGCAGAACGGTTGAAACGAACACTGCTTCGCTGGCAGGTTATGCTAGGGTGGGTTTTCAGTGTGCTAAATGCAGACTTGATTTTCTTCCTTGGGAGGCAGGAGTTAATAAATTTAATCTGTGTATGTGTTCTTGCAGTGTGTGTTGTTTGTCACATACTGCTGTTCCATTGTGGTGTGAGGAGATTGCAGGAACAATGTATTTTTTCAAGTTTTGCAAGCAACAGCACAGGCAATATCCTCATAAAGATGTCCTGGTGAACATTCCTGATGAGGGAAGAAGGCATTGTAGTGTTCTTCTGGGACACTTAGCTCCAGCACTCCACTGCCAAAATGTCATCCATGGGCTCTAGGGATTGTCTGATCAACAGCATAAAATGTAGGTGATGCGTCTTGGGGAGTTTTTGTATATCCAAACACATTATAAGTGAAACACTTAAAATGCAGGCTTTTAAAAATTGAACTTCTGTCAGTGGGACTATGCTGGGGTTCAGTCTGCAGGAACTTTGTGGATCTTTCTCAACTAGCTCAGCACAAGTCAAAATTAATTCATTGTCCTTTAAAATCTTAAGTATCATTAGTCATGATGAGCATGAGTACTTGTATCCAAGAGCAGGTTTGGAGGTTTCTGAGGCTTGGAGGAGCAGGTTTATGAGTTGTTATAAACGCCTCTTTGTGACTGTGATCTCTCCATGAACTAGGCTGCAAAGACAAGTGCAGCATTTTCCTTGGCTTCACCTCTTCAGTCAGTGAACAGTAGTAGTAAAAGTGTATAATAAAATATTAATCTGAACATAACATTTAGTTACATAAGCAGAAAAACTTTGTTATCTGACTTAGAATGAGATGGTGTTTCCAGAGAGACAAAGCACACAAATGTTTGCTGTTGGTGTCAAGAAATATTCTCAGCATGAGTAGAGGCTAGGAGGAGTATCAACATATTTCATTTTGTTAAGTGTTCAGGAGAGAAATTAAACTAAATATGCACCTTCTGAGATTTGTGGTCTATAAACTGGTGGCGGCACAAATAAATGTAGTGTCTAATGAATAAAATTTCTGCCCAGGTGGTTGGAGACAGACCAGGAATGGCTTTCTAGGTAGCCACTGAAATGGAGTCTGTTTGGAATTGGTACAAGAGGGAGAGTGCCAGATCCCTCAACTGGTGTGAGTCACCATGGCCCATTAAATGCAGAGGCAGATAGGTTTACACCAGCTCAAAGGTCTGATCCATAATCATATGGTTCAAACTGGGGAAGTGGGCTGTGTGGTTTTGTTTTTCCAGGCTACATGAAAGCAGGGAGCTTTGAGCACTTCTTCACCTCCTTTCTGTCAGAAAGGAGAAGGAGCAGGGTAACCATCACACAGAAGGAATCTCTATGATCACACAGTCATGGATGTGCAAGAACAGCTGTCTGGGCAAATACAGGCTCCATTCCCATTTGTGCCAGTGCCTCTTCCCATCCTGGGCTTTGAGCTGGTGCCTGAGGGCATCATGTTTGAGCTCAGTCCCTTACCCCTAGTTCCCCACCAAGGCACTTGCCACCTTGGCAGTATTACCTTGCTTTACTATTTCACAAGGCTCTGAGCTTCTTGCCAAGAAGTTGTCCTTACATTTTGGTGGGCCTATTGCTGTGTCTTACAGGAGAAGTGGTAAAGGTGCACGTAAATAATGACATTAACAGGTTAAAGAGTAGAGTTTTCTTCCTCCATTGACTATCCCTAATACTGGAGATTTAGACTGTGGAATCTAGAGATGTGGATTAGGCACATGTGCTGGGTGGAAAACAGTACTTTGGTTATGATAAAGAGATGTTAACTTTATTCCTGAAATCCAGCATCGAGTTGTTTATTTCAGATCTCAAAAGAACAGAGGAAGTTTCAGATTTATTTCCTCTTCTGGCAGAAAAATTTGAGAGTGAAAAATGGCAAAGATTACAAAACAGCCATTTTAAAGAAACTTAGAATACAGAGAGTTTCCTCTGTGTTGATTTTATCTGTAACATTATATGTTATGTTGTCTACTTCAGTCTCACAAAGCAAATCCCTACAGCCAAGCCTTTCCTTCAGGCTCAGGGGTATGAGCCCTCCCAAGAGCACAGTGCAGAAGGTGAGGCTGAGAAAAGGCTTTACTCTGAAGAGCTTTTTTTTTTTTTTTAAGTGGATATTTTATAGGATGAGCGGGTGCTGTGTCTACCTGAAAGGATTTAGAGCGAAATCTTTAAAGCAACTTATATTTTCAAGGAAAATTGTGCTACGATCGACACAATATACACCACTTTGAATGTTTATCAGTCTTCTTTGTCCTTATAGACACACAGATTAATTCATGGAGTATTGTAGGAAGTGCATTGAAACCTGGTTAAGGTACTCAGTCCAGAGTGAAGAGAAGGACACAATTTCTGGTTGACTTTGAGGATGTGTTGTGGGATGGTCTTGAAAATTTAAGCTTCTGGGGTTTGTACACAGCTCATTTTAGATGTATTAGTATGTTCTAGAGCACTTAGTCTTTAAAATTGGATTTCTGTGTTACTCTGCTTTCAAAGGGCTGTCCTCAGGGCTGTCACAGGATGGGCCCCCAAATTCCTGGAGTGTAGAGGACACCTTTGAAAACATGAGAATTGCCCTCCCAGTGCCTCTGCTTGATCATCCTTAAAATGACAGATATTTTCTGTCCCTGAAGGAGTGCATCAGTGCTGATGAAGTTTTTTCATTGTCATTAACCATTGCCTGCAAGGAACTGCTGGGAACCTAGAAGTTGAATTTTGGTGAAGGAAATGGGCATTACAAGAGGAAATGTCTTGAAAGATCTCTCCAGAAGATGTGCATCTCAGTAAATGGACAAGAGCAGGTTCTGTAACAGGCAACAGCTGAATTATGTAGCTCCTGAAAAACAAACAGAAATCACAAAATACTCAACTGATGCATTGAATTAGACACCTTAGAGCGATTTCACTGTTTCACATAGAGAGGCACAAAGAGGTAAAGGGATGTGGAAAACAGCCGAGAAAGAAAAGGCTGATAGCATGCTGTGTAATATTTTATTAATACTGGTCTTGTTTTCCTTTTACTGTTTTCTTCAGTTGCTTTCTTGGCAACTATTTCAGTTTATTAAAGGGTAAGTGGATCAGTGAAGGGCATTAATAGCTATTGATGGAGGTACTTCTATAGGTTTTCTCATCATCTTTATGCTCACCAGTGCTGCTGGAGTTGTTAAATACTGAGGAATAACGTTGGTCATGCTTTGCTACTCCACGTATCAGCCTTTCTGATTTGTAACCATCTGCTTGTAGGAGTTAGTGAATGGCTAGAGCTAAAACAAAAGAAACCTTAGTTAAGAACATAAGGCAAAATCCCAAGGCAAATACAAAAAAAATTCCTAAACCCAAAAAGAGGTATTTGCTGTCAATCACTAGGAATTCACATAAACAGTTTGCATCTCCAAGATCCCTACCAGGCCAAATCAGGATAGTGGAAGGTGCCTTTAAGTCCTGTTGGCTGCCTGATTGATGGTGGAGAAAGTTGTTGCTTTATTTGTCTCTAGAGCCTCACACAGTGCAGGCAAAGGGCAGGATGCTAATGTGTCAACTGTAATGGCCTTCTTACGGAGACAAAAGAAGGCAAAAGCTTCCTTGCTTAGACAGATTAATTAGAGAACTCTTTGAAACGGTGTCTTTTCTAATGGGAGTTTTTCCAGAGGGCAGTTTGTACCACCAGGTACCAGGTTCTGAGGTGAGTTTGGAGGATTGCCTCTAATTGTTGCAGTGGTTGTGAAAGTGGCTTTGTTTTTCTTCAGCCAAAAAACTGCATCCTGACTTGTGGAAATATGCAAGAACTTGTTTTTTCTCAGATTATCTAGCACAATTCCCAATAACCACTGTGATTCACAGGCAAGCATCTTAATGTTCCTGAGAATCAGCTCTCAGAAAGTACTGATGATTCAGAGAGTGGGATTTATTAATTACAGCCTTTTGAATGCACTTAAGTTATGGTGCAAAATGAAGCTTAAGCATCCCTTTGTTCATCAGGTTCAGAGACTCACCCAGGCTGTGCCCATGACACTTGTGCTTCTCTACATTTTTTTCTGCATGTGCTACTCTTAGACTAGTACGGCTACCTGCAAACCTGTAAGGTACAAAATTTTCAGGTTAAGCCCTTTTAAAAATTAGTTGCTCTAGTCCTTATCACTAGGTTTCCTTCCTGAGCTATCCCGTCAGTGAATAGCTTTAGTATTTCTTGCAAACAAATCTTTTTCATCGCACAAATGTACAGGATACCTTTTTAAAAAAGTTTTTGGGTCTGCAATAAGGCAGAACCACTGTAGTTGCCAAATATTCTTCCTTTATCCTTTTTTCTGGCAAGCCAGCTCAAATCCATCCTCTTGCCCAGCTGCCCTTGTCAGAGCACCTGTTTGCACTAAACTGCACAGGAGGCAGATGAGTGGTCTCCCTCATCCCTGCTCTTCTGTTGTTTGCTCAGTAACACCCACAGGACCTGATGTAGTCAGAGCCCAGTTTTGTCTCCAACCTGAGCATTTCCTCGTTCTGTTTTCTTGATTCCAGCAGGATTTGCAAAGCAGGGAGTTGGTTATTTTTTAGTGGTCTGCCTGATGGAGCTGAAAACAAGAGATGGTTGCTCAGTCTAGTTCCCTTCATTATGTCTGCAGACAGCAGCAGTGCTTTGAGCAAAGGGTACTTTTCTTCCACCCAGCTGTATCAGTTGATCTAAAAGAATGCATCTACATAGACACATGTGTGCATACATACATATGTAATTCCTTCCAGCAAATCTTGCTTCTTTTGTGTCCTGTAAACAAAGCAATTCCTAGTAATAGTCCTATCTATCCGGTTCCTTTCTTTCCAAATCACACTTTATCTATCTGACATCTGGAAATGCATTTCCAAGGTGAACATGGTGCCAGGAGAGTCCTGGGGAGCACTGAGAGTACCATGTACTCAGCTCTGGTTACTAAGAAACAGCTGGGCCAGGCTCTCAGTGTCACACCCAAGGCGTGCATGTAACCTCTGCTATTTATTTGCAGGCGCTCGTGTTAATGCCAAGGACAATATGTGGCTGACTCCTCTCCATCGAGCAGTTGCTTCAAGAAGTGAAGTGAGTAAGATTTGATTATGCTTTTACACATAAACAACGCGCTGGGGCAAAGGCAAACCCTGGAGAGCCGTGGTAGGTGGCATGGGGATGCAGAGGGAAAGCATTTCCCGCGTGCAGGGCACTGCAGCTGGAGGCCAGCGTTTACAAGTTGCCCATAGCTGCTCTTGAGCCTTCATGTGCTTGATTTCCACCTTGCTTTACACTACCGTAGCAAGTCGTAGGGAGTAGTGACCAGGAGCCACATGGGATAGAGTCCACAGTGGTCTACAGTGCCCACGTCATCTTCAGGTGGTGAAAAAAGAGGAGTAAATCCCTGTGGATGTGTGCATGCTGCGTGTGTGCCAGAAGGGAGTGGATGTGGATGTGATCCAACAAGCATTACCACATAGTTTGTTTTGGTTAATTACATTTCAAGGCATCCGTTAGGTTTTCTGTTAATGCATTTGATTCATGCATAAGGGAGGGTTTGCCCACATTTCTTCTACTTGACAAATAGAAATCTTCTGGCATCATGTTGTACTTCTTCCATTGCTATCTTAAAAAGGAGGAGCAATAACTACGGGGAAGGCAGCTTGGGCTTTACTATGTTTTCAGCTGCACCATTATTCTTGGCTTTCCATTGTGGACCTCCCTGTCTACTTTTACCCTCCTAATACTTAGTTAACAGTGAGCCCAACTGCAGACCGAATTGGCTGCTGGGGAAGAGGGGAGGGGCTGTAAAAGAGACAGAGGGTGGCTGTCTTCCAGAGCCTGATGGACTCGAATCACCTCCGTAACAGTCCAGCACTTGCCAAGCCTGGAGGCAGGAATCCTGGGCTCGTTTCTGAACTCGGGCATTGTTTGGCTGCTGGCTGAGCTTCCCAGCTGCTGGCATCCACTGAAACCCTCTGAAAGGAGTATCTGATAGACTGTGAATGCTGTAATGAGGCAAAATACAAAAAGCCACGTTGGAAAACAAAGATCAGACTTAAAAACCTTAAAAAACAGCCACAGTCTTTCTGATGCGGGAATTGCAGTGTGCTTGGTTTCTTTTCTTGGATGTGTCAGAGTACATGATTTTTATCGACAGTGACAGTCCTAACAGAAAATGTACGTCTTTCTGTGGCTTTGTGTCTCATCTTTAACTCTTTGTCAGCTAAAGCACAATGAAGTGTGCTGGCAGTTCTGGTACCTCTCAGTGAGTACCCAGGTGCATTAGTGAGGCAGCAGGGGAAGGCACCAGCCTTTGATCCCTTTTCATGGTATATGTTATAAACACATACAGCTTTCTTCTCCTGGCTGTTTTTCTTTGTTATTTATACTATAATTGCTGCTTTTGGTAACAATTTGGAAACAGGATTTAGCGTTTTTGAGGCTCTTTCAGTGCTGCTTTTTACCTTCTTACACGAGTGAACAAATGTGCAGCTTCAATAGTGATGGTAGTAGATAGCAGTAGGTGAATTCAGAGTTCCCACTGATAGTAGGAGATGAATTAGTGGTCCAGAAGTTGACCAGTAGGACTTGGTGTAGTTTTGGAAGTTCTTGTGAGCACAGTTGTTTTCAGAATGATCGCTGACAAATTTTAACGTTTATTACCAATCTTATTCAAGGTTATTCAGTCTGTATTATTTACTTCTAAAAATTCTCCTTTTTCTTTCTTTCACTAAGAGTGCATGAATTTTCCTGCTGATTTCATGTCCCAGCTGGGTAGGTCTCCAGTGAATTATATTTAAATGGCTCTTAAAATAGTAGGCCTGTAATTTAGAAAACAAAATCCTATTGAGACATCAACAGTCATAAATCATTATTGGTGCTGTAAGAGATGCAGTGTCACTCACTGAACAAATCTGTTAGGGGACAGTTTGTGAGATGGCTGTGGAAAATGAAATTGCTGAGATCAGTTGAGGACAAAGACAAAACTAGTAATATATGTAGTGTTGGTACAGACTGCAGGCACTCTCCTGGGCCATTCTAGATATAAAAGTACTATTTAAACATACTGTATGCATTTGTTATTCATTAATCAAATTTTGGCTGGGCTTAACAGAAAACTATGTCATTTATAGGAAAGGAATAAGGTACTATGTAGGACTAGGGCTCTCCCACATACCAGATGTGAGTTGTATTTATCAGACAAGGCTGCCTGAATGCTACTGTGTCCCAGGATTTCCTCTGTCTTTTGTTTGTTTATGGGGGGGGGGGGGGGGAAAAGAAAAAAAAAAGGCAG
>VZRQ01000476.1:241294-295737 GCA_013397975.1 Machaerirhynchus nigripectus
GAGGACGTTGCAGAAGAAGAAAGGAAAGGCAATTTTGAGAAAAACTTGTGTTTTTTATCTGACTTGCTTAATGGCAGATGCATGTGTAGAAGCAGAAATTAACTGATTGTGAATTCTCTGGCAAGAGAGGCTCTCAAGAGAGAACAGTACATTTTCTCACTGGGAAATATTTACTTTTAACCAAAAAAATTAATATTAAAAGATGTTGTTTGGTCTCAGGCTGACAGAATGGATATTGCAGTCAAGACCATTGGCCTATGCTTAGCCCTTGGGGAGGAGAGGAATGCTAATGCTATGTTGGGGACACCAGCATTCTCATGTTTTTGCAAAGCTAAAATCTTCTTTTCACACATTCTTTTTTATTTTCTCCTTTTTCCTGTTTATAAATAAAATGTGCAGCCCTTTGCTGTTATTTTGACATGCTTTTCATTTTGTAAACGATTCCTGTAGCAGTGTATATTGGGTTTGTGTGGCAAGGGCCGGGTTGTGGGGGTGTCTTCTGTGAGAAACTGCCAGAAGCTTCTCCACGTCCGACAGAGCCAGTGCCAGGCAGCTCCAGGACTGTCCTGCTGCTGGCCAAGGCTGAGCGCATCAGGGGTGGTAGTAATGGCTCAGGTGAGTTCGTTTCTTCACTGAGAGCACAGCTATGAGGTACTGAAGGTTCATCATCCAAACATATGGGCTCTCTGCATAGGCAGCTTAGGACATCCTCAAATCCACCTGGGAAGTTTTCACTGTGAGGCCAGGGCTCTCGGTGACAGCAGAGGTGATGCGTGCTGGGGCATTTGAATTGACAATGCCATTCCAGAAGCCTGGGACGCGGTTCGGACGGATGTTGTTCTCTGTGCCTCCTCCTGGCCCCGTGCTGTGCGTGAGCATCGCACGCAGTGACACGGCTGAGCTGCCGGGAGCGGGGCCGGGCAGTTCCCGGAGCTGCTGGCTGACGGCTGTGGCTGTGCTGCCATTGCAGGAAGCCGTGCAGGTGCTCATCAAGCACTCGGCCGACGTCAACGCCCGGGACAAGAACTGGCAGACACCGCTGCACGTGGCGGCCGCCAACAAGGCGGTGAAGTGCGCCGAGATCCTCATCCCCCTGCTGAGCAGCGTCAACGTGTCGGACCGCGGCGGGCGCACGGCGCTGCACCACGCCGCCCTCAACGGCCACATCGAGGTGAGCGCGGCCAGCCTCGCTCAGCGCCGCTGGCCCGGCTTGGGGTCTCGCTTCCTGCTCTCGACCTGCTCTGGCTGGGTCTGGACTGAGCCCCATGACCCTGGCCCCCAGGGTTCCTGGCACTTGGCTGCTTCCCGAACTGTGGGACGGGCTCCCTTGGCTGCTGGAAGGTAGCTGTGTGGAGCCGGTGTGCAAGCGCGGTGTGCAAGCACTCCTGGAGAGCTGGCTGTGCCACCGCTTCCAGCAGCTCTGGCGTGTCCTTGGCTCTTTGGAGCTGGACTGCTTGTGAAACTAAGAGTGGCAGAATGGAAGGAAAGGAGAACCGGTGGATTCATTTCATACTGCAGAAACGTGCAGCTGTGTGAGATCCAGTCACACTGCTTTTCTAATTGCTCTTCTAGAAAATGTGCTTCTGTTTTTCCCTACTTACACAAGCAGACCTTTCTAGTATTACCATTTAACTATATGAAAAAACTTATGTAAATAAAGCCCCTAGATTTTTGCCTCCTAGGTTTTGCTAGTCTTTAGCAAAAGACTAGGGTTTAAGGATCCTCATTTACCCATTCCATGGCTGAAGATCTAGATATGGAATAAAAACTCTTAGACTGGAACAGTAAACCTCTGCCAACAAAAGTTAATCAGATATACTGTAATTAAAAGAAGAAAGAGGAATGGTAGTTCCTGTAAAAGGGTGATGGCCTTTAAAACACTGCACTGTAGGAAAGAGATAGTAATGCCTGTGTCTAACTGTCATAATCTAAATCTTTTGGGTAGAGAATATCAGAAATGAGAATTTAATATATGCTGTTATTAGGTGATCTTTCCGGCAAAACAGTGTGTGAGAGGAAGTCAATTATCTAGCTCTGGAATTTAGAATTTTAGAATGTTTTGCTGAAAAAGTGGCTGTGATTTCCTTTTCTTTTCTTTTCTTNCCCCTTATTTTTCCTGCATTTAATGTTGGGTGATTGGCAGTGGGGAAAGCAGCTTTTCAGCTCTTATCTGTGCTGTGGCCAACAAGTACAGGAAGCAGGCTGGTGCTGTCCACACTGCTGTGGGCACATGGGAACTTATTCAAAATCATTGTGGTGCGGCAAGAAATAGACACTCCGTGTGGAAAGGTCAAGAAGATCTTAGGGTTTGTTGTGATGTGGTCTGGAGGAATCTTGTCCCAGTCCACAAAAAACAGCTTAAATTTGTCTTATCAGTAAAACAAAGAGCAGAGTTTCATTTCCAGCCCTGCTTCTGTTCCAGGTAGTTTGCCAAGCTGAATTTGAAGCACACTGCAGTAGCAGAGCCCTGCAGGCTCTCAAACCCTATGTGGACACAGAACTTGTCCTGATTACTTGTGGCTATCACCAGTCCATGACATGAATTCACAGCTCTTTGAACATTATGGGTGTCATTCACAAATTTATCATTCAACTGCAGCACTTTGTGATCCCAGCTGTATTGCAAGATTTATTTCTTGTAAACCTCTGAGCGTGTGACTTGGAGGGTTGGTTTACCTGCTGTTGTTACTTCTAGATGGTGAACTTGCTCTTAGCCAAGGGGGCAAACATCAATGCTTTTGACAAAAAGGACAGAAGAGCTCTTCACTGGGCAGCGTACATGGGTAAGGCTTGGGCTGCTGCTCCTTCTTTTTCATTTCCTATTCACAAACAGCATGTCTTGAAATGGACAAGAACAGACCTGGCCATGGAAAGAGAGTGTTGTAATTACCCTGAAGAGGGAAGGGTTCAGCTGATCTAAATAAACACTGTCCATTTATGGGTTTGCAGCTAGGGAGATCTTGGCTGTGATTTCCTTTTTAAGACAGTTAATTGTGGGATTTTCTGGATTGCTTTTTCATTTTGGTCTTTTTATCCTGACTCTAAGTTAAGTCTGAACTATACTTGTGCTAGAAAAACACCCAAGTTATATTTGTTTCAGTTTTTGCTAAAAAGTATTTTCAATGAAATGCAGGTAACTGTGATCATAAATTTTGCTGTTTATTGAAGTTTATAAGTAGCTAAGTTATGATGTTCTTACAAACTGCACAATAGGCACTTTCTTCCTGTTAGGAGTAAATTGTCACCTTGTATTCCAGAGTAGACAACAGAAACCAAATGTCTCTTCAAAAACTCAGTGGTGTTACCAAATACTGCTTAATTAAATCAGTTTGCCTTATCATTCCTTTCAAGTTAAAGGCAAATTTCTTACAGTGGGACATTAGAATTTAAAAATACAAGATTGCCTGTTATAGTGTCATTCTTGTTCAAGAGCTTTTGTTGGCCAAGCTGTATATTTCAGGTTTCATTTGCGGGGAGTTGTGTGCCCTCAGCCAGGAACTCTTTCATTTGACCTGTCAGAAATCCTGATTTTAATCCTGGCAGTTTTGGAAATGAGATAATAGGAGATTTCAAACTGTGAGAAAAGCATATTGTGTGGTTTTTTGATATACACAGACAGATGGAAAAGCTCTTGCCAACAACTGTGATGTGGCTTTTGAGCTAACGAGCTTTGAACTTCACTCTCTAGATTTGAAAGGCTCTTACATTGTGCTGTGCAATTCCACGCCTCTTCTCCACTTAATATTTTCAGAAATTCAGGATGTACTTTTAAAAGTATGTAGATAACATCTAAAGCCTAAATTAGCAGTGGAGTCTGTAGTGCAATTTAGACAGAAGTTAGATAATGAGATGAGAGCTGTAAGCCCTCACAGAGTTTCTTGAATATTTAATTATTTTTGGACACTAATTATCTTTGGACACTTTGTACATATGGTTTCCTAGGTCTTGCACATGACCAGAGCTGCCCCTGTCATGAAAGTGCTGTGCAGCTCACATGGAGCACAACTTTGTATGGTGTTTGACATAATAAATGTTTAATTCTAAAACAGACAGTTCTGCACCACCCTGAAGCAATAAGACTATTCCTCTTCATTTTCTCATTTAAGGTTATTTTTTATCTCTAAAAAACCCAAGAAGAGCTGGCACTTGTGTTTACAGGTGGCATCAGTAGGATGCTGTTTTGGGAGACTTGTATTGCCATGCGCCTGTGCTCACTGTATCACTGTACTCTGTCAGAGGGCGAATAAAACACAAACTGTTAGCATTAGAGAAATAAATGGAAAAGAGGTGTGCTTTTGTTCTTTTGGCAACTGGAAAATCAATTCAGTAAAGAGAAGTGTGACACATTTGGAGAAGGTGAATGCATGGATTTCTTGACAAGGCCCCGTGCTAGGATTAGAAACATTTACGAAGATGCTTTTTCTTCCCTTGGAAAACTGTGGGAGCATTTTGAAACAGCAGTGAAAGGGCAGTGTGTTAGCAAGAAAGCAGTAATTTGGGAGAAGTGATGCTGTAGGATGGTCTACTCACTGATAACTATCTTTCATCTTTTGAAGGTCACCTGGAAGTTGTTGCCTTACTGATTAATCATGGTGCAGAAGTGACTTGTAAAGACAAGAAGGGTTACACCCCACTGCATGCAGCTGCATCCAATGGGCAGATTAACATTGTGAAACAACTCCTTAACCTGGGGGTGGAGGTATGTGGTAATGTGCACTTTGTTTCTCCCTTTCTAGAGGTAGTATTTTCTTCTTATGGATACTGCTAAAGAGAGTGACTTGTAAGGAAGAAGGGTCCCATTTTCCAGACCACTTCATGTGGTTTATTGGTTCAAGAGTCAGGAAATATTTTATATTAAAGAAAGTCTGATATGGACAGTAAATTCCAAGCCACCTTGCTGAAGGAATCAGGAGATATATCCTGTTCCTGCAGAAGAAGAGGGAGTAATGAAATTTTCCTTGAGTCAGCATTTCCTTTGATGTGATGAATGGTTGTTCTCAACATGTACACTACATACTTTACTAAACAGCAGTTCAGGCTGTTTCAATTTACAGACCTGTACTTCCTCTGTAGCTGATGGATTGTTTTCGCTCTGGAAAATAACTTTTTTGGGGGGCACAGACTTCTCTTTATTGTCAAATCCTCAAAGCAGTGGTGGGATGACCAGAGGAGCCTAATCACACAGTTAATCAGAGTTGTCAAAGCCGTTGCTTTTGCCATGGCGTTTTCAGCTGACTTGACCTGCCAAAAAATGATCAGAAGTTCATGTTCACAAGCTGCTGGCTATGAAGTTGCAGGGGAATAGCTGTTTCCTGTTATTAGCAGTGCTGTGTTAATAACTCCCCTTAAGTTCCGCATTCACCTCCGCTGGGGATATGATCTTGAGGCGCCTGTATTCATGGAAGGCTGTTCATGCCATTCCCGAGTCTTTTGTACAATCTGTCTGGTCCTGTTTTACAGAACAGCAGTTGAATCCTAAGTTGGTCATCAAGAAGTAACATAATCTTAATTACATCTTTATAATACTGAGCTACTGAAAGTGGTTTCTTATTGAAGTGTAAATGTCTGTGCACTTTCACATTGCCTTCACTCAGATACCTTCATTCCCTATCCAAAATAAAACTGTGGAAACAGCTCTTATGTGTGGTTCTGTTCACAAAAACTCAATACTCACTGTTGTAATTTTTTTAAAGATAAAGATTGTGAGCTTTTTATTCATCCTGATTTTCCACTTAGATGGAAAAGCTTTCCAGCTTGTTAGGACTTTTGTCATCATTATCATCATTACGTAGTCCTGCTATCAGCTTTAAGCTTCACACTGGTTTTAGAAATTGTCAGTAGGATAAAAAGTTAATAATAGGAAAGGTAAAGCATTCCAAGTTAAGCTGTCTGGGAGTGTAACTTGTCGATGAAATGTGCTGGTGAGATCTATGCCCTATGACAGTTCAGGCCTCCAGCTATTTCCATTTACAGTGAGTGATGCATTACGTAAAATGCTAAGCTGATGTCTGTAATTTTAACTATGTCTCCTTGTCTCGTTTTAGATTGATGAGATGAACGTCTATGGAAATACTGCACTTCACATTGCCTGTTACAATGGTCAGGATTCTGTTGTTAATGAGCTGATTGACTATGGTGCTAATGTAAATCAGCCTAATAACAATGGATTCACCCCCCTGCATTTTGCTGCTGCCTCCACTCACGGAGCACTGTGTCTTGAACTACTGGTGAATAATGGGGCAGATGTTAATATTCAGGTAAAACTTGAATTGCGTCTTTACAGTTTTTCTTTATCCCATTTTGCATATCTCAGGAGGAAACTATAATAACAAGTACAGCATGGTTTTAAATCCTTGATGGAATTAGAGCGATGCTGAGAATGTTGATCATGAAACTGTTTGGGTGAGATTACATCCCAGCAGAGGAGCTCTCAGTGCCTTGATAAATACAATGACAGCTCTAAACTCTAGGTCAGACACTTTCATGAAGGCACGAATCAGTACTAAAATACAGTCTCAGGAGCTCTGTCAAAATGTTGTCTCAGGGAATGGTGCTGAGTCAAGGAACTATTCCTTTTTAGTATTCTTCTTCCCCCTATAATGTGGATATAATTAAATGTGATGCCAAAACGTTCCCTTTCCAGGGAATAAAACTGAAGGTTGCTGGTTACCTACTTTAGACCCCAAGATTACAAAGTCTGATTCTGCTTAGGATATCTGAATATTCTTGAGGCACAACTGGTACATGTTGATGAAGCTGAAAGGGACTTGCTGTTACCCGACAGAGGGTACTGGTATAAGTATCAGAAGACTTGTGGTACTCGGAGTTTGTATGAGATTTTGACTACTTCAGTTAAAACTCTGCGTGTTTCCCATCTGTGAAACTGGCATTTAACTTCCAGCATTTAACACCTCTGGCAAGTCCCTTGAGATCAGTGAATAGTGAGTGCACTATTTAAACTCAGAATTATTAAGAAGTTAGGGATTGTGCTTGCCAATGAAGGTGAAACCCCATGCCAGTAAATATGAAGTGATGTGAGAAGAGAGGCTGGTACCACTCCCGTGCTATTTTCTCATTGCTTGGCTTTCCTGGTCTCAGTTTCTTTCTCTAAAACCCAAAACGTTGTTCTGTACTCATTGCACCTTTGCTTTCATAAGCCTTCACACGCTGAACCGCTGGTCTGTTTCATTTCTGTCAGAGCAAGGACGGGAAGAGCCCCCTGCACATGACAGCTGTCCATGGGAGGTTCACGCGGTCGCAGACCCTCATCCAGAACGGTGAGTTCCTCTGCCTCTAGAATGGCTCTCCAAGAGATCAGGCATGTCCACTGTTGCAGTTTTCAGTTGTTCAGACTCACAGGGCAGCTCCATGAACTTCTGGCTTTGAGCTGCACGGACAGCTCTCATTCCATTGTGTCATCACAAGCTGAAATTTTGGTTGTTAACAAAATCCCATACTCTTCCAGCTGACAGTGGCCCAGATGATCTGTTTAGACCCTTAACCTGAAAACAAGAGTTCAGAGGAGTATTTAGGTCTTTTTTCCGCTCAGGAGGATGCACCATTTTCTAGCTGTCCTCCTTTGGGAGCCCTGGTGTTCCTAAAAATGCAAACCATTTTTTCTACTCTGCGCTCAGCGGGTGTGCTTTTCTCACCTCTCTTAGCTCATCCCTCACCACTGTCTTCATGAAGTGTTGAATATGTACTCAGGAGGGAGGAGCAGCACTACCTTGTTTGTTCTGGCGTAGCCAGAATTCCTGATTATCAGTCATTTTTCAGGCATCTTTTTTGTCCAAGAATACTGTAGAAGAGAGCAATTATTGTTGTTGGAGATCTGGCAGAGCCCTGTTTGTGAATGACAGATGTTGCTATTACTGATTCTTTACTTAAGCTTCCCGGTTTGGGCCACTACATGAGACAGGATGGTCTGGGCTTTGTTCATTGGTTGGGTTTTTTTTTTTTTTGTTTTTGTTTTTGTTTTCCAAAATCCCAGACTTGGAACTGAAGTGTGAAATGTTGAAGATGGCTGAACAATTGTGCTTTAAATGTAATGACACATTTAAACAAGACTGTGTTTTAAAATGGAGTGATCTCCAGTACATCATGCTTCTTTCAGATCATCATGCAAATTGCTGTCGTCTCTCTCCTGGGATAAATAAAATAGTAATAATAAAAAGGAGTTGGGGCAAAATGCAAGAAACTGTCCTTTAGTGCAGTTGTTAGTTGTTTAGTCTAATATGCTCAGACTTAAAGCCACTGTTTGCTTGCTGTTGGATTTGTGTGTGAAAGGACTGGCAGTTCTTCATCTGTCCTTCACGCCTCTCGACTCTTCTTCCACTTACTTGGGTTTCACTTCTTTCTTCCTTTCTTTCTTTCTTCGTTTTCTGCCCCTCTAATTTTAGTATTGTACACAGATTGCATTGCAAGTGACTTTATGCCTCATTGCCATGGGATCTGGTGGAAGAGAGAAATGTCAATGATTTAAAGAAATGGAGGTTCATTCTGCCGTGCTTAGTGAGTTGGCTAACAATGCCTCAATTTCTGGTTGCTGTCTCTAGCAACCTGTAGAGGAAGAATGGATTACCTTAAAATTGGAAAGCTGCAGATGTGATGCCTTTCTTTAAAAATGGGGGAAAAGAAATGCTGGAGAATATTACATAGGTCAGCCAAAGTGGACAATGTCTTGCTTAGATTTTTTAAGAGTAAAAGAAGGTGGAACATCACAATTCTCAACTACAGCAGTTTAATAGGCTTTGTGAACACAACACAGTCCTCTGACTTTTCCATGGGCAGATTCTGTTTGTGGAGACCTCCACTGGTGGATGCTCTGCCCTGGGGAACCTGTTCAAGCATTTCACTGACCTTTGTTTACCATTAAAAAATTAGAAATTAGAAAGGTTAGAAGGGACTTTAAATACCATCTAGTTCTAACCCCTCTGCCATGGCCAGGGCATGCCTTGCACTAGATCAGATTTCTCAGAGTCTCATCCAGCCTGGCTTGAGCCAGGAATGGGGAATCCACAGCTTCTCAGGGCATGTTGTCTAGTGCTTGACTAGAACTCTTCTTGTTGAAGTTAAGCCCTGTTATCTCCTGTAATAGTGGACATGCAGTAAATATTACCATATCCTGATGTTAGCAAGACTTTTTACGTGCTTTCAGGATGTATTCTCACAACAAACTAGCAGAGTATTACAATATTACAGCGTTGGTGCATAACTAGTTGTAAAACTACACTCAGAGATTAGTAATAAATGGATTGCTGTTGAAATGGAAGGTGTAGTGAGGGAGTGTTCAGTTTTCCTTCTGGGTCTGGAACTATCCAGTATTTTCATTAAAAGCTTGGACAGTGGAATAGAAAATGTGCTTTTAACATTTGGAGAAAAAAGGGTGGTGGGAGAGACTGTTAGTTTGGCAGAAGGTGGAGTCAGAATGAAAAATGATCCCGTAGAACTGGAGACAGAAGTTACAATGCAAGTGAAGCAAAGGAAAAATCACACACAGAGGCAGGAGTATCAGCTGGACAAGTTCAGAATGGCAACAGCCAGGTAGGTGGCAGTCCCTCAAAAGGGGATCTGGGGCTTGCAGACAATCAGAAGGTTGCTGACCACAAGTCAACAGTGTTGTGGTGCTTAAAGAAATGGATCACGGATGTACATGGTGCTGTGCAATGTGCAGGAGTGCACAGATAGGAGTGCAGCCAGCAGGCATGAAATAATCCTGTTTGCTCAGCTCAGCACTGGGAGATGTCAGCTCTAGTACTGGTTTTGGCTTTTGCTTCCACAAGGATGCAGGCCAGCTGGAGAGGATTGGAGGAAGGAGAGAATAGTTGGACTGCGGTCAACCTGACTGGCAAGGAGAGACTGAAAAAGTTACAGTTCTTGGTCGAAAAAGAAAACAGGGACTTGTCTGTAATCTGTCTAAAGAAATAATCCATTTTTCCTGCTTATGTGACTAAGACACAAGATGCCAGGCTTAAACTGAAGAAGGAAAAGTTCTACTTAAGCACTGTTTGGCTGTTCTTTGGTAAGACACACAAAGAGCACACAACACGTTTGTTTGCAGAGTGCTCCTGATGGCCTCCTGAGTGAACTCTATTTAACACCGTTGTCATACAGATAAGTCTGAGTGGCAATGCCTTTACAAATGAGGGTACAGTTTCAGCAGACTATTTTGTAGTTTATTTCAGGGCATCCATTTGTACCTTTAGATAGGCAGCAAATCCAAATCGTGTACTTGACCTTTGTACATCATCCCATTCCCACTGCTCTTCCCACCACTGCAGGTGGAGAGGGAGGTGCGAGTGCTGCTGCCAGACCATGTTCAGTACCTGTGGCTGACAGCTGACAACCTGCTGTGTGCTGGTCCTTGCTCTGGGAAATATAGTGTCTCTGTGGCTGGGGCTGCTCATGCTGCACTCTCTGGAGACACAGAGCACTTGTGGTCACTGGTTCATGCTGAATTTTCCAGTGTTAGACTGTATGAAAATATCTTTTGCAGGAGGGGAAATCGACTGTGTTGATAAGGATGGTAACACCCCTCTGCACGTGGCTGCAAGATACGGACACGAGCTTTTGATCAACACCCTCATAACCAGCGGAGCTGATACTGCCAAGTAGGTGCCTCAAGTGGAGCTGTTTCTAAGGATCAAGTGTTATGCCCAATGCCTGGAAACACAGCTGCTCCTCACCTCCTGAAGTGGGAAGGTTAAAATGGACAAGCATAATTGTACTGTACTTCAGTGGGTGACATGGGACTAAAATATGAACAGTTGGGAAGTGTGGAGGGGAAACAAACTCTGCTAAGTTCCTGTTGTGCCCACTTGCGTGATTACAAGTGGTACAAGTAATGCTTCTTTTCCCTGAAGCATTGATGGGGAACAGTGGTATTAATGTACATGAAGTGGGGGTGTGTGTGTATATTTATATGTCTGTATATATATACAGAGAGAGTACTTCAGTGTTATTTAGTTATGGTCAGGTTCGTAGGGTCTGTCAAAAGGAAATAGCAAACCTGGACATAATGAGATCAGGATCATGTAGTGCCATGAGGGATATCTGTACCAGGTGTTTCAGAGCAGCATCTGATCTAGTGAATATAAGGTTTTGGCAATTACCTCCGTATGTCTCCAAAATATAATTTGTCTTCTACCTAGAACCTGCCGTAGAAATCAATGACTTCTCTTGACTTACCTAGTTAGGAAACCCTGCTTTCAAATGCAAATGACTTGTTTGATTTTGGAAGATACTTGCAGCTCTCAGTATTTTGTTTATTTGCTTGATGATGTTTATGCAGCTGAGACATTTGCCCATTCTCCTTTGTTGAGTGCAAAGTGTTTGTCACCCTACAAACTCAGGGGGTGGAACAGATCTTCAATTGGCATGGATAATGCAATTCCACAGGCTTCAACTAATGTCACTGGATTTTATTAATACAGCCAGCATGAAGATCTTGGTGACTTAATAGAGGTGCATGTTCTTCCTCTCTGTCTCTCCAGCACAGTCAGTCACTGTCTGTTAGCTTGAGCTTTTAAGGGAAAATGAGATGCACTGGGATACCCCACTCCACTCTTAGAATCAAGGTTATCCAGGTAGAAATTTCTATTTCACAGTTGGGTGACTGGAACATTGATCAAATAAAATACTTTTTCCAGCAGCAGAAATAAGTGAAATAAGAAGTTGGCTCAGAGACACCAGGCAGATGGAAACGATGCTACCGCCTGTGCTAAATGTGCTTTCAATATGTGCTGCATGTAAATAACTCTGGGTGAGCCCCCCAAACAGGTTTAGAAAAGAAAACTCTGCAGCACTGTTCACAAGTAGTGCAGACAGCTCGGCCAGTCTTTGAGGCAGTGCACTGGAAGGGAAAGTGTGCAAGTGGTGGGAGGAACCGGTGTGAACAGCGCTGCAGAGGTGGGACACTGGCTAGCAAATGTGCAGATAGTGGATTTCGGTGGAAACCAGCCAAAACATCTGCTGGGTGGAAACCTTGACCAAAAAGATGAATAATACTGGGTTAGATAACTAGGTGGAGGAGGAGACAGAGGGAAATGGGTGTAGGGAGAAGCACAGCAATACAGAATGTCCAATGCTACGTTAAATAAATTAATCCATGGCTAGAAAATGCAACCTGTTTGTACAGATGGAGGAGCTCAGTGGAACTTGAAGTTTTCTTCAAAGACCAGGCTGTCAGATCCTCTCTTAGAAGATTTACTCTAAGATATAGATGCTGCTAATAGCAAAATTAAAATTTGTACAGCAGCACAAGTCACTCCTCAGTGTAGTGAAGTAGCAAGGACACATTTAATGTGAAGACAGAGGAAGAATGGGCCTGTGGATTCTGAAAGGAATACATTTTTTGAAAACAAACCCAAATTAGTTAAATACATGTACGTATAAAATCCTGGAGAGAGCAAGATAGCTTTATAAACACCCACATTAATTATTGTCTGAAGCTTCGTAAATAATTATGATCTATGGTGGGTCTGGCAGAAAAACAAGATCCTTTGTCTTTGGATCTGTATCTGAAATCCTTGAGGTGATCATACTCTCCCATCCACCAACTGTCTTGCAGAAATGAAGGACTGATATGAATCCATCTGCTATTGTTCCAGAGTTTGTAATTTAAAAAAAAAAATCTGCTGGAGCAGGCAGTAGGTGATAATCCTGTCAAGCTACTTGGTTTCAGAGGCTCCGTGTTTATGTGCACTTGGAGAACTGCCAGTAGGATAATATTTCTAGAATAACAAGATGCTTTACACAAAACAATGCTGAATGAAAGACACCAAGATGTCCAGACCCAAAAGTATTCTAAGACCGTAAGCAGTGGCATGCCTAGGGACTGAACTGGCATAATTTCCTGATATTAATTAAAGTTGCTGAGTGCTTAGCTTGTTTAAAAACTACATGTTTGCCTGATACAGATTTAGACTAATGACAGATAGGCTCAATCTAAGGGCTGCCTTTCTTTTCTTACCCATCATGTTTGCTCTGAGAAGTTTATCGTGTAATTGAAAAGAGGGTCATGTGTTAAAGGGAGGAAAAAGTGAAAGGGGAGGTGAGGAGAGTAGCTGGAGCAAATAGGAAAATTAGATTATTAGTTCTTAGGATGTGGAAGAAAGCTGTGACATGGCAGCCTGAAGGAAAGTGTGAAGAGTCATCTGCAAAAAAAAAAAAACCAGTTTCAGAAATAATATAGAGAAGATTTTGGCATTTGCATTTCCCTTAGAATGGCAGTTGCCATATGCATAGCTGGTGCCAAAATTTGTGGCTCGCTGGGCAATTGACTCCAAGCAGTATCTGCTCTCTTACTTCCTCCCTTACCTTGGCTTCGCCTTGAAGTTTTGGAAACCATCCTGCCACATTCTGTTCAAAGCATAATGCCAAGATTTTTCTGCATCAGAATATTTTTAACTCTTGAGAAGGCTGCTAAAGAAATACAGATAAAAATAATGGCAGGCACCAAGAAAGAATCTTCCTAGAAAAGCATGAGAAAATGTTGCCTTTCTGGAAGGAACTTTCGATGTGCTGGGTATGTATGAGACCTGCATTTTCTCATGAGGCTGTTGTCCCTTTCAGGTGTGGGATCCACAACATGTTCCCTTTACACTTAGCAGCACTGAATGCCCACTCAGACTGCTGCAGGAAATTGTTGTCATCGGGTGAGTAAATCCCCCAGTGTCCCTGGAACTCGAGTAGTGTTTGTCTCTGCTGCTTGCAGCCCCTTTCTACTCTTTGTTGTGAATTACTCAAATGAAAGGCTTCCTGTGCTGCTGTGTTGGGCTGTGTGGGGCAGTGCACCAGAGCGTGGAAGGCTTTCCCAAAGCCATGCTGGTGTTGTTCATGCCCAAAGCTCTTTTCTCTTGGCAGCTTCAGAGAGTTTAGACTAATTCACAGGGGGAGGGAGGGAGGGAATTTAGAACCCCTTTCCAAACTGTAGGAATGTGAGATCCTGCTTTGCTTTGGGGATTCTCCCCTCTGCCCCCCAAAGGAGTAATTCTGAAATTATGTCCTTGGGGTCTGCACTGGGACAGGTATTTACATCTCACTGATGATGATGATGATGATGATCTATTTTACATGCAGCTAAAGTGTGTTTCTGAATCTGTAGTTAAGGAGTTAGGCTGGCCAAAGCTCTGGGGGCATGAGAGGGAAAATGAGTCAAAGTGTAGTGTCAAGAGAACAGTCTTGGGATCCTCACCAGAGCCCAAATCAGAAGAAGTCAGAGCTTGCTCATGCAACCATTTCAAAAGAGTCAGTAATCAGTGGCCAAATCCCAAATTCTGCTTTTTCCAGGCAGGCATTCCTATGAAAGCCTGACCCAGATCATATGAGTTTTCTAGAAAACTCCTTCATTACTTAACATATAAAATGTCCTACAACTACTTTTCCCCCTTAACTTGGGTCCTGTAGGATATAAAAGAAATGTGAAAAAGAAATGTAATTACATGCCCCACTACATTAAGTCATGGTGTGTTCTTGCCTTGACCACTAGACAGGAAGAGAAAACACCCTGGGTGACCAGAGGTAGCACTGTCAGGCTGATATCTCTGGCCTTGTGCATCTTGATGAATATCCCCACATGCTCCTGGAAGCCTCTTCCCAATCTGACAACCACACGCAATAAAAACGGCCCCAATTCATGTTTAGGCTGACTCTGTGGTTCTTCCTCATGTCTTCATGTTTTCTGTCTTCCTGTCCTGCTGTCGCAGTCCTCTTGTTAAGTCTCTGCCTCCTAGGCACCTGTCACATGGCTGTAAACAGGGATGTGGAGGAGCTGGATGCGGAAATAGACACTCGTCAACTTCGCAGCTCTTTTTATAGAGCTGCCAAAGCGGAGCAGCTGCTCGCCGTTCCCGTGACAACCTCTCTCTGACTGTAGTTGCCTGCGTTCTGGTTTTTTTCCCAACTAACTGATTTTTCTGTCTCTGCGATGTTTCTTGTGGTTTAACTAGGACAAAAGTATAGCATAGTGTCCTTGTTTAGTAATGAGCACGTGCTGTCTGCAGGCTTTGACATAGACACCCCCGACAGCTTCGGAAGAACGTGCCTGCACGCGGCCGCTGCCGGAGGGTGAGTACCTGCTGCTGGGGCTGCTCCAAGGGGCTTGGGGCACATTTGGTGCCAGCCAGCTTGGCTGTGCCATCCACAGAGGAGTTTACTGCTGTGCAAGGGGATCAAAGCAGCCTGATGTCATAATTTGGGTCACTTTAGGCTCTCTTTTTGTGTAGGGTGAGCTGGGTTGTGATTTGAATCGTGGGTTTCAGGCAGAGGGGGGGAAAATCTTCATGCCCCTGAGAAGCTTTCAGAGGGGTGCTGCGCTCTCTGCCCAGGCCTGCCTGAGGGCCAGCAGTCTCCAGGAAAGCATCAGTCCCTAGGGAACACCCAGTGAGGAGCAGAAGCTGGAGCTCCTGGGATGCTGCTGGCAGGGGAGTTATTCCTGGCCTCTGTCTTTGGGCTGCGTCCTTGTCCGAAAAGGCAGCTGTGCAGCAGTGCCCACCAGATTGCAGCCTTGGAGTCCAAATGTAGTTCATCTCCCTGTCTCCCATTTTTCAGGTGCAAGTTTAAAAGTTTCTAAAAGAAAAATCAACAAACCAAAGCAACAGCAAAAAACCAATGAAAACCAACCCCCCATACTCCCAATTAGAAAGTGAGAAGGCTGTCCCTCTCTCAGGGTGATGCATTCCTGAAAAGTGGTGGGAGGGCAGAAATGGAAATTGAAGTGAAAATTGAAATGCTTCAATTTAAGATGGAAAAGTAGCATCCAGTTAGTTTAAATATTTCCAGATAATTGTCAGTGAAGTGCTGTGCAGTTAATCTAGCAAAAGGACACAACGTTTGGCAAGCACTGAGTTTTGACTCTTCTGTTTGAGTACTTTATGGCTCAGAAGACAGCTGAAATGGAGCCTTGGCTACAGCCCTTGGATTCTCTGTGGTTATAGCAAGCAGAAATGCTCATCCACAGCAAATACTTGGCAGTCGTTCTGGAAGTTGCTTCTTCTTCTCAGTGGACCAAAATCTATATCACAAAGTTTTTGTTCTTGGAGGAAAAAAAACCAAACAAACCCTAATAAAATTTATCCAAATACTGGTTTTATTATTCTTTTGGTACTATTCATCTTGATACTTCTCTCACCTTAATAGAAGAGGTATGACAGTTACTTGGATGGAGCTTATTATAATATAGTTCAGATGCTACCTCTTTGATAAGGCTGCACCCCTGGAGGATAATAAAAACATCCTGGAAGTCCTAAAAAGAAGGAGAGGCTTCAGTAAGAAGCAAAAGTGACTCATGAAAATAAACCTTATTTTCCCAGTGCTTTACTATGATTGTCATCACTAGCACGCGTTTTTATTTTTAGTGCATTGTGGTGAGTGTTCTGTAGTTATTTTATGCAACAGCAATTTAGAGTTGGGATCAACACACACCAAAATATTGCATTATTGCATCCAGTCCCTTTTTTTCTGTAGCTGGAGATCTACAAAAGCCATTATTGTGTTTCCTGACACAGGCCTGTTACTGCCATTACATTCATGGGTGTTGCATGGGTGCTAGGAGAAGAATTTCAGAGGTCTGCTCATCTGATTGTGAGCACAAGTGATTGATTTACTGCCCCTGTGAATGACAAGTGGTCTTGGAAAGTGTCGCACTTCTTTATGTTATTTTCTGTCTTGGAGTCCTACATTTATTTGCTTGAGTTACAAAAGATGTCAGAGCTCAGCTGATTTGTTTTCTATTAAAAATTATCTGGCTTTAAACAAGATGAAGAAACAGCTAGGATGTGGTGAATTCTCCTCCACTTCTATAAATGCAGTGTTGATGTGACAACCACTGTAATAGCAACACCCCTTTTTTAACAAAGCACTTGGAGATGTGCTTAAATCTATCAATAGCCAACAAATCGTATCAGAATAAACCTAAAAGAGACTCTTGTGATTATATTTCATTAAATAAACAGGATTTGAGCAAAGTACTTACTGTTGAATGCTTTGCTGAATGGGGGTGGATTTCGTTAAAGGTCACCTCTTCATTATTAGACTGGCATTTCATAAGCTAGCAACAACTTTCTTTTGAAGTTCCTTTCTGAAATACCAGGTCAGAATGGGAAGCAGTACAGTACAGCTGCCATTGAAAATATCCAAACTCACTGATCACATTTAACGCGCTCTCTTTGGAAAATTAATATGTTTTTTCTTCTGCAGAAGAGATCTGGGAGGTTTTCTAGAGAAGAAAAAAGGGAAATAGGTTTTTTTAAAGTTTCACTTTCTGTTTGAATTTCACGTTATAGTTGGCTGTACCCTGTTTTTGCACAGCACATAATACAAAAATAATTAGAGTAACTTCTTCCTTTTGGGGGGGAAAGGGGGCAATGCAGATGTAAGCTTCTGTTTTATTAATGTTTTGTTTTCTTTACTTCTCTTTCCAGTAATGTAGAATGTATAAAACTCTTACAAAGCAGTGGAGCAGATTTTAATAAGAAGGACAAATGTGGAAGGTAGGTAAAGCTCTTTTACAAAAGAAGAAATTTATCAGGCAAGGAAGAAAGGCCACCTCAGAATGGAAATCGTATGTTCTATGAAAAATGGCAGCAAAATCAAGTAGTTTGGCCTTCTCTGCAGAACCCTTGCTGCTGCAGTTATGTGCCAGCCAGACAGGTGCAGGCTTCGTTAAATACATTAAAGCCATCCCACCCTCTTGAGTTTTCTTTTTAAAAATATCACAGGTTTTCTTTTTTTCTTACTGCCTAAATTCTTGTGCTGGTGTGCCCAAGGCAGCGCCTGGTTATGATGGCAGTAAATCTGCTATTTGATGTGCTTCCTAGAGGATTTCCCCCCCATAGGAAGCGTTGCTATGGGTGTTGCTATGCCAGCTAAACAAGATGCTGTGATGGACACTGTGCTTTGCTCTGCCTCCCAGCTGGGAGAAGTAGCGTGTCTGCAGAGCCACAGCAGAGGCTCTCACAGGCAGTAGGCTGTTTGCAAGACTCAGATTGATGATCTGTATCCCATTAGGCTTTGTGGCAGCACCAGAACTTCCAATTAACACAGTATTTTGTTAAATTTCCATAAATTAAAGTGCTGATATTGACTGCTGAAAATCTGTAGGAATGCAGCAATTAAGATTTACCTTTATTCTCTGCAGTGCATGTTGGAATATGAGGTAACAAATTGCCACTTGTGTTCCAGGACACCTTTGCACTATGCAGCTGCAAATTGTCATTTCCACTGCATCGAGACACTGGTGACAACAGGAGCCAATATTAATGAAACAGATGACTGGGGACGCACCCCTTTGCACTATGCTGCTGCTTCTGACATGGACCGAAAGTAAGAGAGCTCTGAGGAATTCCTGCTTCAAGTGTTTTGCTAAATCAGTGTCATTTTAGTCTCTTCATGATGCTGTCTCGTTTGAGCCAAAAAGATGATCCCACTAGCACAGGAGTTCCTCTCAGATGTATGCATAGCTCCACACTGAGTTGCTCTGACTGGAAGCCAAATCCCCAGATGATGTGGCATTTCAGCTCCATGGTTTACCTCTGCAGGAAGGAGCAGTTTTGCTGCCATCCTGTCCTACAGAACTATTTTCACGTTGTTAGGTCTTCTGTTTTCCTCTGTGTGGTTTCCTCACGAGATTAAGCTCAGAGAATTTTCTACATTTGCTTTGCAAGTCCATCAGAAGAGATAGAGCAAGAAACAGCAGGAGAGGTTTTCTGAGGTGCACTGCAGTGACAGACAGACATTTGGGCATTTTGACAGATTTTTGGGAAAGGTGGGATAGATCTAACCATCAGTCTCACTCCGCTGTCAGAGCAGATAAAAATGCTCACCCTGCCCAAACAGGTTGCCTTTTTAGAGAGAGGTCTGAGGAATAGCCTTTGTCAGAACGCAGTGTTGTTCTTGTGAGAAAGGGGGAAAACATCTGCAAAACTTAGAAATGCTGTGGTTACTGACTGCAATTTTAATTCCTGGATAGTTGAACATTCTGGCAATCTCTTCCTTATAACATACTGGATAAACCAGACTCAATTATCCTGTTAGTTCTCTCTTAAAACTGTTAGCAGCCTGTATTTATTTTAGGTGTGCTATGCTTTTCTGTCTCAGAGTGTCTCTAGACATTAAGGAACTAGTTTTTGGTTTCTTGTATAGTGAGGTCTGGTAAAAGTACAGCTGCATCACACCCAGCAGAGCACCACCTCAAAGCCACGGCAGGGGAAGTTTGGTTTAACTTCATGGCAGAGTTCTCAATGCCACATCAGAGCCTCGAGAGCTTCTTCATCATTTGCTGTGATAATAGTGATATGAAAAATGTCTTCCCCGTCACCCTCAAACCTGAACAGTGCTGGGAAGAAGGAGCCAGGGTCGTCAGAGGTCTGTGCTTGGCTTGGAAATCAGCGTAGGCTCATAGGAAGGCTTTCACCACTGGCTGATTCTAATTCTGTCTTACCAGGCTGAGGTGTTACTTGGGGGGGTTGACAATGATGATTCAGTGTGTGTTTTTCAGCTTTTGGTTCTTGGTAGGTGAAGTTTCTGCATTTAAACAAGCTCTTGGTTGACTTCAGGATGTATCTACTTTTATCCCTCATTTAAAAAAGAAAAGCTTGCTTTAGTCACATCCTGAACTTTGGCAGAAGTATATGGCTTTTGTTTGTCCTCACAGTCCAAACCTAAATTGATTCTGATGTGGTGATGCTGTCTTCTCATTAAATTTTTCAGTTTGAGATGTTCTGGAAGAAGCCTTATTACATATATGAAATGCTATTTGCAGTCCATGATTTTATAGGTCAGCAAGTTTGTTGTTTTTTTTTTCCTGCTGAATGTCAAAAAACTTCCAAGGTCAGGCAATCTCATTCCAAAGAATATTCGTCATTAACTCTGGATGTGGGTAGTTAATGAGCAGGGAGAAGAACCTGACTGGGAGATCACACAGTGTTGCCAAGATATTTGACAGAAAGTGAGGCGAGTCAGCTAATGCGGACTTGAGATAGACTGACTTAGTATCAGTGATTAAAGCTCTAAATCCTAAATGCTGGAGAAGAACTAGCAGCTTACTACAGGAGGAAGCAAGGTGTAGTAATCCTCAGTTACTCTCTGGAAAGGAAAAAGTGCACAACATTGCTGTGGGAGAAACAGAAGGATTCTAGAAAGTGATGGTTAAACTGTATCTGATAGAAACCAGAAGTTTTGGGGTTTTTTTTCTTCTGGCATTGACTTGTGGTCAATAACCTACCACACTATGGTTGCCTCCATAGCTTTCAAAACTTAATTCCTACAGACCCATGCCGTGCACTCAGTTAACTTGTATAATCCTCATTGTTGGCTGGAGGAAGTCAGCTCCTTGAGGAGGAGATTGGGGATGGGTGGCAGACTGCGTCAAAATCACTGGTGTGATATTTTGAGAATAAGTTGCATTTTTCTGTCCTCTGTGCTAAGAAGAAAGAATATTTTAGGTCACTCCCATGAAAATGCTGAAGAACTTGAAAGAACCACTGAGATGAAGGAAAAAGAAGCTGCATTGTAAGTTTGGTGTCACAAAAGCAGTCAGACTTCATTGCTGGAGAATGCCACAGCTTTGGCTTGCAGTTTTACGCTCTGCTCTCGCTCGTTCTTTGCTCTGCTAAACACAATGCTTGGCTTCAATCAAGGCTAACCTAAAGAAAAAAAGCTCCACGCTCTTCTCTATGCACATATTCCCTGATATTTCTGTTTCTGTGCTTGTTGCAGTTTCTTAGCAGAAGATGTACAGCTTTGGTAATTTTATAATTCTTTATTATCATGCACTCAAGTATCGTGCAGTGTCTTTAGCGTCATGCACAGCATAGTATGTACACTGCAAAAAGGAGTAGCCAATGGCTTTCTCAATGCATTCACTTGGATTAACATTTTCATCTATCTGCTTGATGATTTTTTGTTTTAAAATCCCCTTTATCATATAATGGCCTTACATTCACTACAGATTACAGGCTAGGGAAGAAAGTACTAATAACAAAATGATGGTGTCTTGATGGTGTAAGAGAAAGTGGCAAGAGCTAGAAAGAGCAAAAAGGATCTTTTGTAAAACATGATTGAAAAAAGCTCCCAAAGAAGGGAATATATTCGTGTAACTCAGATTTTGTTCTCCAGCCTGCCCGAGTGCATGTTTGGAGGCCAATTGTTTGATACCTGAGTTTTTATATGAGGAATGGCAGTTCCGGGCTGTTCATGTCATGTGTACAGAGTCTTTCAGGCTTTGTAATAGAAAATCCATTTTGTAATCTAGTGTAACCACAAGAGTTAGGTTGAAGATTTTTTTCATTAAGTTCATCTTCAAAGATGAGTGGGGATTTTCTGTTTAAAAACGTAGTGAATGTGAGGAGCTATTGGTGAAAAGTGACTTGAGGTGCTGCTCGAAATACAGGATTCACTGCCAGTTTTCAGTGCCACTTCCAGTTGCAGCAAGGGGTGAGTCTTAAATCTTGTGAGCCCACGTTAACACCAGTGAATTGTCCACAGGTGTCTCGAGTTCCTTCTCCAGAACGATGCCAACCCATCCATCCAGGACAAGGAGGGGTACAACACTGTGCATTACGCTGCTGCCTATGGGCACCGGCAGTGCTTGGAGCTGGTGAGTGCTCGCTTTTGGAAGTCTCTGTCTGCTGACATTGAATGTGCACGTGCCAGGATTATGAACTCCCCTCATGGCGGCTATTGGAGTTCTTTGGATAATCAGAAATCTGTGAGAACCTGCAATATGGAGCAGTCAGTTCAAATATTTGCACCCTGATGTATCTTAAAAACACGTTCGTCTTGATAATCAAGTCCTTATTCAACAACCTAGTGTTTAAGTGTTGTCTTCGAGTGGAGTTTATGTATCCACAAATTAATTTTAATTGTGATCGAAATATTCCCAGTGTGTGCCTATGTGCCAGGAGTAAGGGACAGTTCCTGGTAAATGACTGAATGTGCCTGATCCCCCTGGCCCTTTATCTGACTTGCATACTGAGGGAGTAAATAACTTCTGCCAGCTGCATACCTGCAGTTTCTTTTTTTGTCTCTGGTGAAACAATAGCAACACTGATAAAGTTACCGTAATCACAATTAACCTTATGTGCAACGTAACTGAGGATTTGGGGGTCGGTTTTGGTTGTTCCTGTTTTAATATTTTGGGTCTGAGGGATTAGTAATTGCATCTTATAAGAAGCCAAAAATTTTTAGCCAGACATTGGATTTGGGACATGTATAGGATAGATTTATAGATGTTTGTGACTGTAAGTGTCATAAAGATGAGTGTTAACTGCTTGATATACAGGGTGATTCAAAATTATATATATAATATATATTATATGTGTTATTACTATATACGTTATATATACTATGTATAAATTGACTTAAATTGCTTCCAAAAAATAAGCTCCAATTGGAAAATTGTATAGATATGCATGCTTTGGTGAGAACACTGTGTGCTGTTTAGTGTTACGTGTTGTTTGGTTCTTTCTTTCTGTGTTGAAGAGTCAAGTATTTAGTTATTGAGAAGGAGCCCTGCTCAGCACATGCTGCTTTCACACCGCACGTGCCACAACAGGAAAATGCTGCAGCTGGCCTGCAGCTGGTCCCAGCAGCTTGGAAACCTGGGGCAGTAAGTGCCAGAGCAGGCCTGGGGCAGAATTTCAGGTGGGGTGTTAAGCCTTTTTAGCTCCCACCTGCAAGCATGTATATTTAGGACACTTGAAATAGCACTGCTCCTTTGCAGTTGCTTGTGGCAGTGAGTTTGACCTTGGCTCCTCCTAGCACTGATCTCTGGTGACTCTGCCCGTGGGGATGGAGGGGGAGCATCTTCACTGGGGATTCTCTTTCAGCCTCCGTATCGTAGTCCCTGTGTGCTGTGAGGCATGGATTGGACATGGAGCAAGGTCCCCTCTCTTTTCTTGTACTTGTTGTGATGCCTTAGGTTTTAAATTGTATATTTTTCAAATCGTGTACTGCCTACTGTGTCACTCTGAATTTTTGTGTGGCCTGTTAGCTGCTGTTCTCTCATGCTGGTTAGACATAACAAGGCATTCTAGGTTTGCTCTCCAAGGACACCTAGATTGTCCCAGGCCCCAAAATGTGTAAACTAAAGCCTTTGAGAGGAGGGGCAAGCTTGGGATAATTACATCATTACCTGAAATTATAATTGGAGAATTAACCCTGATATGCAAATGGACCAAACTTATAAAAGTGTGAAGAACCCGTGAAGAACCCAGGGTCCATCTTGTGTGTAGCCTCTTGTCTGCCCAAGGTGTACCTTCGAAGGCCCTTCAAATAAATACCTACTTTTATTGTCTTGAGCCTGTCTAGCCTCTGTTTTCAGAGTAGCCACTCCGAGGCATCAGTTGCTGTGCACATACCAGTCACAGGCAGTGACCTGCTGTTGAATCCTGGCGTTGCTTAGGCTTGGCAGACAAAAGGAAGAGCTGGGAATGCAGTGCATGTCAGAGGTGTGGGGTTTCCTTTTAACTCTGGAGGGGTGAAATGCAAACTGGGCCAGAGACAGCTGTGCAGCATGTGTTCTATATTTGGACAGGAAAACTCCATGTTTTTCCCTGTCAGTCTTCCTGTATTTGTGACTGGAGCTGCAGTATGGAAACCCAAGGTCAAGCATCATTTACAGAGTTAGAGTCACACAGCTGCTCTGTGTACAACGGTAAAAAAAACTGCCATGAGTTTTAGTCCTCTGCATGCCCAGGACCACTGTTGTGTGCTAGGGTGTCAGCCTGAAAGTTTTGTGGGGACCAGGATTTTTCCATTGGTGTTTGGAGGGTAACAGGCCTCTCATTTTCTCTCTGGAGTACAAAGGCTAAACGTGTCAGAAAGCAGTTGTGCTCATCCAACAGCAGGACCAGGATCTGTCATCTTTGCACTCACTGCCAGAAGAAGCTGACTCAGTTTTTTTGTCATGAGTTACCAAGTCCTGAGTTTAACAACTTCACATTTGATAACTCTGACTAACCAGCTGATACAGGCACCACCATTGCACTGATTCCTTTGCAGTGCTGCGATTCAGGATTGCAGAAGGGCTGAAAGCAAAATCAGGCAGGATTATGTAACTAAACCATTATTTTTCAGTGCCATCTTAACTTGTTATTTTACTATTTTATCCCATTGGTAAATACTTTTTGTTTATTATTGATAACTGATAAATGAAGATATCTAGGAATTATCTACTCTAGAACAAGACAGTTCTCTATGGACCTAAAACTTGTTAGAGGAAAGAGTTCCTATGAAGTATGGAGCTTTCATTCTGGTCAAAACTAAGTCAAGATGGGTGCAACAATAATCTTGTTTTTCTGTGAATAATGATTACTAGTATTTCTCTACATGCACAATACCAAACTTGAGCAAAATGTTAGGGAATTATTCTGGTATTCCAGAATACATCAAGTTTATAAAAACCTTGTAGGATTATTTTTTATTTACCCTCTCCCCCCTATTTTTTTAAACAGGTATCTAAAAGAGCTTATTTCTAAATAAATGTTCACTTTAAAAAGTAAGTCCAAAGAAAAAGATGCAGTGTCCAGTGGAGTTTCCTTCACTGGGGAATTTGGTCTGTGCTTTAAGCACCAGTTTCTCAGTGTTACAAAATATTTACATGTTTGAATGCAGCTTAGGGAAAGGCTAGTTTATCTATGGAAACATATTTTCATTCTTTGACTTTTGTGTTTACTGTGAGCCCAATACCTTGGCTGGAACTTAGCTACATTTCTTTGTGGGGAGGTATTAGGAGAAATAAGGATTGAGAGTGAAAACCCAAACAAACTTTGTTTGTGTGTTCAGCCACAGCTCCACAACAGAAGCTTTTTTCCTGGAGGACCTTTAGGTTGTCTGCAATATTAGTGGGGTAGCTGCCCTGCAGTGAATGATGTGATGTTGCTAAAAAGAGAAGAGTGGAAGCAGATTCCTCAGTTGTTTCTCCATCTGTAGGGAGCCATTCATAAAGGCTAAATGGTGGGCATGTGTGCTTGCAAGCCTCTGAAACTCCCATCTGCCTTCCTGCTCCCAAAAATAACCTCAGGTTAGTTTAGGCTGGGGCTGACTTTGCAGTTGGTAGTTGGTGATACTGGGCACGGCTGCTGCCTGGTGTTTTAGAGCTGATCACATCACCAAACTCCTTTGAAAAAAAGAAAAATATCATGGGTTTTTTACATCGAAATGATCTCTTATCACAAGATCTTTATTGGTGTGAAAAGAGTGGAATTTAAATTGTAATTTCACATTAAAATTCTATCTGGAGAGACAGTCAAGCACTTTGCGCTGATAAAAATAGGTTTCTGTGCAATGGTAGGGCAAACAAAATTAAATGCTTGTCTTCTGTAGTGAAATCTCTTCTCTGACTGTAAGAATTGATGGATACTTTTTGTTTCAATCTGCTCTTCTCTTTATTCCATCAGCAAACGTAATTCACTCTTTGACTAATAGAAATTGAATCGTCACCGGGGCTAATTCATTTGAGGATGGGAGGAGAGCATGGTTTAACCAAAAGCCATGCCCAGAAAAGGCAAATCCCTTTGTGTGTGCTGGGGAGAAGGGGCAGAGGGAGGTGTCTGGGCAGCACACGGCCACTCTAGGAATGGAGAGGCTGGGGAACAACTTTGATCAGAGCAGCTTTGCACTGCAGGACAGATAAGCCATGCCTTCAAACAACTTGGTTGTTCCTTAACCTTGGGAGAAACTGAAATCACAGACTCCATAAATCTTCAGTGTGGCTGCTGCTAATTATCTGTCTCCTGTCAACACAAATCTGTTCATTCATCTACCTGAGAGCAGGACACTGGTAATTACTGATGAGAGAATCACAAGTGTGGCTGGGATAGGTGTTAAAAATCCTTTTGCTATATGGAGATCTGGCTCGGATGCTTGTCCAGTGGCAGCCTCTAGGCCTCCTTCTGACCCAGATCTCTTTATTTGGGGGATACAGCCTGGGTTTTCTCCTTCATAATTGCCTGTCTGTCTCCACAACCAACACCCTCTTTCTTAAGGGGAGCATTTTGTCCGAAACCGTGGGCAGCAGTGTCATGTGTGGTGTATTACTTTGTACTTGGGTCTACGAGAGCTTTTCCCACATGGAGCAGAGAAGCACAAAGTCACTAACTTAAGTGATTCTAAAATGGAGAAGAAATTAGGAACTTAATGCTCAAAAATAACTTTAATAAACCTGATTTGTCTGTCGGTTTTAGAATCATGGTAGGCTGATTTAATTGGCTGAGTTTTGATGTCAGCATTTGTGCAATATGTACCCACTGTTTAAATAATCAAGAGGAGCTCATATATGCTAGATACACTGAGATAAGTTAGTTTACAGAGGTGCAATTTGGCCTATATTTTATGTTTTGGAAACTAGATAATTTTGATTCTAAAATGTTTTCTAGAAAGCTAATGCTGCTTAGGAACTCAATGAGTGCAGGAATTTACCATTTGCCCAGGCACCCTGCTGGCACTTTGGCTTGTAGGATAGAGTATTGCTTAGCATCTCTGAGGTTTATTTTCTGTCTCTCTGACACATGTTGTCTTTTTTTTAGTCTGTATTTTCATTTTCCTTGAGTGGAGAGGCAAGACACTTACATCTGCTTTCTTCTGGCTGAGAGCAACAAGGCCACTGCAGAACTTCAGGAGACATTTTTCCTTCAGTTAGGAAGGAGGTCATGGACTTCTGCTGTTGCCTTAAATACCTGTCCATGTCTGTGTGTGTGTGGTGTTTAAATGTTGTGTGTGAAGAATATCTGACTCGCTCAAATCCACTGCATCCAAAGAAAAGGACGTTTGATCATGGATTATTGCATTGCATTAGACCATTTAGCTCAGAAAGAGCTGTGGCCACTGGGATTTTAGGGGTGCAGTCAGGTTTATTTATCCAAGGCAAGATGTTTGCCTACACGAGCAGGCTTTCAAACAGAAATTGTCACTGGTTTATGGTATTTGTAGGTTTACAAAGCAATCTCACTTCATTAAGCAAAGCCTCCCACAGTGTGTGTGTATTATGTATCTGTTGATCTGTGTTTTGTCAATTGAGGAGATTGATTTTAAACATTCTCATTATTTTCCTCTTTTCCTTCCCTCCGAGGAAGTAATGTAAGCAACGTGTCTCCACACACAGTGGCTGCGGTGTCATTGCTCCAGGAGCATTTCTCTGGGGGTGGGCACTGTAGGGATGGGGCATGCAGGGTCAGGGCTATGATTCTGCTCATGCACTGCTTGCACAGGAAAAATAAAACAAGACACATTTTCAGATTACCATTACACTTGAGTGTTTCTGTCTTTAATTATTCTAATTCTAATTGACATTTTTAATTAGATTGGAAGCAAAACTCCATTGGATATAGTGAGTAAATGAAAAGTGATTGCATGTTGTGTATTTTTATTTAAACTTCTTAGTATTTTGCAAATCCTTGTATTCACTCTGGTAAAGCCTGAGGAAGAAGAATCACAACTCTTGACCAGCATGCCATGTCCTTGAAGCAATTGCATGTGTGCTGCTTCCGCTTCCATTGGATTTCCTTCTTCCTGCTGCTTGCAGGCTCCAGCTTTGCTCAAGGCTGTTGCTTCTCCTCAGTCAGTCGTAGGAGCTGTGAGTCCAGTGCACGTACCTGGCTGGCATGACACTTCCCTGGATGTTAAAGTAACTTTGCATTTGGTAATGTGAAATGGAACCAACACTTGTCGGTTTTCTGGAAGTTTGTGGCTGATTTTAAAGTGTTTCGGAGAAGAAATGTAAATTATGTGGCTTCAAGGGAGCTTGAATTTAAAAAGTACTTGTGTGTGTTTCAGAGTAGAGGCTCAAATGAGAGGAGAGTAGCAAAAATAATACTGAAATGCACATTTTAAAAATTGACTGTCACTGTATTTCACCAGTCCTCAAGTTTTCTATCTAAAGAGGAAATTTTTAAGGATAGTAATTTCTCTAAATCTAGGTTTTCCTATACCTTCTGCACACCTGTATGACATTTGGAAAAATTTCACTGGCTAAGAGGGTCCTTAAAGCAAAGTGTGAGGTTTTACAGAACCTCTGACGCAGAACTTCTGGCCAGAAAGAAACATGATATATGTGATTCGAGTGTGAAAGTTCCAGGCTCAAATCTCTGCTCTGACAGACAAAGGAATTGGACTTCTACACCCCAAAGAGTAACCAACATATTATGCTGGCTGGTACTGGGGGTGATGTCTCACTGTCATTTGTCCTGCATTGTATGAATACTCACGGGGTGACAATCACCTGTCCCTACGACCCACTGAGTATGGCACTCCTATGGCTTAACATGAAATGATTTTGTATGGAGTGGAAGAGCTCCCACAGAAGATCAGTGCCCCAGCTGAGAACAGCCAGTGGCCTCCAGGCCTGCTCGAATTTTCAGATTTAGATATGTTTAAAGACCTGAGCATTGTTCTCTTACATGCCAGGTAAGTGTCCTGTTTGCATGGTGGTGACTGTTGTGGTGGGTGTTGGATACATAAACTTTGTACTGGAGGAGTTGCATGGAACTGCTCTCACATCTCTTCAGGCTCAGTCAGCCTAAGCTCTCGTGCAACTACTTCTTGCTTATGTTAATTTAACTTCACTCATATCTGTGCATGTGAGTAAAACTGATGTCAGTACTGATGAATCTGATTTTTAAAGCCTGATCTTAGGAAAGCATCAGCACTGGGTTAAGAGGCATATTGGTTTTAACCTGATCAAATGAAAATAAATTGATCATTTGTATTTACGAATATGGAGAGAGCTGACAGGATTGCTTGTTCCCCTGGGGACAGGTTTGTGCCACTTCACCTTTGAATTTTTCAATCAGGAATAATTCCGGTATTTTAAAATGTGCTTCCCTGATATAAAATAGTACAGGGGTTAATTTCATTGTTCTTTCCTATATCATCAGAAACAACTGATGAGGGTTTTCAATCTTGTGCTGGCTACTTGCTGGAAAAGCCTTTATTTAAAAGAAGCTGCTAGTGGTGTGCTTTCCCTGAGCAGAGACAATTATCTGTTGCAATTTATCAGGAAATATGAGATGCAAAGTGACACCTAGCTGATATATTTGTATTCAGTTCTGAAAGTGACATTAAAAATCATGACTAATTGCCACTTCTGAATGACCTTGTAAGTAATCAGCTGCATCGCTGCATAATTATTGCAGAAGAGCAGTGTCCAGCTGTTTCTTTTGTCTTAATTGCCTTTTGATCAGCTCTTCACACGTGTGGACATTTCTGAACACTGTTAGATTAACACCCTTTCAGAGTAAAGGCCATTTTTAGAATATACACATCCAGTCTAATGCTTTGCAATTTTACAGTTAGCATTAGTGGCACCAAACTGCAGGGGTTCACCAGCAGTACTGGCAGTGTGTGTGTTGGAATGTCGAAGCTGCCTTACTAAACCAGGAAAGCTCTTAAAGAAAAGTCCCTTTAACTTCAGTGCCAGTTAGCACAAACCTGGGACACAGCTACTGGGAGTGCACTTCCATGGCTGTGCCTGGAGGTGCCTGTGTGGGATGGCTCGGACAGGGTCACACGTTCTGTTCTCTTTTAGGGTTTGAGATAGTGCCCGTCCTTTCACTGCCTATGGTTTGAAGTTTCTTTTGACTCTTGCTTTGAGAAGTGTGGCTTTTATGCATGATGAAAGTATTCTCTTTTTCTGCTTAATGATGATATAAAATTACTGACATGCTCCATGAAGCTGCCTTTTTTTCTTTCTTCTTTTTTTTTAATTTAAAAAATAGAGCTGAATTTTAGAATGTATTATAGTCTATGAGGACAATCATAGAGAGTATCCTGACTCATTACCTGGCATATCTGAACCCCCCAAAAATGAAGGGTGAACCCACATTGTATTCTGCTATATAGTCCCTTGTTATAACCACAGAATAAAATCAAGCAGTAAATCCTCTTATGCCTGAAAATACCCTTACTGCACAAATAAATTGGTGAGAACTGTAAAAGTTACTACTCTTCATACTGAACTGGGGAAGAGAAGAGAGTTTATAATAGCAACCTTGTAGTGCTGTTACTTTGTAAGAATAGAACTGAATAACTGATGTTTTATCTTACTTAGTCTGCATCTCCCTCCCAAAGCATTCACGTTCCTGTTTCCGAGTCTGAAGAAGACTTCACAGTATTAAATGGTGCTGTCATAGGAAGTGAAGGGGTCGTGCTGGGAATTCCCAAGAGGCAGAAAGAGAAGAAGGGCAACCTTTCCTTTAGAAAGGTTCTGACCTGACCACAGGGAAGAGTGCCTCTCAATTTCACATGCAGGGTCTTCGCACAATTCTGACATCCATCTAAAATCTGCAGCAGTCAATACAGAGAAATGCAATCTGCTACAAGGCATACTTTCAAAGTCTCAAAAAATAAGAAAATGCAATATGCTGGGATATTCTCCAGTCAGCCCCCAGTAACCATAAATTCTCGGTAATTCATGCTTATTTGTCTGTCTTTGGTGAAATGCAGCTTCACAGGCAGGTGTGGATTGCAGCACAGCAGACGCGCTGGGATTGCTCTGTGAGCTCTGTGGGATTTAAGCTTCCATGGCTGCCAAGGCAAATAATTATGAATGATACATTTTCCTTTTTAAAAACAGATGCAGCTATGGATAGCTTCTTCCAAGTACAACGGAAGTCCCCCAAGGACACGCTGTTCTGTGTGTTCTTATAGCAAGTATACGTAATTTACTATAAATGCATCCATAGAACCATAGAAACACTGGTAAAACTGGAGAATTTCTTGGTAACTTGGACCTGGTACTTTTTATCTCTTTGTACATGAAGTTTATCATTCAAGTGACTTAGTTGCTAGAAAACAATGCTTGACAAGGAATGCCAAATAAATTATTAGCACTGTGTCTTTAATCTTCCTCTTCTTGTTCTCCTTTATGATTTCTCCTCTTGCACTGTATGGCTCTGAGAGCTACCAGGTTTGCCATCAAATTCGTGTTTACACTTGACTTTATGATGGATACATTCAGCCTTATGACTAATAAGGTCATTAAGCCTAGTCTGCACCAGCCTAAGCTGCTTTGACTCTCAGCCATGGAGATGCTTTTTGTGAGGGGCTCTCCAATCCCACAATTTGTGCCTTTAGAGCCCTAATTTTGTCAATTTTCTGTGTGGTTTTTTTCATCTATTCAAAAGACAATTATCTGCCTTGTTCCAGACTTGTGGAGCCTTCTGACAGGTGAAAGGACGTATTTTGTTGTTATGATTTTGATCCTGGAATTTCAACATGTGATGATAAATGTAATTAAAAATTACTAAATTAGTCTGCTGTGCTGGCCTTATGGACACAGACTAAAGTATCAGGCAGGGGAACAGGCTTAGTGCTTGGGTTTGTGTGGTGGGATTTTTTAGCTTGTTTACTCGCTAGAGAAAATCAGATGTATTTGTGTATTCAGAGCTGGCTACTGCTTCATCCTGTTCACAGCTCTCTTATATAAGAGAAGAACAGTATTTTAACTGGAGGTGGTTCCACATGGCAACACCAAATGCGTTTCTTAACTCTGCCCCAAACCTACCAAGAAACTGGTGGGAGGCTTGAGGTTTTTTTCTTCTCCTTAGCTGTAGGGAAGTGTTAAAATTTGCATTACCTGTTAATATACACACCTCCTTGCTTATGACTGGTATTTTTATTAACACATAGTCTTGACACATTGCTAGGCACAAAATATACAAGTAAATGAAATAATGCTTAATTCTCTTAACTTTTCCATAGGATTCAGATTACCGTCCTTGTTTAATAAGAGATTTGTAACACCTTATGCATTATTAAGGCTAACTTGTATTCCAGTTTGATTTTTGGATAAATTTATCATTGATACAGGTCTATTGCAGACTAAGTTGTTACACCAAAAGTTCAAGCCTACGTCAGTGTTTAGGAATATGCCATCATCTTGCAGCACAGGCAAGCCCCCTGTAGCCTTTCATGGTCTCTTTGGAGAATTTTCCATGTTGTCATAGCCTAGAATTGTCCAGATTGTCACAAAAACTTACTCTCTTTCTTCTTTTTCAGTCTTTTAATTAATTCTTTACTCTGTCTTAAAAAAACTCCAAACCAGCCAACCAACCAAACAAAAAACTTTAAAAAAGACTGAAAAATTTACTTTTTGCCTTAGAAACATTACAAGTCAGTTTTAGTTGACTGTGATGCTTTTTTTTTCTTCCGTCTCCCATTGCTGATTTTCTGTAAAATGCTAGTTTCTAGTCCCCAAGGCTTTTGGAGACTGACTCTGAGTAATTATTAAGCAAAAGGCCGTGCACATGAGCAGTGCTACCCAAAAAACGTTGAATTGTCAATAGCGTTGTCAACACCGTGTACAATTTCCTTTGCAGCCTCAGCTGGATAAGTTGTCAGGGTTCCTGTCCTGTTGTGGAGTGGTGCTTTTCCATAGCTCCTCCTTCTAGATGGATGGAAATGCCCTTGGTTTTCAGCCTTAAAATGCTTTAGGATCCCTTGAAATGAAAAGGATCATGCAAAATTGTTACTAGATATTTCTGGATGCTGGTAAGAGTTCAGGGGTGTGTTGCATTTTGGAAGACTCATTGTAGGAGCAGATTGTTCTTTCAGTCAATTTTATAATTTATCAGTGATTCACAGCTCAGTTATAATTATTCCCAGTGCTAATTATGTGTCAGAGTTACCCAAAACACTGCATCAGACATGGCTTGCATACGCTGTGTAATCATGAAACTGAGCTTTCTCCAACATAAATTTACTGAGGGCTCTATTGAACAAATCCATTGTTTTGAGGGCTCCTTTCTCACCCAAGCAGACCCCAGGATTTCATGGAGACTAATTAATCAGGGCAAGGATGTTCATGACAAGCTTTTAAACTGGTTTTATAGCTTTACCCTGTGCAGAAAAACTTGAAAATACTTTACAATTCTTCAGTAATTGCTGTGGCCAAAATATATCTTTGCTGATTTATAGATTTATAGTCCATGAAAATTTATCCTGTCTCATGTAAAAATGTTTTAAGACTTTTTGTTTTTTCTTCCCAGCTTCTGGAAAAAACGAACAATATGTTTGAGGAATCTGATTCTGCAGCTACAAAAAGTCCTTTGCATTTAGCTGTAAGTATGAGACGTGTGAAGTGTTTGATCAGTATCTCCTAGTATAATTCTTTAATCTCTGTCTTTGAAGCAAGTTCAACCATAGGCTTGTTTTGAAAAAGGTGGGAAGGGATGGAGGCCTAGATATAACAAAGCCAGGTTCTGGGCTGGAATCGTTATTTAAGTTTTTGGCAGTTGAAGCTCTTGGTTCTTACTGACTCTAACACTTGGGTAAGAAGATGACAGACACTGAAGTGAAATTAAATGGAAATTAAATTGTATTTAGAACTAGTTTATAAATATGGGGCCAGAGCTTGAGCCTATGCCTTCGATCATGGATTGAGATTCTCTGATGTTCTGGTGGAGAGGTGCAGTGGAAAAAAACTGTTTGGTACCCAGCAGGGTGTGGGAAAGTGGGCTTTTAAACACCAGCAGTGCACTGTGAGAATGCTATGGAGACTGGCATATCACAACAGGATCCAGCACCTGTGGTTGCAGAGATAACCATAGCTCCCCTGTCCCAAGAGATCAAGATTCATGATTTCCTCTTCCCAGATTTTTTGTGCAGAATCACAAAATAGCTGAGGTTGACACGGACCTCTGGAGATCAAGTTCCACCTCTGTGGTAAAAACAGAATCAGCTAGAGCAGATGTTTTCAGGGCTGTGCCCCATCACATTTTGAGTATCTGCAGGCATGGAGAGTTCACAGCTTCAACTCTGATAATACTAACGATACATTTGTGTGTAAATAAAAAGGATGCTCTCTGTGAGTCTGACAGTGAGGAGAGGAGGACAGGCCCTACAAAGCTGAACAAAATGTTTCCAGTTTCTGGTGCTGTCCACTGGGTTTGTGCAATGCCACCTGTGTTTGTGCTGTTGGCCCCAGTGTGGCTGTAGGTCTGGAAGGGCATCTACTTGCCCACTGCAGTTGTTCTACCAAATGGCAGGAATTCTCCATGAAGCATCAGCTATAAACAGCAGGTCAAGTTTGTGTTTATAATTGCACAAAAATCTGGTTTGAGAATGCCTTTAGTTGGAGAGCAGCATATGTGTTGAATTCAGCACCAGTTAGGTGATAATCCATAGATGTCTGCAGTCAATCTAGTTTTTGAAGCAAATGTTTCCCTGTCACATACCGTAGCATGTGAAAAATGAATTGATGATTGACCTGTGCTGGATTGGCAAATTATTGCATGAAATTTCCTAACTTTGGGTTGTACTAGAAGGTTACAGCAAATCAAGAATCATAATTTCTTTTCCTAAACACTAGGGATTTTTAAATTTCTTGGGTACAGTGTAATTTGGAAAAATCCTTTCAGGTTGAAGAGAGAGTCATAAGGAATCAAGAAAACTGTGATTTCTGTTGAGTTTAGGAGACACTGAAAGGGTTGGATTTTACTCACAATTTATGTGAAAGGTCCTTGAAAGACAGGAGTTGTGTTTTTTACATGACACATTTCAAACTTCTAGGCCTACAATGGTCATCATCAAGCTCTGGAGGTACTTCTCCAGTCTCTGGTAGATCTGGATATTAGGGATGAGAAGGGACGCACTGCCCTGGACTTGGCTGCGTTTAAAGGACATGCAGAGTGTGTGGAAGCTCTCATCAGCCAGGGTGCTTCTGTCACCGTGAAGGACAATGTCACCAAAAGGACCCCCCTCCATGCCTCAGGTGAGTGTGATCTTATGCTACCCTTGTGGTAGAAACCCTGCACTGAAGCAGGCACCTTTACTGACCTGCTGCTGCTGTGCACATTTCCACTAAAGGGAAGAGCATCCTCACGTGCTGAGGAGTGACACTTGTTTGCTGATGTCGTACATTTAAACCCTTTTTCTTCCATTTCTTTCATCTTTTTTCCTCTATCCCTGTGGTTCAGTCCTTCCTCACACAGAATCCCCTATTCTTCCACACCACTACTGCTCTGCCCTTACCTGCTTGCCTTTACCTTACCTCTCTGTTACCACCTACTCTTCAGGAAGTGTGATGTTTCCCTCATGACACCTTCTCTTGCTGGTCCTTCAGCCAAATAATCAGGGGAGGAGGGAACACTTGCCTCACTGCTTCTCCTTTGGAAGAAAGCTTGAAAAATAGATGTGGGCTCTGATTGGCAACGAAATTATTCTGGTGTTCAAAACTTGCAACCATTTGCAGTGGCAACACCACAGAAATTCACCCCCCTCTTTCAGGCCTCCTCCTCCTCCTTTGCCAGCCTGCAAACTTGCACTTGCTGGCAGCCTGCTCCATTCCTCGTGTGTGGGGTGTCAATTATGTAACATGCAAAATTAGCTGGGAAATGTAAACTTTGTCATTTATTTGAAGGTTATTATTTGACATGTACCTGTCAGGTAAATATGCAGAGGTGCCAAAGGGAATGTGTCTCCTCTGCTTTTCCAGCAGGGGCTCCATGTAGGATAGCAGTGGCCTCTAGTGGGAGGGAAAATTAATACCACATGGATAATTAATTCAGGACCAGACTTAATTGTCTTTCTGCTTATCTTTTAATCTTGCTTAGATTGAAATGCATTTATATTCTGTAGTATCAGTTTATTCTCTGTGTGTGAGCATGTAAATGCAACCTAGAAACATGAGGTCAAATAGACTTATCAATTTTGTCTGCAGTACTGAAGGAAATGCTTGTAATAGATCCACACTGCATACTGAAAATGCCTTGTCTTCTTGAATTTTGCTCCAGAACTGAGCACATTTCTCCCCATGATAAATACTGATGGTTTAATTAATTGAAATCAATATTAGTGCTGCCACAAAACTGAGCTGTGTTGGTCATGAGTTTTCCCTCTAGTTACTTCAAATATATCTGGGGATCTGATGTGAACAAAGTGTGACTTTGTCTGGTATGTCATCATTATAGCAAAGATTTGCATTTATTTAAAAATGTGGCTATAGTGATGTAAGTTTCTGGCTGTCACAACTGAACTGTAAAGGTTCTTCAGTACTGAGAAAAGTGAATGGTAACAAAGCCATATTTTTGTTAGCAGCTCTGACTTAAAATATGAATCTGTTGACTAAATCTGTTGAGTAAATTGAGTAAATTTGTTGAATAGAGGATGTTCTTTTAATACACAACTTTCCTACTTTCATATCAATTCAGATTGTGTTCCCCCCCTTTCAATTTTTTTAAATCACCTCCATCACTGTAATATTGAGTGCCTTCCACGTGAAACCAGGAGGAAGATTCATTGCAGACTTTTTTGGTCCATGATGCTTTTTGCTTCTCAGATTAAAAAACATTCCCAGGCATACAAATAAACTGTTCTTTAAATCTGTAGTGAAGCAAATAAAGTCAGATATGTATTAAAAACAAACAAACAAAAAACCACCTATACAAAAAGCCCAACCAAGGAAAAAGGCAAAAAAATCCTCCACCCAGGAATGAGAACACAAAAGGGAACGCATACCCTGAGCAGAAGGGAAAGTAATGCACAGATGGGTTGAGTATTTGAACTCCTCAGTAAAGGAAATTCACACCTGTCACAAATTTGAAAGCTTTCAAATGTGAGTTCAGTGTGCCTTGGGTAAATACCCATTGAGGCAAGATTAGAACCTTCCACTCAAGAGCTCTGCAGAGTCCTGTGGAGATATCTCTGGAGTAAAGCTTCTCCACCACCTCCTCTGGGAAGGCCCGCTGTGCCTGTTTCCACGATGCCGTTCCCTAAGGCAGCTTTGGTGAGGAGTGTTTCAGCAAGGCCTGGTGCCACCTGCTGGGAGCTCGGCCTGCAGCTGCTGCACATTCGGTGTCCGTGTGCTGCAAGTGTGGGAGGTCAAGTGGTGTGTCTTGAGAAATCAAACAGAATTCTTGCTGAACTAATCCCTCGAGTGCCAGTGCGCATTTGCACACGCAGAGGTGAGCGCTTGCGCATGCAGCACCGTGCACTGGGAAGAAACAAGAAGGCATGTGTGCCCATCCCCTTAAACTTGTTTGCCCTCATTCCTTCTAATGACACCGGCACGACTGCTGAACACAGAGCTCAGGAGGCCTCAAGTGGTGGATTGGATACAGGATTCTGCAGATTTGTATCACTAAAGGGATTTGTGACTTGAGTATAGAACTCACCTAATGAAGTGTTTCTTTTTTCTGTCTGTCCCCATGAGGGAATAGACTTCCTCTGACCTCATAACATGGAGAATTTCCTTCGCCTAAATTATATGTTCCCTGTGTAATTTTATTACCACCAGCCTCTCCTCTGGCTAGCCTGGGGAATCCATTGCAAATGTTCCCCTAGTGTTAGTGCCGTAGGTCTGTTGGCAAAACTAACATTCCCTGCAGGGTCTGTAATGCTTAGCAGTCACTGGGTCAGCTCCTAGGAGTTTCTGGGAGTATCTGCTCTAAAACTTGTTTACCAAAATCATTTTCATACATCTTTGTGAACAAGTTATGATTTCTCCTCCTCCTGCTGGGACAAAGAACTGACCCTTTCCCCCCCTCCCCAAGCCAGTGAATCATCAGCCCTGCAGAACTGTTTACATGTTATGTGTATGTCATTACTTAGTGGTAAATAACTTAAAGTGCCTTTTATTTTTCTGGGTAAAGCAACTAAGATTATTTTCGGATGAGTAATTTAAATGTGATGATGTGCACCGGTTTCTCTGCCAGCATGATGTGACATAGGTGGTGTCCAAGGGTTTTGCCTCAGCCCACAGGATGTAGGCAGTGTGAATGCATGACTTGCTGTAATAAGAACACAACATGTATCTACTGAGCACAGGAATTGTTTTTCAAAGAAGAAAATATTTGTCTCTTCATCCCATGAAAGTCTGAAGCGTTAAAGCCAGCTGATTCACAGATGGAGTTCAGTGTCAGGCCCTACAGAATGTAGTAACTCAGAGCTGTTTTCTAGCAGCAATGGGTTACATTAAAAAAAAACCCCCAACAAAACCCAAAAATGCACCCCTCCCTCCCCCCTCCCCAGCAAAACCCAAACCAAAACCCCAGCCACCACCATACCAAATGTTTTTGATAAGTATTATTTTTTATAAAATAGATAAACTCAAAGGGAATTTTAGTCTCTGGTGTTACGTGCTTTTATGAATATGACATTTGTATCACTGGTCATTCTCTGCAGATTTTTTTTTTCATAGCAGCACTGCAGTACTTACTTGTACAGTGCACATAAAATTAAGGAGCCTTGACAATGTACTTCCTACTGTGTTCCAACCCGGAGTGCAGAAAGCCTTGTCTGTCTGCTTGGTCTGGGGGATTTTGGAATGCTGTCTGCTTTAGTAGAAATCTTCTCAGTAGTGAAAAATCACAATTTCTGTTTTACTCATTTGGGATTTTTGTATCTAAGAGAACTAACTCTCATCTTACAGAGGTTAAGGAAGAAACAGCTCACCACTTCACTGGCACGAGTTAAATGAGAATTGGGGGAATATTGATCTCTTATATGGTGGAGTATATTCCTTGTTTATAAGGACGTTTCTTATCCATAAGCATTCCGGTGGAAAAATATCTGAAATTAAACATAGTTTTTTTCCTTTATAGTCATTAATGGCCATACACCTTGTTTACGGTTGTTGCTGGAAGTTGCAGACAACCCTGATGTGACAGATGCCAAAGGACAGTAAGTTTTCTTTGCGGGTTTTTTTTTCAGCTCTGTAAATCAAATAGCATCTCATATTTCTCACCAAAAAGTACTTATTTGAAATAGTGTATTTCCTGCACTTCTCCTCATAGAATTTGGCAGAGATTACAAAGCACACATTCAGTTGATGTAAGCCATGTGGAAAGGACTAATCATTAGTCTTAGCCTCTGCTTCATACTTTAAACAATCTTTTATAGACGTTGAGGGCCAGATTCAATAAAAAATGAACAAGCTTCCTGAGGTGTTTCTATAGAGTCTTTTTCTTTCTAAAACGTTGCTATTCCAGGGTTTATTTGGTACATTAGACTGGTGCAGTAGGACACAGTGTTTATTTGAGGTGACGCATCTGAGATGTTCCTACAAAAACTTTACTGCTTGTTAAATGGCAATTATAGAGGGAGGATAAGATATATATTTTTAAGTGAAAATGTGAAGGGCTTAAGGAACTCATTTAGGGTGTCTTGAACATATAAGGTACATATAGTGTCTGCACATATAATTTTAAATGGTATTAGTCTTTCCTAAAAATAGACAGAGAATAGATCTCTTTCAGAAAAAAATGAAAGATATGTTAGTCCAAATTTTAGCTTGAATATTTTCCTCATGTCCCTTCATCCCCTTTAAGCAACTGTGCAGCATTTCCAAAAGAAATGCTTTAGGTCATTGTCATCTTGATAACTAGCAGGGACGTGCATTCAAAAGACTTGGTATTGTAAAACTCGTGTGTCACTGGAGGTGACAGTAATTGTAGGTTATTAAGAGATCAGATTGTCTTAAATGATGTTGCTCTGTAAACTGCTTACAAGTGGGTTTGTTACTATTTCAGTCATGGCAGTTGGTTGTTAAACATCTTAATAATTTCATACAAAAGGTCTTCACTTGGGTGGCATATATGAGTATGGTGAAAAAAAAAAGCCAGGTTCATGGGTAGGAGTGGCAAGAAATGCAGGGCTTCCTGATTTCTCTCTGTATAAGTTAGCAGGGACAAGCAGTATGTCATTTTATAGCTATGACTGCTCTGGTTTTGTTTCTTTTTCCTAGAACTCCACTAATGCTCGCAGTGGCATATGGGCACATTGATGCTGTTTCTTTATTACTTGAAAAAGAAGCATCTGTAGATGCAGCTGATCTCCTGGGATGCACAGCTTTACATCGAGGGGTGAGTTGATTTTTATAATCCTTTATTATTGGTTTTACTGTGACTACAGCTCACTTATAAGTACAGGGATATTTAAATCTAGAGAACACTGTAAATGATTGGAAACATGACCAAGCATAATCAATGAGATACAAAGCAAGACAGATCTGCTCTCAGTAATGCTTTGCTTTTATTTCACATTTGTGTTAATTAATTAGCCAAAATAATGATTACACCACTTTTTTTTTTTTTTAGCTCTAGACATTTTATAATAGCAATCATGATTCTTGTAACTGAGCAGCTTAAGAATTCTGAAAATAATTTCTTTAAAAGAACTGGCCAGTAGTTACTTTCATTTTTCTTGGAATGGTGCAAGTAAGTCCTGTAAGTTTTTTCTAGAGGCAGTGAAACCAGAGGCAGATCTAATCTTTTCTAGTCCAGCTTGACTAAGCTAGACTTTCCTAGCTAAGTCGAGCTTTTTACCCAATGTGGAGCTGATGCAGGGGAGGATATTTATCCAGAGCTTTATGATAACTGCAGTGAGCAGTTCGGCAAGTGAGCAAAGGGGCTTTCATCTCTGCCTGCTGAATCCCATCCCAGACCATTTCATGTTCACAGGCATCAATCACATTCCGTATTTCCTGGGGAAGAACCTGTGTTATTTCAACTTCTTTACTCATTTCTTTGTTATCAGATCATGACTGGGCATGAAGAATGTGTTCAGATGCTGTTAGAGAAAGAAGTCTCTATTTTGTGTAAAGATGCCAGAGGCAGGACACCTCTGCACTTTGCAGCAGCTCGGGGTCACGCCACGTGGCTGAGCGAGTTACTGCAGGTGGCACTTTCCGAGGAGGACTGCAGCCTGAAGGACAACCAGGGCTACACGCCCCTGCACTGGGCTTCTTACAATGGTAAGGCTCTCCCGGGACTCCTGCCCAGGTCAAGGGTGGCCTCAGCTGCAGGGAAACATGGTAACAAAGCAGCAGGACACTTGGAGGAGCTTGAAATGAGGAGACAAAGTATCTCTGCTGTGTGTAGTTAGCATTTGCTACCTGCACCCTTCAGTTCAGAGGCCAGGGAAATTCCAGCAATACCTCCCAGGGACTTTGCAGCTCATTTGCCCCAGGTCACAAGAAGCCAGGATGAAATTCTGGTTTTATTCGTGTCCATGATGTAATTGATATCTGTGCAACCAGGAATGCTCCTTTGAGTGTCACCTAATTGGTGCAAGAGACCATGTGAATAGATGGATATTCTGAACTGAACTGATGATCCTCAACTGGATAATCTGAACTTGTTACTTAATATAAGGATAAAGCTTCTCAGTATTGACATTTAAGCTTTGGATGTAATGCAACATACATGACATCACATTAAAAAGAGCCTTTTTTTCTTTCCTTTTTTTTCAGTAAATGCTAATATTAGCCCAGATCTATCTTGCTGCTGCTGTAAAATAAAAAAATCCACTGGTTTATCACATAAGAGCTTATATACACATTATGTTCAACTTTGAACTTAAAAGTGTTAAATTCCAACCTGTGTAAGCCTAATATGAATTAAGTGAACTCCCTGCTTTGTGCAGCACTGTGAAATATCTGCTCTCTCACAGGTCATGAAAACTGCATTGAGGTACTATTGGAACAAAAACTTTTCCACAAGTTCCATGGTAATAGCTTCTCTCCATTGCACTGTGCTGTGTAAGTAGAAATTGCCAGTAACAAATGCATGTTGCTTTAGGATATGTCTGCAACAAGTAGCAGTATGAGAATAAAGTGAGCTTTTTTGGAAATTATTTGCATGAGCAAATGATTTTAAAGCTGATCACTTGAAAAAAATTCTTTGTGGCTGAAACATAGTATTTTAAATCGGAACTTCTAGTGATGGCTTTGAAAAAAGTCAATATTTGTATTATTTTAAACGAGTATGCAATTCCCAAGCTTATTAAAATGTGTGCAGTTTAAACATGCATGCAAATTTAAAATGAAAAAAACTTCTAATCCAATGTGGAAGTGTGTTAGCTATACTGTGTGTCCAATACTGTTAATAAATACTGTTCATTTTCATGATGAAATGGACAAATTAGCAATAACCAGAAAAAGTATTAATTGAACACATCCATCAAATCAAAGTGCTAAGTGTGTGAATTGAAAGAGATGTGGGTTTCAGTACCTTAAACATTAGAAGAAATCTCTCTACGTGTAAGTGTCTATGGCTGAGTGCTTTCCAGACCCAGGTGTGTTTGACATACATACTAAGGATTTTAAAATACTAAGGTTTCAATCCTAGCTTTGTTCTGCACTTTGGAATTACCTTTGTGCATAGTGAATTAAGGATCAGCTTTGCTTTAGAGATTGAAATCCATCGTAGCAGATGCAGTTTGGTTAAACTGAGAGACGATGAAAATGTAGAAGTGTGACTGAAAACATTAAGACAAAGGCATGTAACTTAGAAATAACCACTAAGAAATATTAATGGGAAGTCAAGTAAACTAATATTGGAAAGTGGAAAAATATGTAGACATTACCTTTTCAGAAAAGTATTTTCTCTGGCAGAATCAATGATCATGAAAACTGTGCATCACTACTCATCGGAGCCATCGATGCCAGCATTGTCAATTGTGAAGATGACAAAGGAAGGTAATAGTTCCTTGAACAAATTGCATTTCATTACTCCATTTGGTATTTTACATAGTTCTTCCTGAACCTCTGGCACTAATCCTTATCTGTTATAGCTGAGCTAAGACTTCTCATGCTGACTCTTTCAGACAGCAGTTTACACTACAGCACAGTTAAATGGTAGCTCACTTGAAGCAAGACTATCATGAAGTATTCAGTGTCAAAGTACATATGAAAAAAATATAAAAGAAATAGTATTTGTTTAGAACAGCTATGGCTATTGGCTGTTTCCCTGCACCTGTTTTCTTCGTTAAATGTTTAAACACATTTATCTTTGCTAAATGGAATGATACTATGTACATACAGAAAAGTATTTCATTAATAGTTTTTATGTTACGTTGGCATTCTCAGGGCACACAACTGAAAATATCTATGCAGCAAAATAATACTGTTACAGCAAGAGATGGGCATTCAGCCAAATCCTTCATTTGTCACATTGAGAATCTCCTCACCATATATATGTTTAATTAAAATAGCTGAATTCTAAAAGGTGAATGCTTATTGTTTCTGTTGATTAAAACAAATTTAATACCCTCAGTAAGAGTGATTACTTAATTCTGTGAAGGTAAGAGCACCTTACCGTTGCTGATAAGCAAANATCATGTAATGGTTTGACCCTGGGTTGATGAACAGTTGTATAGACGAATAGTAAGTAAAGTAAAATAGTAAGTAAAAAATGCGAACCAACCCACTACAATCATTTTAATAAGAATGAGGGATTGTGCTGGTTTTCATGTTACACAGGATGCTCCGTTAAAATAAATAGGCTGCTAATACAAGAATCTCCATGGTATCATATCTCTGTACTATCATATCCACCTTTGGAGACTGGAAATACCATTTAACTTACTTCAGCTGCTGCTACGACAACCTTCTTGTGGGGATAACTTGAAGTCTGATAGGAAAAAAATAAACTCTCTTGCACGCTGAGGTTTTTGGGGCGGCGGGAATATTGTCCTTCTTTAGCAAAAGCTGCGTGGGTGTTGCTCCCCCAGGACGCCCCTGCACGCCGCAGCCTTCGCCGACCACGTGGAGTGCCTGCAGCTGCTGCTGAGCCACAGCGCGCAGGTGAACGCCGCGGACCGCGCGGGCAGAACGCCGCTCATGATGGCAGCTCACAACGGCCACGTGGGCGCCGTGGGTGAGTGCAGCCCTGCCTCTGCCCTCTGCTCCTGCAGCTGCTGCCCCTCGGGGGTAATCCCTGTTATCCTGGGAAAACTGAGGAAGGAAAATAAATTATGTGGATAGTATCCTTCTGTAAGAAAACAGCTTTTCATCCACAAAAAATACCACTTCTTCTTCTCTGCAGTCTTAGTGAACATTTGCAATAACAAATTTGAGTCTTATTTCCTCCTAAGAGTACGCTGTAAAGAGCACGAGGGGAGTAGTAATTCTATTCTCCTGTTTAGTTCCTTGATTTTTTGGAGCAGTAAAGCTGCATGTGTGAAAAAGATTATGTAATCTTTTCCTGTCCTGTCTTATAGGAAGTCCCATTCTTGAAAAGGCAGGTATCAGGAGCTGCTTTTTCCAGGCTAGGCTATCTGCTACTGCCGTACAGATTGGGGACCTATGGGCTTTGCAGAATTCCCTTTCCTCTAGCTTCAACAGCACAGGCTGCACCCCAAGTTCTTTATATCCACCTAGTCCTCTCAAAGCAGGATTCACAGTTGTTCTCAGGCAGAGGTGATTCAGGCAAAATTTGCTGATCTGCAAATAGGGAAGTCCATAAATAAATTAAGATCAATACAAGTTTGACAGTTTGGGGCACCATGAACAAGCTGGTAGCTGTGCGTTTGCTTGCTGATTAACTGCACAAGATTAGTCTGTTCTCATTCACTAATTTCACTTCATGATTATAAAGCTTACATCATATGAAGCCTTAATTGATTAGCATGTATGCACATGTATATTGCAGTAGTAATTTTTTTCCTCTCTTTTGACATGTTCATCTACCCATTTGGTTTGTTCATTGTTTTCTACTCTATACTTCAGACTTTTTGGTGAACATTGCCAAGGCTGACCTGACATTAAAAGATAAGGAGTTGAATACATCTTTGCACTTGGCTAGCAGTAAAGTAAGTTGAAGACCTCTCTCTGCTTTTATTCTCCTCAGTCTATATGACTGTATGTGTGTGTTTATGCTCCCAAGTTTTTTTTCTGCAATGGAAATGTGGTGGTCAAAGTTGTGGTGAGGAAGGGAAAATTGTTACAAGTTTTTTCTCTAGTCTGTTTTAAAGTACTGTACACTGAGAAATAGGGATGTCTCTTATGACAGCTGAAACTTAAGTAAGTTACACTAAGAGGAGTAAAGGAAACCCTTAAGGTTTTACCAGATAATCTCACTGTAAAACAGCTTAACAGGTTCAGTAACAAAGAAAAATAAAAGTATTTTTTATTATTCTCCAAAATCTGTGGAAGGAGCCCAAAATTTTCCCTTAACAAAGCAGGAGTAAAACCAGAGGCATTGATCAGATGGGTGATGGTGTCTCTTCCTACCCCTTCTTCCTCTTAATTCCTTAATTTCTACTGCTATTTCTGCAAAAAAAAATGCCCACAGGATTCCCTCTCCTGGGCCTTTTCTTTTGCTCATATCCACGTATTGGATTCCAGTGGGATCATGTTACTCCAGTTTCTGCAGACACATGAGCCTTGCTGAATTCTCAAGGTCCTTCAGGCAGCTGTTCACCTGCCAGGACTGTAGGCTCAGCATCTGCAGCTTGCTGTGCCGAAACAGGATCAGAAATAAGGCCCGGAGCTGCATTATTCCCAAAGTTCCATTGTTAGAGCCCTCTCACACTGAGGGGGTTTTGTAGGAGCTCATTAAAAATACAGAAAGGCATTTAAGGACCCAGAAAATATGGTATTAGTTTCTGAGATGAAACCGCTCTCTGTTACTGTGTAGTTCTGATAAATCATCCTCTGAATGCTCTCTCAAGAGAAAACAGCGTTCTCTGAAAGCTGAGGAAGTGAATTCATATTTAATGAATGCAGGGTTGAAAGACAGGTGAATGTCTACATTTGTAAATGTGCTAAAACATCCCAGCAGTGGTGCTTCACAAATGGTGTTTCCAGGCTCCCACAGTTCACCTTCTGCACAGTCTTACTGAGCAGGGTGTTTTGTATTTCAATTTGAGTTATTAAATTTCACTTTTATTATGTAACATTTCTTCTGCCTCAATTTCAAACTCCTCAGCAAATTAACACTATTGGTTCTTTTCCCTGACTACAGGGTCATGAAAAATGTGCCTTGTTAATACTCGACAAGATACAAGAACAGAGCCTTATTAATGCAAAAAATAATGCATTGCAGACGTAAGTATAGCCTGATCCTCTCAGTTTCAGTCGATTTACCAGAATATTCCAGTTTAGCATTTCAAATTCATGTCTCAGATTATTTCATAGAACAGTAAAGTTAATTTCTGATTTTTCTGAATGCTTTCGCTTGAAAAAGACCCAAATTGTATTGCATTCTCACTTTTAATTTTGATTCTGTTGATGCCATTTTTATGCATGATCTGGTGGAAAAATTATATGAGGTCATTTATTTGAAGACTGTATCAAAATGTCTATTAATCATGTGAATATATAACTACACAGCTGGCATTTTCTACCTTTTTGAGCTTCTACTTAAATTTAAATAATTTTTTTCGACTTACTTAGACTTAAGGTGGTACATATAGTTCTCAGAAGGTTTTTAGGTGATATTTTATATGCAGCTCCTGTCCATAGCAGACATTATCAGCTGCAACTCTTTGTTGGCAGGGGGGAATCCACCATAGGAGATTCAACCATGAGTTCAGGTGGCAGATCACCTACAGCTTGCAGAAGAATTCATTCCATCTTAGCCCTTTTTTCTCCTCTTCCAATATGAAAATGTTTTTCCTGTCCTGCTAGCTGTCCCCAAACAGGAGCATTGGGTGTTGGGCCAGGAAAGGAGCAAGCCAAGGGTTATTTTTAATTTCCAGCTGCTCTGCAGTAACAGAGATTAGCAATTGAGTATTCAAGGATAAAAAGGCAATACAGTGATATTGAACAGTCCGTAGCAACAAGAATTAAGGACGGAACACAGGCATTTCTTCAGTCTTGGATTCATTTCCCTTTTAAATATCAATTGTGTGCTGCAAACAGTGCAAAAATGACAAATTTTAAAAGAAAGTCTTTAGGCTAGAAAGTATTAAGTATCTGTGTGTTTGCACATCTATTCTATAGACTATTATTTCAAAGGCTGCAATAATATGTAGTGTCTACAATATAATTCTAATGATCCAAGGAAGGAAAACATTCTCTTTCAGATGCTTGGGTATGTTTTAAGCATTGCCTAACTTTGTTTAGCAAATCTGTTGTAAACTGAAGTTGAATTTAGCTGTTACATTTTTGTAGACCTCTTCACATTGCTGCACGAAATGGCCTAAAGATGGTGGTTGAAGAGTTGCTGGCCAAAGGGGCCTGTGTCCTGGCAGTAGATGAAAATGGTAAGTAAATGATACACTTTGACAGCCTTCAGTAGGACTCAACAGGTAATTTTACAACAGACTGAAGCAATAGACTTAAAAGGTGATGATAGACTTCATTGATGCTTTTATCCTTCCAAGAACAGACACTGAGTTGTGTGAGTACCTATGTAAAAAAATAAAAAAGATACTATTCATTTTTCTTTAGTATAAAAATCTATTCTAAACATCACAGTGGTCCCTTTTACTGTTCATTTTGCATGTACTGTCAACAGCTAGTCTTTTTTAATGCCTGAGTGCAGTGGTAACTTGAATTTCCTAAACATGCAAGTGGCACCGGATAATTCTGACACCTTGCAGAAGAATTAAGGATTTTGCATTCAATCAGCGCATGTTTTAATGGGTAGGAAGAAAACCATCAACATATGTTTGAGTGTGTCCCAGCTCATTCTGAGATCAAACCTTGTGCTTGCCAATTATCTGACCTAATCCAAGATGCGATTAAATTACTGCTGCCTCATAAAATACATAATTAGTTACTAAATTAAATAATTTTGCTTCACACTTCAATGAAGTCCTTAGCTAAAAATTACAAAGAACCACAGAGGGGAGGAATGGGATTCTGCAATTTAGTTTTTAAAAATATCATCCTGAAAGAAGTTGGTATTTCTTACAATACTAACTTCATGGCATTAATGTAACGATTTGGTACCTCCATCTTTCCATATCTGTAAAGTAATAATAATAATTCTACTCGTCCATCGTTGCAAGACATTTGAGATCTGTGGATGAAAAGAAGTGAGTGGTATTTACTATAAACCAAATGCTACCTAGCTATACTTGCATGAATGAGTTCCATGGAAGTCATCTGAGCCTAACCTCATTTTAGAGATAGGGGACAGAAAAATGAACCAGAATAGCTTCTAACCACAGATTTTATCCTTAAAATAGTACATACAGGTCCAGTTATCTGTATGTAACAAATGAAAATTTAGTTTAAATTTCATATATATTTAGTGTTTCTAGGAGCAGCATGCACGGTTTAAAAGATAGATGTTCAAGTAGAATCTTAGTGCACATGCAGCTCTAAAGAATATTAACACTTGGAACTCAGTGGAAGAGGAAATGCACAGACTGCAGTCAGTGCTTAAATATGGGTAGTTTGCAACAAAACTGTATTCACTTTTGCCCACCAAATTAATCTGTGCTGCAGATCTTGGCTTACTTGAGACAGTAGGGACCAGAAGTGGCCACTGCCTCACATTATTCTTGCTGCAGTGCTTAAGATTTAACCGTCTGCAAAAGAATTTTTCAGCTCTTAGCATAAAGGAGGATTTGTTGGGAGGTGCTGGAGTTCTGCACAGCAGCCTGTAAAATGTACAGACAGCAAGTATAATAAGCACACTGGCTTCCAGGGCTCCTGTATCTGAAGAGCTGCTTTAGGGGCAGTGCTTGGACAGGAGCCAAGTTAAACTGCAGTGAAGACAAGCTTCTAATAGCTCCCCAGTCCTTTGCTTGACTGACACTGGAGTCGTATTAGCTCTGTATTTGAAGTGTATGCCATGCTTGCTGAGTACAGCCATTATTCTTCTAACACAATGTACATTTGGGTAACTAAACATCCATGTAGTCATACCTGCCATCCATGTATCCCATGCACTGGTCTAATTCTTTTACAATTTAATTCCTAAATAAACTGCATTCTAAGTAGAGTAGTTACTCAACTGATAAATCTTTAAAATTGTTTGCTTATTAAATCAAAAATTTTTCAAACTAAAATCTTTCATGTTTAATGAAAGTGGTTGTTCTCAGAATGAGGCTTGTTCATACGCACAGAAACCGATGCCAGTTTCTGTCCCTGTTGCTGTACTGCCCGTGTTCTGTACCGACCGTGCTGTCTGTGCTGTAGAACTGTGTTTAGCGAGTGCTTTGGTTCCACTGGTGCAGTGTTTGCTGCCTGGTCTCACACAAGCAGTGCTTGTTGTGGCCCCGGTGACTGCAGTGCCCCCAGCGTGTGCCTCCCAGCATGTCCCACGTGAGTGAGTAACACCGCTGCCCAGCATGTGTAACCCCATCCATCTCCCCACGGTGTCCCTAGAGATGTACCTGAGGAATGCTGGGTGCCCCGGGTGCCCTCAGTACTAACCGTTGCCTTGTCTGCGTTTGTGCCCAGGTCATACGCCAGCCCTGGCTTGCGCTCCTAACAAAGACGTGGCTGACTGCCTGGCACTCATTTTGGCTACCATGATGCCTTTTTCTCCCTCCAGTTCAGTGACGGCTTTCAACTTCGCTTGTTTTAAAAAAGACAATTTGGGCAGGACACACCTCTGCGATGGCTCCACTATGGGTAGCATTAACTCTTACAATAAGCCCTTGAGTAATAACGTAGGAACAGAGGATGGGTACATTGAAAATGATTCGGATTCTGAAACATTTTGACTCATTGGTATTTGAAAACTTTTTCATTATTGTTTCATTTCGGCTTTAATTTTTGTCTTTTTAACCAGCTTAAATCCCACAGTTACATTCTTAACTATTATTCTTGACAAATAGGTATTGAAAGATTTGTAGTGTTGATGAGAATCAAGCCTTTAAATAACAAAATTAGAGGGATTTAGAACATATTCCTATTAGAGTTTTGCAGCTTTTCAGTTTCCTGATGTTTTCTTTAGGCCCAAAGTGCCCCTGTGGAAAGTCTCTACCTCTTATTTTAAGTAGAAAAAGAGAAAATGCCTTTTTTCTTTTTGACAGCACAAATAAACAGGGAACTGTTTGTAAAGAGTTCTTTCATGTTTTAGCTGCACCTTTAGTACACAATCCTATTTCCAGCATAGCCTTCACAGATTCGAGCATCACCCCTTTCCTACGTTCGTCTGTTTCCTGCCTCCAGGGGCTCTGTTAATTAGATAATTTTTTTACACGAACCAAAGGTAAAGTTGTAATCTTAAAACTGCCTGTATTACTTTTCTACAGGAAATGAAACCTTTTACATTCTGACTGTATTAAGCACTTAAACGTACAGAAGGCACTTTTTACAGTTCTTAGTTGCAGTACACAATTAGTAAAATGTAGTTGTTAACTCTGAAGGCCAAATTCTGCTCATCTCACTGTATTTTCCCATGGACATCACTTCTGTAAAATGGAAATCACTTGGCCCTTATTTTTTTTCAATTCAGCACAAATGTGTATGGTTTATTTGCACTACAGAATTAGGGTCATTAGATGTTTCTGTCACCTGAGCCATTAATCATGAATCCAGTACCAGAAAATAAAGGGGAGAGAGGGGGAGAAATCAGGTGTAGACAAAGGTGTACGTAAAAGTTTATCATGATTTGCCAACTTAAATGGCGCTTTTTTTCCTTTTCTATGGTTCAGTAACTTATTTTTACTGCAAACAGTATTGAATTTTAAAATAATTTTGCCAGTGTTTGGATTAACAGAGCAAAGGTAAAGCAATGAAAGCATAACACCAAAAGCTGAAATACCAAACACCGGAAACATAGCAGCGTACCGTGCAGGGGACCAGAGATAGATGCTAAAAAGCCTTTTGTCACCAGCTTTTAAAGCAGTGTCAACTTTGTGAATATGTTTACTCCTTCTGCCAAAGTTTCTAGGTCAAATGGACCCCGACCCTCCTCTGCAACAGATGTACAAAAGGAAGAATGAGACTTTGTAAACAGAAACAAAAAAACAAACAAAAAACTATCATGAACTAACCAGCCATACCAAGAGGACCAAAATGCTTCAGTAATTAAATTGAAGACTTTGCTACTTTTATTTTTTTCTTCAAATGTGAGTGACATAATGAAGTAGTTTTTTCTAAACGATAAAAATATAAACTTTTGAGGTAATAGTAGTCTTGGGTGAATTTTACATTCTATGACACAGGTTTCAAGTTGACATTTTTAACTGATGATGTGTTGACCACAGGTGGGTTTTTTTCCCAGACTTAAGAATATGTTCATATACTTTTAATGTAAATGTGTTTCTATTTATTTGAAATGAAACAAATGCCCAGGAAAAATAACTATGGCTTGTTCTCCTAGTTAGCATTCATGCATAATGTTTGGCATGACGTGAAATGAAATGTGAATCTGGCAAGACTGAGGGCCTGACGAGCAAAAGGAGGGGTGGATGCACTCTGGGAGAGTGCCCATCTTGTATGGAATGCAAAGGTTAGGTCCACTGGCTGTGTTGGGAAAAAGCAGAAAGCAAAACACCTTCCTTTGTTTAAGAGCTTGAGAAAGGGATCCAGCCCCTTGCCAGACAGGTGAGAAAACCCATGCAGCTGTGGTGGAGAGGGGAGAGAAGGTGGCAGAGCATGGAGTCAGGTGTTCCTGTGATTCACACTCAGCTTGTCTCAGGCCTGTGTCTGTGCTGGGAGGGTGAGATGAGCTTCCCCGGTGCTCGCTTTTGGCAGGGTAAAGGAAAAGCAAGAATTTTAATTTTAGTTGCTGTTTTTAGCCCCGTTCCGCTGAATTGTTGAAAATCTATTGGCAAATTTCAGTTCTTTAATTAGGAAAAAATATTTATATGGTAAGTTTATTTTGCCTTATTAAAATGGAACATTTTTTCCTTGAATGTTAACAATTTTCCAAAGTTTACAACAAAAAAACCCCTTATTTCCTTTTCTCTTAGCTCTGTAGTTTCTGAACAGTAGAATGACAGAGAACCTGAAACCCTGGTTTTCTCCTCAGAAATAGCACCAAATAATATCTTAATTGATTTTTCTCAGCATTTTTGCTTTTAAAAGCTGCAGAATAGCAATAACCACCTTATTTCAAACACTGAAAATAATAGGAGAGATCAATTGATTTCTGAGGTGCCTGTTCCAAAATGAATAATAATCCCAAATTTTGGGCTTTTTTATGTGGAATGATGGCATTGAAAACAAACATATGGGAAATAGCTGCCACCTGTCTAACAGCAGAATCAGCATTTTAATCTTATTTTAAGCAGAAATGTAGGCAGGCTGCTTGGCAGGATTCGTTGTAAGTCTTACCCTGAAGTACAGAAAGTTACGCTATCCTGCATGACACTGCTTCATTAAGAGAAAACCAGCCCTCTTTATAAAGAGTTGTTATATTATTTTAAGCAGCCATTTTAGAAGTTCCAATATTTTTCCCTGCTACCCTACAGTTATCAAAACTTTGTCTATTTGTGATACCTCCTAACACTGGTAACTGGGTAGTGCAACAGCTGCAGCTCCGTAGTGCATCCCAGAACAGAGGTGATGTATTTCTGAGTCCTGCTGGTCCTCCCAGGAACCAAACCTAACCTTTACCCTTGAAACCCTTCAATGCTGTCAGGGTGCAGCATTCCAAGGAGCACGGGAACACGCGCTGTGCTCGCACCTCAAGGGCACTGCACAGGTCACGTTTTGGGGCTGCTGTATTTAGGAGGAAAACTGCCATGAGCGAGACCCTCGGAAGTGCTCAGCGTTGGCCTGTCCCACATCTCACACGAGTTACCAGAATCCCTTTTGTGTATGCTAGCACATTAATCTGTAATTTATCACATGTAGAAATAAACGTGTAGTTTAGGGCAGGTATTTAAGCATGGGAGTAATGTTACTCTTGTAAATAATCTCCTTGCCTTTCTGTGGACTTCTTACAAGAGTAATCATACAGAATTGTTGCACTTAACCCTGGATCCTGCAACTTACAGTACGTGGGCAACTTCTGTGTCAGCACCCAGCAGAGGGCACTTGGGGAGGGGCAGCTCCCTGCCCAGGTGTATTGGCAGGATCGCTTCATCCTGTATTTCAACCACAGCTGCAGGTGGAATCCAGAGCAGGATGGGCTCCCAAGTGTCTCTCATAAATACCGAGTTACAACCTCCGGACTGCCTGAAATTGCTGTGAAATAGCTCAGGGGATTTCTGTTCATCGCTACTAAAAGGGCACCATAAAATGTGTTTGGTACTTTTATGCAGTAAACAACTGCCAGGTTATTGAATTAGAACAAACACATGAAATGAATTGTTTATCCATTGTACTGTTGAGAAACTTGGTTATGTATTTGAGGATGATTTAAAAAAAAATTGTGATTTTTATTCTTAGTCATGTAAGAAATATTAGAGTGCCTTTTTATATTTGTGTATAATGGAAATGTTTTGTGAAACTTGTCTTTTTTTTTTTTCATTTGAGTGTTATAAAAGCAATATATTACCAGTAAATTTTCATTTCAGACCTTCTTTGAATGTATAAAGTGTTTCTTCTTTTCATATGTTCTACCTGCATTGAAATGAAAATTAATATGCTAAATTTCTATAGGAATAATGTATAATTTTTGCAGTGCTGAAAATGCTTTCTTATTACACAAAAAGTAAACCTTAGGTCAGTGTTATAGGAAAGGGCGTTTTAAAATAGTGACAATCTTGAAGTGTGTGTATAAAATGTAATTTTATGCATTTCTTATGCAGTGATCTACATATTAAAGCCAATATCTTATGTTTTGTAGGTTTTGTCTTATATTTTATGCTTTAGCATGTGCAATATATCTTTACAAACCATGGTGATACGCATCTGGTGCCAGTGTTATATTTTGCATAACATTTGTAATAAACAATATAAAACATTGTTTGATGGTTTCAGTGGGGTTTTGTCAGTATTGTTTGCTTTTGTAAATTGGAGTTTAAGGACTTGGGTAAATGTCACATATGAAATGAGGAAAAAACTTAATTCAGTGAATGACTAGGAATTCAACCTGGATCTTCTCAAGCACAGTTTAGTAACTTTTTCAACTACTGAATGCTGTATTAATGTAATAAAGAACCCTAACTGTAAACTACTCTTGCAATGCATTCAGATGGTTATTTTTACAAAATAAAAAAGGTACAAATACTGTTGGGAAACTGAGTAAATTTTGTTTCTTTTGGGGGAGCCGGGGAGGTTTAAGTATTTAGCAGTGAGGATGAAAATAAAACTGCATGTATAGCTATTTCCTACTTCCCTCATATGTAAATACCCCTTGCCTTAGAAAGCTGATTTTGCTTTCTCTGTAGATTCTCTGTAGGGGAGGTGGGGGGACAAAATAAAACACCACAGTATTTTTTTTTTGTCAGTTATTAAATATTTTACTATTTTTCCTGGTGAGCCTCACCCGCACTGCTGGGTGTGCCGTGCAGCGGGCTGGGGCAGCAGTTCCACAGGGACTAAAATGCAGCAGAAAGCTTAAAGATAGTGATAGGTACTAAGGTGTTACAAGTACCTGAATTAAAGCAAGCAAACAAACAAAACAAAACCCACCAAAAGAAAACAAAAACAGACCACCAGCAGCGCTTTTTAGGTGGTGAGTGCCTGCAGCTTTATGGACGTTTCTCACTGAACTGCTCCCCCCAGGGCAGGGTCCGTCGGAGCACCTGCCCAGCGGGGCGGGCGGGTTTGCTTTCGGCGCGGTGTGCGCCGGCCCCGCGTTGCGGCCTGGCTGGGCCCGGCGGGGGTGAATCTGCCCCCGAGCCCCCGGGTCACGGCGGAGCGCTGCGGGGCCGAGCGGCCGGGCTCCCTCACAGCCCCGGCGCGGCGCAGCGCCCTCCCCATCATG
>VZRQ01000476.1:295771-330804 GCA_013397975.1 Machaerirhynchus nigripectus
CCCCGCCGTGCCCGTGTGCGCGGGGAGCCCGCGGGGAGCAGCGCTCCGCTCCGCGGGGCGCCATGGGGCGGGCGGGCCGCCGGCTGCCCGCGCTGGCAGCGCTCTTCTACGGGGCGCTGGCGGCCCTGGTGCTGCTGGGCGTGCGGGACGTGCTCTTCCTCTACGAGGAGAACCGGTGCAGCATGACCTACATGTACGAGTACCCCGAGTACCTGGTGAGTGCGGCGGGGTGTAACAGGTGGGAGCTGCCGCTCCCGGGGCATTGCCGCCCGCCCCGCCGCGGCCGGAGCCGGGAGCCTGAGGCGCAGCTCCCCCGGGGAGGGAGAGCAGCCCCTAAATCGGGGTTCGCCGCCGTGCCGGAGCGGCGAGCGGTAAATGGGGCACGGGCAGCTGGGGCGTGTGCGGGGCCGGGGGCTGGCAGGACGCGCTGCTGTGCCCGCGTCGTGTGGCGCTGCCCCTCGGGGAGAGAGCGGTGGAAGAGCTGCCCACCTGTAACCCAGCGGGGCGTTCCGTGCTGCCACCGGTGCGAACCCTGCCCGCCCTCGAGCCTGCCAGTGCCTGAAGGTACCTGTAGCTCTGTGAAACCCAGCAGCTCATGCAGGCGTTGGCAAAGGAAGAGGCTGGGCTGGCTGCTCTGACAGCACTCCCAGCACTGCCAGTGCCCAGGAGGCCAAGCCTTGCACTTCGTGGCCCTTTTCGTGACTTCGTCGTGTGGAGTAACCAATGTGTCAAAAAGGGGCATAACTGAGCTTTGGCTATTAGTGTGTTTCTCAAGGTGGTGCAAAGTCATCTCGGTGAGCACTTTGGAGGTGGCACGACCCACAATGTGCATGGGGGAGCTTGTAAATCCATCTAAGGTCCTTCTTGTTTTGCTAACGGAGCCTTGTAGAAATCTCTTTGAAAACCTGGGACCAGTTTTAGAGAGGGGACTGCTGCTGGAACTGTTGTTTTCCACATGCTGTTCTGGTTCAATAGCGGGAGGATGTAAATGTATATTTGTAAGTTTGCTGCTAATGCTGCAGCATGCAGTTGTTAGAAAACAGTTTCTCTTCTTGATAATAGTTCTTACTACAGCATTTTCTCTCTTATTAAAAGCATAATTGGTTGACTTCTGAACATTCATTTTTCGTTATCTGAGATCTAATCTATGCTGCAAAAATATTAATTCTAAAAACCACTCTGTTCAGAAATAGATTGCAAGCCGGCTTGCATAGTAAAGAAGATCTAAAAGCAAAAAATTAGTGTCTAAATTGGTAGTGAAGCAGAAAGTTAATTTTTGGATCTGTTAACCTTCATTTGCTAACCTTGATATAGCCATCTTAGCCTACAAAAGAGAAACTTGGTATGGCTACACAGATTGTTTTGTCAGTGCTGTAGAACAAATTTGTTTAAGCATTTATAAATACTTAAATACTACGCGACAAGTTTTCAGATCTCCTGGCAGCCAGAACCTACTTCAGCTTCAGTCTGAACAAAGTTACTGGCAGAATCTGTGCGATGTTTTTGGCGGGTGCCTGAAACTCTTGTCTGCCACCACATCTTTTGTATTTACTCATTATGTCAGGGCTTAAACTCCGAGCGTCTTCAGGCGGGTGTTGTGCTGGTAAGGGACGCAAGGCTTAAAAGTAAGCAGGAGTTCCGTGCAGGAGAGGCAAGTCACAGCTGGCTGTATTGCCCTCTGGAGTCTCTGTTTCCTGCGTAATCGCTATTACTGTGCACAAAACAGTCCTTTGGGCTGGGGGGCAAATTGTGAATTCGTTTGGGTTTGCTGAGGCATTATGGTTTGCAGGTACCTCTTTATTGCTGGAGGTATCTGTTGTCTGTCTAGTGCTGCCTTCACTAGGAAATCCCAGGGTAGGGGTTTCGGGTGGGAGGTGCCTGTCCTTGCTTCCAGATTGGTATCACATTATCAAACAAATAACTGCTTGAGCAATTGAACAAGAAGTTTCATTTCTTTTGTGTCTGTCAATGTGGGTTAGCTCACAGTCAGCCTAATACTTGAACATCTTTTTTTGCGTGAGTTTTAAAATTGCAGCGTTTGAATTTAACCTGCCCTTGTCCTGTTCAGCTGTACTTGGCATGAGATTCAGAAGTTAGTAATGAGGACTTTTTCACATAAACCTAATTTCTTTGGGAATCAGGGTGAAAAACGAAGCCTGCATTGACATTGTAAAAAGTTGCTGTAGCTTGCTACAGCTGATTACATAAGCAATGTCTTGCGAATTCACAGTTTAAACCCACTGTCATGGAACATGAATGTCTCTTTTCCTTCGGAGTTATGCATTGCTCTTTTGTTATAATATTTGAATACTGTGATTTACAAAAAAAACCCCTCAGACCCCCAGTGTTTTGAGTACAATTCTCATGGGTTCTGTGGTTTTTGCATTCGACATTGACCCAAAGAAGAACAGCGTGTTAATGTTATGTTCCCTAAAAGTTTTTGAAAAGACAATGAACCAGGAATTTAACTGTGGATGAACAGTTGATTTGATCTGACAGGAAGTCATATTAGGCACGTCTCGATGGCACTCGTAGTTTAGTAATGGGAACTGCTGGAGTTCCCTTCACATAATTTTGAAAGCCTGTGCAAAAGGAGCAGCAGAAAGGAATGGGAATGGGAGACAGGAGTGAGATCAGTGAGGCTGGAATGGCAAGATGATGGAGAAGGGGAAAAGACCAAAGGATGATCTGAAGACGTAAGCCCTGAATGAAGCTTAAATTTTCTTCTTCTCAGTGAAAGAATTTAACTCACACTCTCTATTGTGTTAACGAATCAAGATAATTAAAATACTATAAATAACATATACACAAGGTATCTCATAGAATATATATCTATATCTCAAACATCATAAAAATAGTTTGCAAATAACCAATATACCAAAACATTTGAAGGCCAAGAGGGAAAGAAAATAGTCATTAGCTGAGAAGAGATAGATAAGAACAGGGGAAGAGAAGGAGAGTGGGGGTGTGGAATTAAAGCTAAATCACCTTCATGGTAGATGCATCTGAGAGAAAACAATGAAGTATTTGAAATAAAGATGCTTCTATTTCAAGGAAGCAATTAAGAGAGACTTTACAGGGGATTTCTGATGCAAAACTGAGTTTAGTTTTGACCTTATTCTGTAAAAGTGTTTCCTTAAATTATAGATTACACCTTAATACATTTATTTTTGTATTATCTTATTTGTCTCTCAATTGTGGCACCATAATTAATCAAACATTGGAAGGAGTGCATTTGCACTTGTCAAAGTTTTAAAAATCTGTATCTTAGGAACTCAGAGTTATAAACCAACCAACCTCCATGCAGGAGTTAAACCAAGTAAGTAGTAAACAAGAACACATTTAATTAAGACAGTGTCATATGACTCTAAGAAATTGACTTAGTGGTATAAGATTAATCCTCACCTAGCCCTTGGGTTCAAAGAGATCTTGTTCTTTTCTCTTTGGGAGTCATAATCCTGTGAATCAGTTGTGTGCTAGGTTAGGGGGTTACTTGCTTCCTCTTTAGCACAAGAAATACGGCCTTCTTTAAGGTGACAACTGACGTGTGCATAGACCTTGAGTTGTTACAGAACCAGGCGGTTGTCAGACCACAAAACCAGCTCTGAAAATGAAACAGAAAAACCCCAAAGTACCCAGGGTTTGTTTTTTCTGCTCAGCAGTATTGGAGTGGTTACTGCTGTTGTTTAAGCTCCCACTGCAGGTGACAGCTCTGTGAAAATCAGCTAGTAGAATTCCCACAGCATCCGTAGCTTACCCTGCGGTAACAGGTGTCATCTGACAGTCACCCACACCGCGCTGCTCTCCAGGTTTGCCTGTCGTATCCTTGCTCTGAGATTGGAAAGGATTCCGGAACTGTTCTGGTGCATCAGGAACACTTAGCATCACTCACATGCCCCAGTTTCTGGTCTCAGCTTCTCCTCTCCTGGCAGATTTGGTTGGGTTTTGACATGCCTCTTTTCCCCCCTTTGTATTATAAGGCTGATTTACTTTATGAATGTGCAGCTTTGATAGATACATAATTGCATTCATTTGCGGTTTGTTTCAAAGCTAGTTAAAGGTAATCACTGTTTAGAGTAAGTAACTGCAGCCATTCATTATGCATAGTAATACCTACTTAAACACTTTGTTTGATATTCTATTTTTGATTAGTTTTTTTAATGCCAAACCCAGTTTTTCGTTCTGTATTCTTTAGGCTGTAATGTAAAGCCATAAAAATAAAAACACATAAGCCAGATCATTTAAATGGCCTGGGTAGCCACTGTATTTTCCTGTTTGTAACACTATCAACAAGGGGTTTGTTTTCTTTTTAACTTTTGCAATAGAAAATAAAATTACCCAAGAAAACAGCCAGACGATACCCAGCATATGAGCTCTATCTCTATGGGGAAGGGAACTATGCTGAAGAAAACAAGAATCTCCTATTGACAGGAATTCCAGTTCTCTTTCTTCCCGGGAATGCTGGCAGTTACAAACAAGGTAAGTGTTTACCTGAGTTACAGCTTTGTTACAAAGAAGCTCTCAGATTTATGCATTAGGTAGTTTTCTGTTTGAAGTAATACCAGACAGAGTCATAATGGCTGATCATATTAGTTTATGTTTAATTTCAAACAGTCAAAATCCATGATTTTTGTTTGAAATCAGTTGAATGGTTAAGCTGTAATATTTCTCTGGAGCGAACCTTTTGAAAGCCAGAAGCAGTACATTTTATGCTGTCCTCTGGCAGCACTGCACCCTTGCTGTACTTTTGATTGCAAACATCTAGTTGGTTTTGATTTGAACAATGTTTAGTGCAGTTAATGCCAAATACAGCACGACCTGAATTTGATTAGAAGAAACTGAACCATCTGTCATCTGTGATGTGAAGGAATTACATGCTATAGAAATCAGCATCATCTAAGCTTGCTCTCTAGTTTCATTACTCCCTGTATCTCTGTCTAGTGGTGTTTTTTCATTAACATCATCTTCCCACTTTACACATAGCCCCCTTTTTCCCCTCTTACATTTCTAGGCTCCAAATGAAAAGAAGTAATAGTTTTAAAGCCTTTTTATTTTTCATTCTAAATGCCAAAGCTAATGGTACATGAAGTTTTGTGTTTCAGTGTTTACTCTGGTACCTGCTATTCCTTCCAATCTGGGTTTGTCAGACTGATATTTTTGTTCCCTAAAATGTGCTTTGAAACAGTAAATAGCACTCTCATGATGTTAGAAAAATGGATGTGTGTGTGGGGAAAACCAGCACAGTCTGAACCCTGTTGTCTTACTGTGATAATTTCTCCTTATATTAGCACTAAACTTGATGATTAAAATACCACATTTCAGAGAACCTTTACAGAGTTGGGTTTTTTGAGAACGTACTTGCTTAGCTTATAATTTTACGTAGTGTAAAATATTTTACCAACTAATACTTTCGGAAGAACCATACAGACTTCCAGGCACAATAGCATCCAAGGAAGATTACAGGCAGAATGATTATGAGAGGTGCCATATGGACTTCTGTGATTGTGCATCAAATATTGCAAATCTGTGAATTAATGCTGTCTCTAAACACACGGCAGTACATCACTGTGCAGGAAATAGAATGGTACTCTCAGGGCATTTTAGGAATCAAAAGGAAATGTCTGAAGAACAAACAAACTTAGGTGAGTAGAAGTACTACATGCTGTGGATATAATGTGCTGCTTAGGAGCAGTAAATATTTTAATAATGTTCTTTTTCAAATGGATTTAGGGAGACTGGCAATAAGTAATCTATGCATTTTGCAAAACCTTTGTTAAAATTAATTCATATTAATTCATACTTTGTTTAGATTTTATTGTGAGATAACACAGTTTCATTCTGATGCCTAGATGAGCAGAGAAGCTGTTGGTATTGCAGTTTTCATAGTTGTTTAAAATATATTTGCTGAGCAGTGAAGACAAGGGCTTCTGCTGCTGCCTTTGCTGGCCTTGTTATTTTCATAGAACCATTTAGGTTGGAAAGGACCTTTAACGTTACAGAATGCAGGCATTAACCCTGCACTGCCAAGCCTTCCACTAAGCCATGTCCCTGAGTGCCACATCTACACAGCTTTTAACAGCCTCCAGGGATGGCAACTCCACTACTACCCCAGGCAGCCTGTTCCAATGTCTGATCACCCTTTTGGGGAAGAAACATTTCCTTAGGTCCAGTAGAAATCTCCTCTGGTGCCACTTGAGGCCATTTCCTCTTGTCCTTTCACTTGAAAGAAGAAGCTCACTCACAGCCTACCTTCAGGAGGTTTTGATGTGTTACAGGTACTTTTGAAATGTTAGTTCGTCATGTTTCATGGGCACTAAAACGGATTTTGTAAAATGTACAAAATTCAGACTTCGAGTAAAAGATGCTCTGGTTTAGTTGTTGGGTGTGAACCTGAGATTGGGAGAACTGAGATCCTGAGTTCTCTTTAGAAATCTGTCACACTTGCCTTGTGACACTCTTGTGCAATATTCTTGTTCCTTTTACCATGACCTCCAAGGTAGAAAGTTATTATAAGACACTTGACTTTTTAAATACTTTTGGGTCATTTTCAAACCATTTTGAAGGTGGTCTTAATGCTTATTAGATAAAGATAGAATTGGTGAAATGGTTGACTACAAACCAGATTGATAATTCTCATCATGCTGATAATATCTGTTTGGATGTTTGAACATATAAAGTACTTCATAAATATTATTGTCCCATTTAATGAGCTTCTCTGAAATTTCACACCTTAATTTCTATAGCAAGCTTTTCTGAGAAGGAGGCTGCTGTTCTCTCAGCCTGTTCTGCTCTAGGATAATCTTGCTCCTATGTGCTGGATTTGAGCAGACCTTTCTGGCCATCATTAGTTATTTTATGTAGGTGCTTTTGGAACTCTCTTTTATTTTCTTCTTCTGCTACCATGCCTTCTTATTTGCAGCTGTTACTGTTCCCATCCTGCATTGTCTCCATGGAAAATTGGGAACAATTCTGCACACAAAAGGCTGTATTAAATAGTAGCCAGGGTTAGACAGGGAAGACAGGTCAGAAGCAAGACCTTGTAAAGTGAACATTTTCTCACTTGAGGTTTTAGATGGACAAGTGTCCTTTAGGGTTTGGTTTTGCAATCCCCCATACTTATCTTAGTGGTATTTGGGAATGTTGTCTTAAAAGTTGATGGCCTTCAAAGGAGTTTTAGGAAAGCCTAGCAGTAGGAATGCCCCTACAGTTGAAATCAAGAATGCCTTCTTGGCCTGGTGGCAATAAGAAGGTGCAAATGAGATGGGAAAAGCAGCCCTAAGGTGGAGGAACATTTAATCCTTGGTGGTCCTTGTATAAATTTGTTCTTGACATAAGTCAGCAGCAGTAAGCTGAAAAGAGATGGTTTGGTTTTGAATGTCTTTTATAAATGGCTTGAGATGAAAAATTGATTTAATGTATTGGTTTCCTAATCAATTATGTATTTATGTGTTTTTCTGCTAAGGATGGTGCTAAGCTGTGACTGCTGGACTGTTCTAATCGATGTGGTTTCTCTTTCTAGTACGTTCTCTTGGCTCCATTGCACTTAGAAAAGCAGAAGATGTTGACTTCAAGTATCATTTTAATTTCTTCAGCGTCAACTTTAATGAGGAGTTGGTTGCATTGTATGGTGGTAGCCTGCAACGACAGACCAAGTTTGTGCATGAATGCATAAAAGTAATTCTTAAGTTGTACAGGGTGAGTAGTGACACATGCTGAGTAATGTGCTTCCATTTGGGAATGGAATTCTGGGCTGCCTTTCCTGCTGCAAAACTGAAGAGTGATGAGTAAGGGAGGGAGACTTTATAATGTGTGTAGGTATTTGAAGGTGATAAAAATACAATAGAGAATTGCTTTTCTTTAACAGATTTTTAGTACTTAGTGACAATCCCAGAGCTTTGGTGAGGTTCTGTACTGTGTTTCTAAATAAACACTTCTGTGCACAATGGATGCCTTTTCCTGGTAGAGATGTAAACATCTGTAGCTTACTGAAATATTAATGTAACATTGCTTTATATCCAGTTTTCTCTGGGAAAGTTCTTTGATGTCCTCTGTTCCTAAAAGTCTCAGAAATCAAAATAAGCTTTAGTTTATTAAGCTTACACTGGCTGCACAGTATTTCCTTTTGAGCTGGATACTTCATATTAAGCACGTTTTCGTGAGATAGCAAGTAAATTTTTATTCAATTTGTAAGCTTGTTTAGTTGATGCTAGTTAATGTTATCCTTGAAAGACCATAAGTTCATTTGGGGGGGGGGGAAATTTCTACAAGTGATAAGCATAGTTCAGCATCAAATCTGTTTCTGATGTGTCTGATTGCTCTTTGTTTAAGGATCGAGAATTTGCACCGAGCAGTGTTGCAATAGTTGGGCATTCCATGGGTGGTCTTGTTGCAAGAGCGTTGCTCACTCTGAAGAATTTTAAGCCTGAACTTATAAACCTGCTCATTACACAAGCCACACCTCACATTGCACCTGTAATGCCTTTAGACAAATATCTTACCGGTGAGTACTGCACTTGTCTAATTACATTGTATTTCTTTACTGATCCTCTCAAGCTTTAGTGGGGAGATTCTTGCAAATCAACAGCAAAATGTGCTGCTTTATTTACTGTAATTAATCTGTTCCTTTGTTACTCAGGTTGTTGAGAGTGCCAGGATACTCAGAGAAAGTCAAGTGTCATATAAAACAGATTACGTGGACTTGAGTTTCTGTGCGAGGCCTGGAGCTCTCAATAATTTGTAATTTCATAAGTTGCAGGGCATGTTACTAAATCTGTAAGCTTTCCAGTGAATGACGTATTTTCTTTCTTTTTTTTCTCCTCTTTTGAAACTTGACCTCTGTAATGACTTTTATCTCTATCGAATGAGCTAGCGTTAGTTCTGTAGAAGGTGCTAAATTCAATGGTTTTTATACCCAAAGGTTGTAGAGGTGAGAATATAAATATAGATGTAATTACATATTTTAAATATTTACAAAGAAGAACATACTTTCTCCTCACCTAAATAACTGTGGTGTGAAAATAAAGTATAATCATTATTCATGTACTATACACTTCCTGAAAAGCTAGATTTGATTAAACTATACTGATTAAATGTGTATTTAGTGATAATTGTGCTGCTACATGTAGATACTGAGGGAAGTGGTGAAGGAAAGGGAACAGACATTAATTTTCATTGTTCTCTGTGACACCCAAGAGGAATGGATTATCTTTAGCTGCTGGATTTGATTTATTGTGCTTGTATTAATTCCCCATCCTACAATTGATTTCAGTGCAATGCTTCTTCCTTACTGACTGTTTCTGGAATTCAAGTAAATCTGTGTCTGTCCTTCAGATAAACCTATGGTTTGCTACTCTAACAATATGTGTGCTCAGCTGATATAGAAAGTGTATCTGTCTTTCCTAACTGCTACTTCTTTGGGTTAATACAGTGATTTTCCTCTCCCATGAATCAAGTGATAATCAGAGCTCAAATGTCTCTAGGGGGGGCTTACAGAAACTTTTAGTTAATGTTTATATAGCTTTTTTTGTGTATCAAATAGGCTTATGGGAAAATTGTGATTGATTTTAATATATTTTATAGATTTTTATACAGCTGTAAACAATCATTGGATTCTAAAGGCCCAAGATTTAAGAAATTTAACTACCCTTTCTGTGGCGGGAGGATTCAGAGATTACCAAGTTCGTTCAGGACTGGCTTTTCTACCGAGATTGAGTCAACATGACAGTGCCTTATCTGTTGTGGTAAAAAAGCAAACTGTTTTTTTTTTTTTGGTTTTGCATGGAACTATGTTAGATAGTTATCTATGTAATGCATGTATCAGTGTCTATATGGGCAGCATAGTGTACATAAATATGAAAATACTGCATGTGAAAACACGGAATAGATAGTGTCTGGTTATAAAATCATAAATAGTTGATGTAGTATAAATGAGCTTCCACTGGAGGACTATGTGTGGCACTGATGGGAATCATCTACCACTTGGTACTGTTTCTTCTTACCGCCTGCTTGCATTTCTTCAGTTCCAGAACTGAAGTTTTATCTCCCCATGTTTTTGCAAGAGATGTGTATAAGGAGAAAGGTGAATGTGCAGTATAGAAGTAGAGTGTTTTACTATAAAAGAGAGCTCTGGCTTGGCAGCTTCTTTTTGTATTTGTTATTTTTCGAAGAATTTAGGAATAGGATGTAGAGGATCATCAAGTCCAGTTTTCTGCTTTTTCAGGCATCTATCCTTTCAAAATTAATTAAGGGTCATTAGAAGGTATTTAGGTTTATCGTTCCTTCCCTTCTCCATCAACCTGTTCCCTACAAGGAGAAGCTGGAAAATACTCACAAGGAAGGGGAAAACTTGTAATTTCCAACTTCCACTTACTGCACAAGCCAGTTTTTTAATGCCTTTCTTCTGACATCTGCTTGAAATGTTATATGATAGAGCTGTCATTCCCTTGGTGTTTACCTCCCTGTGTGTTGTACAGCAAGCTGTCTATAAATAGGCTCAGCTCAGATCCTGCTAGGCTAAGAGGATTAACTCTGCATTCCCTTTGTCCTAGTAACCCTTCTCTGCATCTGCTCTACTTTCATTTCTCTTGAGTGTTGGTGACCAAAATTTTGCATGAGGTTTCATGAGTAGTGGTATCAGTTGTTTCTGGTTTGTGTTTGTTTCGTTTTGGAGGCTGTGTTGTGGTTGTTATTGTTCAGTTTGGTTTTTCCTTCCCAAGTGTGATGCGTTAATAGTTCATAGTTTATTTGATTCATGTTGAGCAATAGGTTGATGAGCTCCCTTTGTGGGAGGTGTTTTTGATACTGTTAGTCCCTAAAATGTAATACATGAAATGCACTTATGGAAATTAATAGCTTCAGACTGTCCAGCTCTTTCTTCATGGTGCTCTGATGGTTCTTTCTGTTGAGGATGCCCTTGGTTTCTCAACAACAGCTTTCACTGGCATGCTGCTATTCTCATGTGCCAGGATCAGTTACTAAAATAATAAGATTAGTCATAGAAGCAGTCTCTGAAGGAATTTTTGGTAAGTTTCCTCCACTCCGTTATCTGCCCTTTGACCATTAGTCTCTGCTGTCTAACATAGATAACTTGGTCATTTTGTTTTATAATTTCCATCTTGCAAGTGCTTCAGTGCTTGCAAGATTTGTGACTGAAGAAGTCGTTCTGTTGTACCCTAAGCGCTGAAACTCTTAAGATAAAGGCTGTTCTTTTTAATACCATGTGCAAATATGTTTAAATAAGGAGGGGAAAGGTTTCCATGTAATTTTAGAATGTTGAGTACTAACAAAAGCCTAACCTTTTCCTTCACCCGAACAGAGCTCAGCTGTGCCTAGAGCTTGGGCCTCAACTGACCATCTCTCCATAGTGTGGTAAGATAATGGAACAGAGGTTAATTGACTGACTGTGCATAGCTCTCTTCTCTACTGTTACCACTTTATACCATAATTTAACTTTAGTTTAATGTTATGGTGAAGTCTCTTCTGACCAGTTTCATCACCCTGGATCTTGCCTTTCTAGATTTAATTTTACTTATTCTGTCTTCTAGGTGCAAAGAACTGATCCTGGCTACCATTAGAGCTTTTTTTGATCTCATAGATGAAAACACAAGGCAGGTCTGTATATGTGATCTCCTGTGTATTTACCCATCACACTTTCTTCTTCCATCCCAGAATGTGTAATCAGAAGGATCTCCCTATTTTACAGAAAACTTCTTTTTGATTGTTCTGAGTCATGCTGAGAAAATAGCTTCCATTTTGTACCAGTCACTGAAAAATCCCCTGGCTTTGTGTTGTTTTACCAAAGTGTCAGAAATAACAAGGTGTTAGCTCAGTTTTCGTTATTGACTGCTTGATGCTTTATAGCTGAGCTGTGGGCTGAACATTTCTTCCTGAAAGCAGCAAGTTCAGTTGCTTTGCACCAGGATAAACAAATTTTGTTAGCTCTGTAGCTGTGAATGTGACCTCTTGATGTGTACATAAGAGCCCAAGACATAGAAGAGGAAGGATTTCAGGTGTTCCTTCTGAGGCTGTTTGGGACAGACTTCTCTAGTTTTTCATGTGTGCTTATTTTAATGTGTGATTTAGAGAGACAAAAAGAGGAGTACAGTTGTTCTGTAGCACTGACTGTGCTAGAGGGTAAAACTTTTCAGAAATCAGCTGGAATGGCCACAATTTTGGAAAGTGGAACAGACAGAAATTACTCCTGGAAGGTTTATTTGGAAAAACTAAAACCAAACTGATGAAACAAACCAAAAATCCCAACCCCAAACAAAAGTGAATGCCATTGTAGCTATACAGCTACTTGGATGCTTGAAATAGTCAGAAGGATTGTAGCAAGCTGGATATGTGAACTCAGATTAGTAAACCTAAATGTGAGAATTTTCCCAAAGCTCTGGCCCAAGTGTCATTTCAGGAAGAATGCATGAGTGTCTATAAAGTTTAATGGAATGGTTTCCTTGTGTTGAGTAGGTATGGATGTAAAACTCCTGAAAGGTTTGGCTATGCTTTATAACATGTAGACTTTCTGTATTGCAGTGACTGATTATTGATGGCACTTTCTCTGTTCAGAGTATTGAATTTAGAACAGAAAGGATACAATGTCTTCTAACAATCTCTCTTGCCTTCCACCCACAAATCTGTATTGCTAGCTGTGTTCATGTGATGATCTTAAATCACAGACGTTGGTAAAAACTTGAAAATGTGCTCGTTTTAGATAACTGCGGATCCAAAGAAGAGAATGTCTGTACTGAATCACCACTTTGTGAGACACCCTGCAAAGATGTTTGAGGAAAATCCTGAAGCTTTTACAGAACTTACAGGTGTGTAGAAGTTTTCTTTTGAGTAGCATTCAGTGATACTCCTTTGTGAACGGTTAATCTTCTCACTAACAAGGTTTCAGAATACACTTTGTCCTCCTGCAGACAAGCTAAAACAATATACAGGTTACAGACCTAAACAATCTGCTTTTGTTTGGTTTTGGTATTAAAGAGGTTAACAGGGGTAGGTGCAAAAATCTGTCACTTTTCTATAGCTTGGATTCTGAGGAGTTGTATTTACACCAGGTGTCCAGTAGGAAATCTCAGAAACTGGGAGTAGCTGGGTGTCAGAAGTCAGCAGTCTAATCTACAGTGGTTGCAAGAGGGATAGGGTGAGTGTTGCAGAGCCATTGTGTTAGTTTTGTGCTACTCATGGAAATCCTGAATATTCAGATCTGCTTCATCAATCACTTCCTTTTTCCCATGACATGGCAGGGTAAAATGAACCATTCACTAAGGGTTTCCTTGTAAAGTTCCTTCCTAAGGATCCAGAGTTAAAAGTGAGAGATCTTGACTGCGTGGAGTCTTAAGGACTAACCACAACTTTTGTAGGGCACAGCTTTATTTTGCTGAAGTGGGCTGAACCATTTGATAAAAAATATTTTATTTCAGGAATTCTCTCAATGTAAGACATTGCAGAAGTACTAATGTGGCTTGTACTTTGGTGTCCTGTTTTGGGCACCCTCTTACAAGAAGGCATTTATGCACTGGCATCTCCTGAAATGAGCATGGAGCAAAAGACCCCCAAAACGGGCTGTTCCTGGGGCATAGGAAATGAGGAAAGAGGCTGAATGAACTGAGGATTTTCACCCTAAAGAGAATGCTGAGGGGGATCATGTTGCTGTCTTCATCTACCCAATGAAGGATTGGAGAGAAGATGAAGTTAGATTTTTCTCAGAGGTTCACAGTGGTAGCACAATTGGCACTTGAAATCCTGTTGTAACAGAAGACATTCTAATTAGGTGTTAGGGAAAAGTATTTCACCAGGAAGGTGGTCAAACACTGGAACAGCTACCCGGAGAGGTTGTGAAACTGATATTTTGGGGGAACAGGGGGTGCCTTTTTTTAGGTCAGTTTTCAGCAATAAGGAAGAATTGGTTTAAACTGGATTTCGTGTTTGTATCTTCCTATTTGTGGTGACCTCTTGATATTTAGCTGAATTTTCTTTGATGAACTTGTTACTCTACTTAAATGGAAGAAAGATACAACCTCCTTGCATGACAATTGGCATAGTTTGTACTCTGATCTCTTCATTATTGTCTTAATCCTTTTCCCCACACAGATCTTTAAACTGCTCCTGGTTTTTTTGCATGTTACTCACTTTGCTGGTGTGCTTCTGCTCTAGTTTCTGTATTAGCTTTCTTGAAAGGCTGACAGGAACAAAGATTGGGGCTGTTTCTAATGTTGCCTTGTCATCAATCAGTCACCCTGTAATTACATGAGTATAATTTGGTTTACTTGTTTTGTTGCCTTCAGGTTTTTGTTTCAAGACCCATGGGGTTTTTATTTTGCCATTAGTATTTAGTAACAGGATCCTAGGGCTTTATTGTTTCCTGTGTAACTGATGATAACTGTTGCATGTAATTGTAAGCAGTAGCAATCCTCAGCGTTGATTAAAGCACATAAAGTTTACATCCATTTATAGACAGGAGATAAGACCTTGGTGATAAGTAAAATACAAGATTTTGGATATAAGGATAATTGTTCCTGCAGTGCAGCATACTAAAATATTTATTTTTAGGAGCTTTCATGTGGATTACAGTCAAAGCCTCAAAATGGACTTACTCAGTTTACAATGTAAGTAGTTTTTTCCCCCGTTGTGTTTTTATGTTTGTTTTTATTTTTGTCTGGGTTGTTTTGTTGGGGATTTTTTTTTTTTAACTAATGAGTTTTTTTTTTTATTTTAAGGATTCTGATGGAAAATATTTTGCATTTCCTCTTGCAAGCCACAGAAAATCATACAGTCATGTTTACTGTGAAAATAGTATGTTGGTGAGAAAATACTTCTTTAATGTCTGGAGTTCATTTATAAAGATGTGGTTGTTTAATTTCCATTTGCTGCAGTTTTAAGACAATTAATGAACAGCAGTTGAAATTGCTGCCATCCATTACAATCACAGCCCAGTGCATGTCAGAGGTGCTTAGCATGTCACACGTAGTGTTCAAGATCAGAAACCTTCAATACCACCTGAACCTCCAATGTTTTCTTTTTGACTCTTATGGTTAGCTCTGCATTAGTTTGTCCTTCCATTTAGTGCAGTTCTGTATTGATGGTTTTGAAGGAAGAAGTTGATTTTAGTGCTGCTGTGTTTTTGCCATAATTCTAATTTGGGCAAGTTATTTATAGGTTTGCTCTCCCATAATAAAATTTAAGTGAGCCTGAAAGGCTACAGAGATCTTTCACTGAGCAGGGAAGGTGAATGGAAGACAGATGAGGAAACAGCACCATCTCAGTTGTCTCCTATTGAGAGGAGACACCATAATGTGCATTTCTTGTATTTTTAGCTCAAGACACATACCTTCAGCCAATTTTTTTTTTCAGTTTTTTATACAAGAATGAATTTAATCTCTTGGCAAACTGAAGATGGATAAATAAGGCTTTCAGAACCATGTATATTACATTAGTGGCAAGAAAATTGAGATGCTTTCGGGTTCCATTCTGCCTGTCCCTGTTGCCACTCCTCCCCTTGCCAAAGATGGCATTCATACCACCGTTGTGAAAAGCCATTGTCTGTGCTTGGTGCTTTTCCAGTTGTCCTTCTCAGTGGCACCTTCAGTGTTTACATGTATGTTGTGATCTTAGCTGTGCTTTGACAGGACAATTTTTGCCTTTGTTATAATGTCTGAAAGACAGGCCTGGTACAGCTTGAGAGGAGGAGGGAGGTACAAAACAATGTCTGAGAGTTGCCTCACGGTGCCATTGCTTCAGAACACTTACATTCTCAAGGGAAGGAGCAGTAGAACATTAAATATCTAAAGTATTCCTCTACTACTTAAAAGAGTACTTTGAGATGTTTCTTTTAGTTAGAAGAGATTAAACATGATATGTAAGATGGATATTTTTTTAAGAGAAATTATGGAAGCTTTTTGCTTAACCTTGTATTTATTCATAACTGGAAAGGGTGGCAAACTGAAGTTATTTAAAATGGTTCCTAGAAACTCCCACCATTCACTCTAAAGCTTTACCTCTCTGTCCTTGCAATTGCAAGATTATGATATCAGTCTTTTAATTATCATCAGTTTTAACCCCTGCATTGTTTGAAGTAAAGAATCAGTATGTTTAATGTATTTATAAATGCAATCATGCATAGGTAATGTACTGTTTTATGGTATTGGCTTTACAGGACACAAGTAGCTGGATTTATGGCTGCATGAACACTAATTCATCGATGTGGTGAGTATAAACTGTTGCTGTTCTTTATTCACATGGGTTTTGTGAGACTGTGTTTGAATTTAAAGCATATAAATTCCCCTCTGTAGGAAGGGATGGGGAAGTAAAATTGTTATTGTAAATAATTCATCCTTTCTCTATCACCAGGAAAACAGGAAAGAATAGCTTTTCTTAAAATAGGTGATATTCTTCTTCACGAAGCTGTATTTTTGACCTTCATAGCAGCGAGGAGTCGTTCCTGTTGCTCCCTTGTGGACACTGCGTGCTGGATTCCTGACCTGGGTGGTTGGGGCACCTGGGTGGTGCTGGTGGCTGCTTGGATGGTCACACCCAGAGAGTTGGGATCAACAGCTCCACGTCCCAGTGGAGTTCAGTGAGGAGTGCTGTGCCTACAAGAGAGCTGGAGAGGGACCCTTCCCAAGGGCATGTGCCGACAGGACAAGGGGGAGTGGCTTCAAACTGCCAGGGCAGGTTTCGATGGACAGTAGGGAGAAGTTGCTCTCTGTGAGGGTGGTGAGGCGTTGGAGCAGCTCGCCCAGAGAGGCTGTGGATGCCCCATCCCTGGGGATGGTCCAGGCCAGGTTGGATGGAGTTCTCAGTAACCAGGTCTAGTAGAGGGTGTCCCTGCCCATGGCAGGGCTGTTGGAACTAGATGGTTTTTAATGTCCTTTTCAACCCAAACCACTCTATGATTCTGTTTCTTTAGAATCCTATGACAAAAGACATCAAATGTCACTCAGAGCCTTCAAAAGTGTGGATTAAAGCATCTCTTACTTTTTTCTTGTTTCAAAATTGCTACTGTCGTATGAAAAATATTTAGAAGTGTGGGTGGTTTAGTGGTTATTTGTTATGACAGTCATTACAAAATGGATTTAAAACACTGTCTTAGCTTACATTTGTAAAATAAACTCAAAGTAAATTCAATCTACTCTTCAAATTAGGGAAAGCTTCTAGGCAGAATTGAACTAGCATAGTATTTATCTGTTCTGGGATCACTGAGGTGTACAGCCAGAGTCTTGCCTCCAGCAGATAGCCAGATGTCATAACTACTTTTTCCTGATCCAAGAAGTTGGTTGTTATTCCTTTGAATAACCTTTGATCAGCATCAAGTGCAGGTTAGCCTAGTTCAGGACTGCTACTTAAACCTCATCTGATAATAGTGGGTTTGCTGAGGACTGTGTCCTGAGGTCATGAACACCGTTTAGAGAAACACCACTATTTTGCTATTCAAAAATTCAAAACTGGAAGTGACTGAATGGATGTATTGCAGTTCAGTGTCTTAACTCAATCTAAGTACACACCATTTTAGAACTGCTGCAAACTCTCTAACAGCTAACAAAATTTTTAATTTATATGGTATATTTTAGATATTTCCATAGGAAAATTTGTGCTTTTGATGTTTGAAAGTTGCTAATAAAACCACATGATAATTCAATGCCAAGGCTGTTTTAGCTCATGAAGAGTTTTCATTTTGTGTCTGAAGTTCCCTGGCTAATAAGTGCTGCATGTTTTCTGTATGAATTTTCTTCAGATTTGGAGCTTTGCTTGGCTTGGTTTTGCACAAACAGGATTTGCACTATCTGAAATTACTGTGGTTTGATAAATTACTGTGGTAGCAGTACACCCAAACTTCTTCTCAATTTAAAATGTTAATCCAGAGAGAGAGAGAGAAGCTGATGTATTAATCCATTGCCATAATGCTGGGCCTGCATGATGAATATGCTCATCCTTTAATGTGCATGAATTTTTACAGCCTGGAAGCTGCTGATTTATCCTGGAGAGCTGAGTTACTTCCAACCACGAAGGTAAGTGTGTACTTAACTTGTAGGAGGGAGAGGGGCTTCAGAGGGCAGTTGCAAGTCATAGGGGAAGGAGCTGTTCTGTTTGGAGCACTGGAACAGTTGTGCTCCAGAGGAAGAGGGTACAAGAGGTAGACAACTGGGAACTGGCAAGGGCCAAGCTGAAGGGCTGTGTTCAGTAATGGCTTTTCTTCTTCTTTCTTTTTTTCTTTCTTTTTTCCTTTCCTTTTTTAGGTTGTAATGCTGAAACTTCAGGACTACCCTTCTTTGTCCCACATTGTCATTCAGGTACCTCCTGCAGTTGGCAATAAGGTAAAAAAATACAACATTCAGATATTGCTTGCTTAGTGTACTCATAACTTTCAGGTGCTATGACAGGAGGAAAAGGAACATATTAAATATGTGCTAAGTTACTTTGAGAAACCATAGACCCACACTGTGGAGTGGTTTGAAGGTAGCTTTTGTTATCTTCTGTAAGCTCAGAAACACTTTGATAAAATACCAAACACAAGGCATGAATAGCACTTGAAACATGTACAGAACCACAGTTCTCAAATCAGTTCTTAGAGTTCTTGTTGGATATTCTAATGGTATTCTTCCTTGTTTTTCTTAATACTCTGCTTGTGTTCCTGAGTGGTTATACCTTTGAACAGTCATTTCTCTTACCCAGGCTAGCAGAGAATAGAGATAATTGAGGGCACCATACCTGGATCCTGGGGAGCATAGGTCAGATACCTCTGCAAGCTCTTAGACCACAAATAACGTAGAAGACTGAGTTGTGCAGAGTTTAAGTTTGAATCTCACAAATGAGATGGATATCTTTGCATCAAGGGCTCTCAGGATCTCAGTAAGAGGAACATTTGCAGACTTAACATGCTACCCATCTGGATCTGGCAGGCCTTTCCAGTTAGTCCTGGAAATGGCAGAATACTGAAGTGGAATTTCTGGTCTAATCAGATCTGACATTGCTTTCTGTGACACAAATACCATCTCTGAGTCTGTGGTATAGTAATCCATGTTCCAAGAAATTATTCACAGCACAAGTGAATGTAATGTTTTATCTGAGTGCATCTTCAGATAGTTGTGACAGAGGCATCTTGCAGTGAAATTAATAATGCACAACATTCAGGGTAAGCAAAGATAGGGGAGAGATCACTTAGGAAGTGTAATTTGGCAAGTACAAAGCCTTTCCAAGTCTTGTGCTTGGTTTAGATCTGTTTTTAATATCCTGAATTGCAGTATACTTTGGGCTGTGAATTCTTCGAAGAGGATTCCAGAACAGTACAGCTCCCTGTAACACATCTTTTTTCATTTGGTAAGTATAGCACATTGCTTCTGGAAAACATGGAAAACTATCATAACTAACCTTTGGATAATACATTTGCCTAAAAATGTCAGGTCAGGAGGTTTGGGTTGTTTCTCACTAAAACTAACACTGCTTTTGTTAGTAACAAAGAAAAAAGAAACGTGGGGGTTTAGACCAACAGATATGGAAGTGGGTAATTCTCCTGGGAAAGAAAATCTAAAAATGTAGTGAGTTCTCAGATAATTTTATCTAATAAGTGAAAATACTGCATCCTTTACAGGGCTTTCTTCAAGCAAAATTCTATTAAATTCAACTGGATTACTTTACAATGTACAGCTCCAGAACTTCAACCAAGTAAGAATGCTATTTAAGTTTTTAAGGTAATGTAACCACTGTTTGGAGAAAAGTGAGTGACTTCTATTTTTTGTATTCTAGATATATCAAGCTTTCAAAATTTATATAGAGGGCCACTGCCAGTCACTCAAAGGTAAATAGAAGTCTTCTAAAGTATAATGTATAAAACAAATCCTTGAGAATTTTTAGAAACAAAAGTCCTCTTGTGCAATCGAGTTTAGGAAATACTGTTGTAATCTGTTCAAATGTGCCTGCTAATATCTTTCACTTCCCACCTTAAGGATAGCTCAGCAAAAATGAGGAATTAGTCCTTTAATGTTTTTTTTTCTTACTTCCCAGCAAAGGGAAGTTGAACTTTCAGCAGGATTCTGCCTTATATTGAAAGTGTTTCTCAAGAAAAGCACATTTGGCTAGGACTTTCATTTGCTGATAATGGGACTCAAATTTGAATGTTGAGCTACATAAGCTTAAACAGGATGGGTTGCCAAAGGACCCCGTTTCAAAAAAAAGACAGTGATGGATTTTATTAGATTAAGGTTTCAGTTTCATATTGAGAAGCAGAACTCATAACCAGAAGCAGTTCTCATAACCATTCTTCCTTTAAACATTGATGTCTCACTGTCTTACCGTGTAACAGCCTGAGTTTAAAAATGTCATTTGTGTTTACTGCTAACTGCTCTGATCTGCATTGCAATGTCAATTGCAATGTAACTGCAAGCCCAGTGATTCTGTGTAGTGATCTGTGTGCTGCCTTTGTTTTACTGGCCCTGCAGTTTCTAGAGACAGTTGGCACATCTTCTTCTTAATTAAGTTTATATTTTTTAATGCTATTCCATTTCAGAAAGAAAACCTAGTGTTTACAGACTTCATATCCCCTGGTCACATGAAGACTCAATAATTGTAGCAAAGTAAGGACTTTAACAATTAGTAATTCCTTGATTTGGTTTTTTTGAAGAATATTTGCACCCTGTTGTGGTAATATTTCTGATGTGAGACAGTTTCTCCAGTCTTAAGTGTTTGGCTTCTGCATCTTTTCCTCTTGTACCTTTCTGCCCTTGTTGACAAAGTCGTTTTGACTTCTCCAAGAACAAGTATACCTGCTAATTGTTTGCTTGATGGTTCTCACTAATTTTCCTGAAAAAGAAGTCAGATGTGCTGGTCTGAAATTCTCAGGATAGTCATGAGTGGAGAACAGTGGCTGCTCAGGATGCTGGCTTCTTCCTGGAAACCAGGGTTGGGATCACACAGCAGCCCTATGTTTGCTTCAGCAGCATAGTCCTTACAAAATCAAACGATACAGCTTGAAATATATGTGTCACTAATGAAGCTGAACAACCTGACTGTGTTTTAGGTGGTTGGAAAACTGTATTTCTAGTTTATTTTAGAAGTCTTAAGGCTACCTCACAATTTCCAACCCCCCATGTTTTCCAGCAGCAGCATACTTGCAGGAAACTGAATTGTATTCTTGAGGATCTGTCCTTCCTGTTCTCGGCACTCAGCATATTTGCATGCTCTGTGAGGCAGTGTGCTCACTGAACTTGTCTGCTTTCCTCAGTACCATGTCCCTCGATGGTTCAGAGGAGAGGGAACTGAGGATGTTATGTAGTTCTTTGTGACAGGATAAACAAGTTCCTTACACCGTTTTGCTCACAGCTTGTGGTGACGCTTGGTGTAGTAGATCTGCTTTGTGTGCACTTGTTGAAGACTGAGGCATGTTTGGTTTTTCTGCTTGATGATAAGGACAGCAGTGACCATAAAAGTTGCTGTTTCAGAGTTCCATCTCTTGCTGAGATTTCTGCCAAACTGCACATTGCTCAGCCTCACAATGACAGCAGCCTTCCAGAGTTACACATCTACTCTTCCCCAGACTGTCAGTATGAAGTGAGTGATACAGTTTTATTTTATAGCTAGTTTGCATTGCTGGATAATTTTTGCATAATTCAGTCTTTTAAACCATAGCTAATTAAACTAAATAAATACTAAGCAAATCTAAAATTGGGCTGTTTGGCTTTTTTGAAATCTAGTGTGTGTTACAAGTATTTTGCAACAGCTGAATTAGTGTTGAAAGTTGGATTCTAAAGCTTTAGAGCATTTGCTTTTAAAATGTCAATAGTAAGGTGTACATTTTAGCTGTGGGATTGCTGTATTCTAATACTTAAGTTTGCTTCTTAAAAATTAAAGTATTTGGTACTTATGCTTACTATTGTATAAAACAATATATATTTTTTTCAAGGTAATTCTGAAGACATCACTTCTACAGGTTCTTGGGCAAGTAAGAAAACCTAATACTAAATTGTTTTTTTTTTTATGTCAGTGGCATCTGTAGAAATTTTTACTTCCTTCCTTACGGTGGCACTTCAGATGCCCTTTTGCTGCCAGGAGGAGCACTATTCAATGATCATTTTGCAACCTTGTCCCTTGGCAAGGATCCTACCTGGATGAATGTCAGGCCTGGGTCCTTAGAGGAGTAGAAAAGCTCTCCAGCTCTAAAGAGCTGCTGTAAATGTGGAGCATGAGGCTTTGTGGTGAGCTCAATATCTGTGAAGGGATGACACTGTAGGTCACTTTAACTTTCTTTCCTGATGAGTCAGTAGTGTTAAAACTTTAAAATATATTTGGCATCAATTAAGTTGGGGGAAAAAGTCTAAGTAGGTCCATATGCTCCTTTTCAACAAATCTACTTTGGTTATCAATGAAGAATACATTTCGACATAGGGATCAGTAAAAATAGACTGGCCATCTGCAGTTCTCTGGTTCTAAAAAGTAATTAATTTGCAAGCACCTAAGTGTAGTGCTGGAATATTACTGGCAAGGTTCTCCACTTGAATGCATGCATTTAGAGCAAAGATTTTTCATTTTGTTGTTATTTTACGAGAATTTATAGGCTATTGGTATATTAATCATGACTTGGGAGTGTAGAAGCCAATTAATACACGTATGTAATTGCTTCCAAAAATTCCTTGCCTAAAAGCATATATAACTATATGCAGATTTTGCTTGGAAAGTGACCTTTAAATTGTTTTAAACTTATTTTACTGAAATGTGATATTTCATTTTTGTCATACTTGTCTTGACTGGAAAAAAACCCCATTTGTTTCTAACTTGATCATTTATCCAAACCTGTTTCATTAGCTGCTTATGAGAGATTCTAGTATTTTCCATCTATAACAGTAATTGCTCTTGGAGGTTATCAAATAGTTACACATTAGAATGAGAAACTGTATCTTTTAAGAAAGATTTTCTAATCTCACTATCATTCTGGCTTCATGATAATATTTGTGTATATGGTTTTTTAATACATTTTTATAGATAGAAATGAAGTTATCCCTTTATCCTTGTCTTTCAGATAGTAAGGTTCCATGCTGGTGCTTTTCCAGTCTACATTGTTTCTAATATTCTCCTTACTTATGGAGGACAACTGAGCACGTTGAGATCAACAGGTAGCTTTCTAAAAATCTTTTTTCTCTGTCAGAAGTGTTTTTAGAGAAATTTTTTATCAAATTTACTGATGAAAGACTAGCTAGGTGTGAATTTTTAAGCTAAATAGATTCAACTTACAGAAATACTTGAATCCCTGCTCTTCATTTTAATTTTTCTTGGCTGATAGTTCTTCAAGGTTGTGTTGTAGCAAAATATTTCCTTATTATTTTAAACTGCAGTTCCTTCTCTGTGAAATAGTGGTGTTGCACAGTAGTTTAGAATTAAAAGAAGTCTACTTAAAAATACACGTAAAAGTTTAAAATACATTGTTAATATGCAGAAAACACTATTTCTTGCAGGAAGATGAGATTTGCATAATAGCCTTGAGCTATGTCTTCAGACAAAATGCATTTTTATTAAAATTCAGGGGGTGTTGGTAACAAACTCCCTAATGCCTCTGGAAGCTCATGTGACATACTGCCTTACCAGTGGAGAAGGGCCTTGGTGGTGAAGTATGCAGCCTTGCATTGCACTTAAAATACATGGTTATCTTGCTTTCAAGTAAACTTGCCATTGTCTGAATTTATTTTTTGTTGTGGATGGTCTTTGTTAAAGTTCATGACACGATAGTAACTGCAGATGCTCTCTGTTCTTGATTCTAGGCCAGTGTTCAGACTTCTCCCTTGAACTAGTTAGGACAGCAAAGCCCTACAAAGTAGAACCTCTTATAAGCATTGTTGTGTTTCTGCAGGGGTGAGTTTGCATCATTTGTTTGTTTAAAGCAGTTTCCAAAATAGAAGTTTCAGTAAAACTGTTGCTGGGGAGGAATGTTATTTTATCTGTAGTCACTGTGAACACCTGACTGTTATTTTGCTTGAAAGACTGTAATAGAAGGAATAGTTGATAGATATCTAACTGTAAGAGCAATTGGAAGTGATAAATAATACTGCTTTCATGTTTTTGGCAGGTTTAACTGGTTTAGAGAGATATGGGAATCACTGTCACTACCAGAGGTGGATGCTGCTGTACTGAGTAGTCAGGATGCATGGTTCCCCCTTGTGTCCCTGATTCTATTTCTTTTTGGGACAGGCATTGCCTACTGGAGTGGAGTATTTTTCTCTACAGCTCTGAGACTCTTCTCTTCATTATGGTTAACTCTGATTAGGTAAAACAACACGATGCTATATAATTATGCTCTTCTAGATGACTTTTGCCCTGACCATTAGGGTTTTTTTTGTTTGTTTGCTTCTGTGTGAATGCTTGGGCAAGATTGAATTCTGAGCAGATTGAATTTATACATGATTTTAGACATCTCTGTTTGAAAGCAAGCAGAAATTGATGTCTGGGAAGAAGTACAACAGGAGTTTTCTTTCCTATTTTTTTTCAGACCTACTGTACTTCAAAAAGATAAGTTGATTACACCCAGAAGACTCTATGTGATGATATCTCTTGCTTTGGTTAGCTGGACCACTTGTGGTGCATTTGCTGTACTCATAATTTATCTTCAATACTTGTTCAAGGTACTGAAAGGCTAAACACTTTGTATTTGTAACTGAATTGAAAATTTTGGGTGCTTTGAATTAACCCCAGGTTAAAAGCAAAAATCCAAATTACTCTTTTTTATACATAAAAGAAATGTTATTATTCTTGTACTTGAAATAGGTGTTTTTTTAATTTATCAGTGTCATAGTTTTGTAATTTTTACAATTTTTCTTCTTCTTTTTTTAATGCTTCTTCCAAAGAAATGTGTGGTCCCATATGCCCACTCCAACAATGCGGATAATTGAAATTTTTAACTTATAGCTAGGCAATATTATAAAAATGAAGACTGATAACTCCCTTGAAGAGAAACTTTAGCAAAGAAAGGACTTGAAATTTTCAGTAGAAAAGACTTTCCACAACTCTTTATGGACTGAGAGGAAGGAGGGTGGATATATTGAAGAATTAGGGTGGTCTTCTTGTATGTCCAATCTGATCCCTTGGGTAGTGCCACAAAGGTCCATATTCAGTCCCTGCCATCAGTTTTTACAGCCTTCCTTACATAAGTGTCTAACTCCTGATTCACCCCACGGCTATGGCTGGTAAATCAGCTGCTGTCCTTGGCTCCTGTGGAGAATTACAGCTCCACTGGGGCCCTGGAATCATCTAGCTATAAAAAAGAAGAAAAAATAACGAGTCCTCAATTTCTTTTTCTATACTATAGCTTTTGTGTTGAAGAAACATTACTAAACAAGCAACTGTTTGTCTTACAGGTTGTAAAACTGCAGATGACTGTAAGAGCAGAGCAAAACATGCAGAACAGGGTGAGTCTGTTTCCTGCTTCTGTTCCAAATTGTGACCAAAATTTGTCTGGCAAACTTCTGCCTTGGTACTATCAGGTTGTGCTGCAGTGACTGGGTAGCTGTAATGCCTTAGGTTTTAACTTTTATATTTTTCAAATCCAATATTGCCTAGTGTGTAACTCTGAAGTTTCTTGTAGCCTGCTGGCTGCTGTTCTCTTATGCCAGATAGACACAATAAAGCCTCTCCAAGCTTGTTATTCAAGGACACTCAGACTGTCCTAGGCCCAAAAGGTGTAAACTAGGGCCTCTAGAAAGGTGGAGAAATTGAAGAAATTGCATCATTAGCTAAAGTTTTAATTGGTGAATTTATGCTGATATGCGAATGGACCAAACCTATAAAAGTGTGAAGAACTCGTGACTCGTCGTCCATCTTGGGGTGCATCTTGGGTGTAGCCTTTGGCTCCCCAGGGTGTGCCTTTGAAGGTCTTTCTAATAAATACCTGCCTTTATTCCCTTACTCCTGCCTGGTCTCTGTTTCTAGGTAGCCACTCAAGGCATCAGCTGTAGTTCACTTGCTGCATGTGTGATGTGGAAGAGCAGCCAGGCCATGAGCAGCCTGGTCCATCACACGTGACTGCTGTTTGAAGTCTCTGCAATGTGAACTTGTTATTTCAGAAGAAAACTCTGTCTCTGAATGCACGCAGAACAACAGGGTTTTGTCTAAATTTTGGTGCTTGATTATGCATGGCTTATCTAAAAAAAAAATATTTCTAGGTAATCATCTATACTGCAGGTAAAAGTGTTTTTTTTCTAGAGAGGCAGTGTGTGGAATTTAAGGGTTTTTAGTCCAGAGATGACAAATAGCATGGATTAGATGAATATGGACTGAGACTGCAGGAAATAGGGACCAGTTTAAAACACTGAAGAAACGTTGGGTTTCATGCAGTGTGAACTTTATTTTCTGGGTTACTTTAAAGTATAGGATCAAAGATGTAAGCAGGTGTGGATAAAAGCATATGATAACTACCTGCTCTTTTTTGCAAACATAGAACAAAGCAGTCTGACAGAAAAAGTTGTCAAAAGTTTTCTTTGGCTTTCTCTGGGTGGATTTTTTGTGCGTTTAGTTTAAAATCCTCTCCTTTCGTCTCTATATAATTTTTTTGTTTCATTTGTGGGGTTTTTTCTGTCATTGGAAGTTAGTATTTGCCAACTCATTCGTTTATCTTTGCTATTTATTCCTACAGGTAATATTTTACTCCCAGTTGCATTACCTGCTGTATCTTTTCCATGAGTGACCATCCGTGATTTTTCACCCCCATGCTTTATTACTCCTTTATTTTCTCTTCCCCCCAGGAACTCCATTTCTTTTCAATGCATTGTTGTCAGGGCATCTACACTCTCCATTCTTTTCTTCTATAGACATATAAACTATTAGTGTGTGAGAAATTTCTGGTTAAATTTAGATACTTTAAAACTGAACCACTGAACTTGGCTTTTGATGGCTTTTTGAGGCATAAGTTGCAAATTTTCTTTCTGGATCACAGCTGTGTGATACTGTCAGGATATTTTTCCCCTCCTCTTTCCCCAGCGTGGGTTCTTACAGGCCTGTGCACGTTTTTGTGACTTCTGTCTTTCATTTTCAGGATTCAGGCCACTCAGAAGAAACTTCACAGAATTCCAGTACACACACAGTCAAAGCCCAGAGTTCAGTGGACAGCACTGCAGATGCAACACAGTCTCCTTCCAACAGTACAACAATTGCTGAAGCTGTTAACCTTCTTAAGATGCACATTACAATCCTCAATTTATTCACGTGGATTGTGCTGCTCAGCTTGCCATCTTTCATTTATTGGTTAAAAAATCTCAGGTAAATTCTTAAGTTGCCACTAAGCTGGAAGAAAGTTACAGGAACCTTTGAAGATAATAAAAATTGTAAATGTTTGATTCTTTACATTATTAGTTACCTTACAGTTTTGAAGACTTCTGTTAATTAGTATTGTTTTCTCTATGCAATCTGGTTTGTGTTGTGGTGTAATTCGGTGTTAAGTGAATCAGAGATATATTGAAGAAAGTAAAATGGTTCAGAAAGGATTTAAAATCAGGCTGTGATGCCATATAGATTTTTGTGTATATTTTTTGTCATCAGCACATGGATATTATTTGGCAGCCTAGTTTAGAAATGACATGCATTTTAAACCATTTCTTTGCAGGTACAATGTTAGACTTGATCCTGATCCATGTAGGCCCACAGCTATTATCCTCGTATGCATTTTAGAAATTCTAATGAATTCAAGTACTTCTGAAGTGAAATCAAGGTACTGTAGCCCAATCTCTAGTTTTGCTTTCCTGCTTCCTCGTGACTTACCATTTGTGTAGCAAAACTTAATTTATGCTGTACAGACCTCTAATTGTTCAGCCTCTCTAGAGATTCATGAACTCCTGTGGTTAAGTCTAAAAGATGAGGTAAAATGTGTGCAAATTACCTCTAGTTCAGCTAAGTGGAGAAAATCCCCTGTATTTGCCACATGGAAATAAATTAAGTATGTGCTATCTAAGCAATTGGCTGCATAACAACTTCTTGAACTGTGCCTTTTTAACTCAAGTCATTGAATCCTTCCAAATGTCACAGAATCCAAATACATTTAGCAATTATTGTCAGACAGTTACAAGGAATTCTAAAGTTATGTTCTTGTAGCTCCCCTTATGGGAGTTGAAATATAATGTGTTCTCTACTGGATTAAGAAGTTCTGAGAACTTGGTTTTGTTGACAGAGTATTTCTTGTTGAGATATGAGATTACTGAATGCCTCATCAATGACAGTCAATAATAACGAATGTTATTTATCCTCTTGACCAGTACCTGTTATCTCAAGTGATCTAGACCATTAAGTCTTCCTTTGTTACAGAGAAAAAAATTCTGAATTTATCTAAGAATATTTGTAATGACATTACCCTTTTTGAATAATTTCTCTTGCTTATGCATCAATTTTTATGGCCCATTAGACCTAGGTGTTCAGTTTTAAAAATTAACAAAGCCTTAAAATAGAAATTATTTTGCAAAGGAAAATGAAATACAGTATTTGCATACTTTCTGCATATCTGGATACAAAATGATAATTTTTTTTCTTTGTATTCTTGCAGTAAACTCTTGAAGATTGCAGCCAAAGTTCCACTCCCTTTGTCTGTTGCAATGCTGGCCTTTGGACGAATGCATTTATACAGAGTCCCACACTTTGTAACCTTTTCTCTTCTTCTACACGTGCTGTGCTGTATTGTGTAATGTTCATTCTCTGTAGGACACATGTAGGACAATGCACCCTAGAAACTTAATACTGGAGATGGGAAAAATTGCAACACAGAAATGCCTAAATTAATATGATCAGTAGTTTACATTATGTGGGAAAGAGGACAGAACTGTGAATACTTTACAAAAAATTCATGGTTATATTCATGTTGCTTAGAAAACTCTTCCTGGTGTTTATTTCATGTCTCTGAAAATGGAGTGATTTAATGGTGTATAAGCACATATGTCAGTGCAACATCTCAATACTCTGCCTTGTAGACACTTTGGTATTTCACTATACTACTTTGTTGAAACAGACCTTTTTTTACTCACTGTGCCATGCAGTGTCCGTGTTCTGAACTTGCATCTCTTGCAGGTCTAAAGTATGCTGGTTAAAACTCAATACATTTCAAGCACACTGTGACTATCACAAAAAACACACAGCCAAGTATACTTTTAATTGTTTTATGTTACATTCAAATGCTGCCACATTTGTGTCTAGACAAACTAGAATGTACTGCTTATATAGAACTGTTATTTCTATCAAATCATTTGTTCAATCAGTGTGAGTTGAACATTTGTGAGATTATTGTAAGTCTTACACATTTTACTTTTTGTGAGAGTGAGAAAACAACAGTATTCTATGTAGCTTTCTATTCAGGAAGGATACCAGCAGATTCATAAACAATTTGCTGTAATGTTGTTTTAAAACATTGTCAGTTTTCTCAAATTTTGAAATTAGTCCTTGGACTTTGTCCATATGTAGAAGCTAGCAAACGTTGAGATGTGGTGTGAGTTAACAGTGCAGTTGCTGTACTGTTTCTAAGTAGACGAGGCAGGCTTTTTTCCTCTTGTAAGCAGAGAATCAACCATCTCCTAACAAATGCCAATAATAAAACGAATATGGAATAGTTACACTCCTGCAAACTCCTGTCCTGCCATACAGTGCTACCTTCTGCATGTGAGCAAACTCAGTAATAGTGGGAAATACTGACCATAATTATTAGCTCTGTATAAACTGTTATCTTAGTGCCTAGATGCTACAGTGACTGCCATTTATAATAAAGCCTAAAATAGCTATGTGTAAGGAATTCTGTCCCCTGGGCATGTGTTCTGCCAACAGAAGAAATCTCAGCAGTCCTTAGGCTTAAATGATGTGTTGATTCTGTGTAGAGATGAGCCTACTACTTGCTTCTGTGTTAGCTGTTTCTGCTGTGTCTGAGATACCTGTTACCTTCATATGGAAATACCAAACCAGCTCAGTCATCTTAGAGGAATACCAAGAGGAAATCTGCTGCTCACAGTCAATCAAGTATACTCTTGATACAGTAGTACAGCCAGCCTGACCCATTAATTTCATCATATCTTTATAATCTTGCCTAAAGTGCCTCAGTTATTTCTAATGTGTTGTTAGGGTCAGTTCCTTTGAGCTGGCTGGAAAGACTCAATTCACACAGTGACTTTCCAAAATGAAGGACAAACGTGAAGAAAGCCATGTGTGTTTTGTTTGCTTATATCCAAGTCAGCAGTTCAAGTTATTAGTAAGTCATTAAAAGTGCTGTAACTGTGTAAGGGTATTGTAGTTAGCCAACCCCCTGTCACTGTTATCAGTAATCTATGTGCTGGTATTCTAACCTTAACCTTAAAAAAAGGTTAGATTATACATAGTGTTTGTAAATCAGAAGTTATTTGAATAGGTTATATCTTGGTATTTTCTAATCTAATGTATGCTACAGTATATGTATATAAGGTAATTTGTGTGACTAAATATACTTGTAGCTAAATACACCAGGTGGTTTAACTCAAAATTGCTGTTCAGACATAGAAGAATAGAGTTGTTGTACTTGCAAAAGGCTTTGAGTGAAAGATGGTGGCAGAACTGTGTTAGGGCTGGCAAAGGGCTGTGAAATGTGCAGGGTTTGATTTCTGTGCAACATAGTTTTCCTTGACCTTCCGGGTCCTTTCAGCTTACTACTCTATTTTACTTCTGATTTTGTTTTGCCATCTTAGCAGGCTCTTTATGCATGAATCCATTTGTTGGAACTGTTGGTGGAAAATAATTAGCAGAATAAGGAAAGAAAACAGGCTCGATATTTAGTATCTTTCATAGCTTTCAAAATATGCCATAAAGTGAAACCTACTGAATTACAGCAGCATAGCATAACACCAGTTTTTGTTTTCATTTAATGATTTTTTTTAAGCTGGAGTTCTAGTGATAATTGTTAGCGCTCTTCATAAAGTGGGTTCCAGAATCTTGTATATATTCCTGCCTGATTTTCAAGTTGGAGGTAGGAGTAGATATAATCCTCAGTCTGAGATCCCAGATGACAGAAGTTTTTCACATCTCCCTCAAAACTCCCTTTTCTCAGAGATGGTTTACCTTTACTGGGGGAAGGAGGGGAAGTTTTACACCTACTTTCAATTTATGTGCATCGTGTGCCATTTAATAGATCTAGTCTGTTGTCAGAGATGTGCATCAGGATTGTGCAGTGATTATGGACTGGACAACTTGAGCTGTTTGGCAGATTAGGAGTCTAATCCCAATTAGATTTGCCATATAATCAATGGATGGTAATAGGATTAGAACAAGTCTTAGAATTCATCCCATTCTAAGAGAGGATGAATTACCCTACTTGTCATTCTGAAAAGGACTAGATTTTGTAACAGTCTGAAATTGTTTTTCAGGTAAAATATAGTGATTGTTTGTTGTTACTTTTGAACAAGAAGCTTCTGTTAGGTGAATCTGTAGTTCTGCCACTGTTGACAGTTATCTCAGCACAAACATAGGATAACCCAGTATGTATACTGTTAATTGCATAATAAGGAGATGTAAATATTACTGAAATATCCTTTATTATGAGTGGGCTGCATTTATAAAACAGTTTTTGGGAAATACATTATAATATCTCTTATTACCTTTAACTAAATTAAAATTCCAGTTTATTCTTCAAATTTTAGATTATCTAGACTATGTGGGAAGAGATCAAGGCACAAATTGTAAGGGTTTTGACCTCAGGATGCATTCAAAAATAAGAACTATTTATGTGGATCTAATATTTTTTAATAAACTATCAGAATAAGGAAACAGGGTAAGAACTTGAAATACCAAATGCCACTAACTTTTGGTACAGCAGATTCTTCCTTTGGCGGGGAGATATCTAATGGGAAACTTTTAGTGATATCTTCATACTCTGAGTCACTCTTCATACTCTGAAATCTACAGTCTTTTCTGGTTGGTGTCATCAAACGTGCTCCTCACAGTCTGATCATGCTGCAATCACAGTGTACCTACACTTGGAGCTAACACTTCATAGACAGTCTCTATGTGTCTGATAAGGAAAAACTCACCTCTTCACTGGAATTACCAAATGTACCTTGGAACTGAATGAATTAATGTTGTCAAAAAGTGATCTTTTAGTTTTGATTTAAAAATTGGTTGCAGTGGGTCACATTTCAGCATCCTATTGAAAGAGGATTGGTTTGGGGGGTTTTGGTGGGAGGTTTCTTTGTAGGTTTTATTTCCAAGAAACTTGCAGTAACTGGAATTTAGTATTATTTCTAACATTTAGAGTTCTGCCCTGATTTTAGTTTTGAGTGAGCTAATTCATGTAGCAATTCATTTCTTAATATTAATTTGCTGCATTTTAAAACAAAGAATAACAACAAAACCCTAAGCAGTGCAGTAGTAATACACTGAAGAAGGCATAGAGACTCCTGGTATGTCTAAGTGAACTTTTCATCTATAACCTAATTGGGCTATCTTTAAAGTCAGCGATTAATAAAATAAAATGTATTGACACTTAAACCCAAAAGCATTGCATATGTCAGTGTTTGATATGACATCTCATTTCCCATGTGTTTGCCACTAAAAAGTGACGAACTCACTTGGTGTTTTTCTGCAATCTGATACATCTGCTTCTGAGCTTTGACAGCACAGAATAAAATCCATTACGCAGCCATTAATAAATGTAACATTTGAGAAGCTTTCATTTGGATCAAGTTTATTTCAATAGAGGGTCGAGTGTGTTTAGACTTTTTTTGTATTTATACTGAGATAAAACCAGCCATTTACTGACCTTTAATACTCTGAGCTATGAAAATGTTTTTAGGAGTGGTTATAGAGTCTGTACAGAATTGTGCTGCTGTTCTAAGTCACTAAGCTACTAGAAAATTGTTAGTTCTAATACAGACTCAATTCTTAATGCTTATTTTCCATTTAATGATGAATTTTCTCACTTAATTTGCAGCTTTGACTTTTTGTATCACCTTTTTTCTGGGAGATAATCAGTCTAGCTTTTGTAAGCATTTAGCACTGTACTGTAAAATAAAAATTTTCATCACCATTCCTTTAGGGGAGATATATTTTTGTCACCAAAGCTACATGCTGCTGTTGTATAGCTCTAGGAAATGTGTGACAAGACAATTAAAAAATAATTAATTTTTTTTATTTTAAATACAATTTCTACCTTTTATTTTTAGAGCCAGAACTTTAAACTAGAATATTAGAATCCATAAAGCCTGAAGTTTAAAAATTTGAAAACCTTCTGCAGAGATTATACTTTCTCATGTATATTCTTATTTATGGAAGAATGTGTTCAAAGCTTTTAATCAGCTCATCCATCCTCAAACTTAAGTAAAAAGTATACACTTTGTCTTATTAATAGACACTGCTGCTTTTAAAAATGAATTTTAAGCATTTAAAGAGAAAATTCCATAGCTCTTAAGCAAATCTGCCCAGCCCTCGATTTTTCAGGTGTCTAAGCATGTAGCTGCCTCAAATATGTGCTTATTGCCTCATAGGATAAAACCCTGAGCTGTGATGTTTTGACTTTTATTTTGCTTAAGATTCAAGGTTTCTTTCTGCATTCCTAAATGTAGACAGATTTTGCTACTCGTGCTGTCATAAACAAACCTTGTAAGCATGGCCTCTCTACAGTTATTGGCAGGTTGTGCTCTGGATTCTGTAGGAATCTGGTATCAGAGCTGAGTTTGTGTCTCTAAAAACCAGGAGTGGTTAACATCATAATCCTTGTTATTTGTGGCACATCATTCCAGGTCCCCCTTCCACATGTGGCTCTCTTTGGTTTGCCCTGTAGTGCCAAGCAGGATGTCCCCTTGTGGGCACCATGGGATCATCCCCCAGTGGGCACCATGGGATCATCCCCCAGTGGGCACCATGACTGACCTGGTGAGGAGGTGCAGCAGCTGTGTCCTGTAGGCCTGTTCTGTTGAAGTGTTGCCTGTTTTGTTGAAATACCAGCCAAGACTATTTCCCCCCTCCAACTTAAATAATTTCAGGGTATAGCTCTTCAAGTATCAAATGTGCAAGTGTGTTGATGTTTAGTTTTACAAAAGGCTGAGTGCACTATTTTGGGATCAATTCAGGCTTCAGTATTTTCCACCTACTTCACTCTGAGTTTGGAAACAGGATATGAGACTGCAGCACCTGACAGCTGGAATACTTAACAGAAGTCTACAGGTAGTAGACAGGACACACAGAATTAGAGTGCTAGACCAAAACTGAAATGTGAAATTCCTCACTGTGATTTTAAACTTGTAGCTTTTTAGAGAAAAAGAAAATATACTGTGCCTTAAACCAGTAAATGAATACACTCTAACTGTAGCCTGTGGACTTCCAAAGCCTTATATTTGATTTTTGAAGTTGACCAAAAATATTTCTGTGGATCATACTGAAACTTGATTTGGGGAAAAGGCTTTAAAAAATTCTGTTGAACCCATTTTACACTTAGAGAAATGGAGATTTATGACAAGTACAGCTTATTTTTTGTTTGGAATCACACCAACCAAAGTCAGAAAGCTTTAGATGACCAGAATTTTTCAAGCCTTTCTGTTGTGACCAAAAGAAAAATAAGGAAGGAAAACTAGTTGCAGATATCTGTCTCAACTTTGAAGTCTGTGTGTCAAATTATTTTTAAACATTTTGATCTTTAGTCCTCAAAAATTTTTAAAAAATCCTCTTAATTGTCGTTTAGGAAAATACTGTATTTAAGCCATTGAATAGCAAAATCTTTGCCAGTGTGAAAAGAAAACTAGACAGGGGTGGTGTTGATGGTGTTAAGGCTCCAGAAATTTTGAATACTAAATTTTACTTTTTAGGGAAAATATTCATGTGTAAATCCATGCAAAGTCACATGTAAATTCCCTTTTTGGGGAGGAAAAAAATTACACATTGTTCTTCCTATTTCATTGAAAAAGCTAGAAATACTTAAGATCTTAAAATCTTTTTTTAATACAGTAGAAGGATTTTTTATGTATATTTTTTAATACAGAGAGCTCAGGAAAAGCCACTGCTGGCTTTCCTCATTTGTCTCTAGAGGATTCTTTGTGTGTTTTGAACAAATCCCCCCAGATTGTGACACCGCTTGA
>VZRQ01000476.1:333127-380441 GCA_013397975.1 Machaerirhynchus nigripectus
GGGGGAAGAGGTCAAAGAAAACTGGCTTCCCCCCACCTCTTTCCGAAGTTAAATAACGAACTAAAATCTAATCCCAAACTGTAAATCATGCCTTTTCCCTTTTCTGCCATTTTCTCTATGGGAGCATATTTCTACTTCTGGCTGAAATAAGTATCTACCTAGAAGATCAACAAAGACAGTTCCCTTATGTTGGGGCCTACCTTTTTACAAGGTATTCTGTTGCTACTGCTCTGTTCTTGATGAGTCCACTATCCGGAAGCTGAGTGTAACAAAACATAATTGATGGGGCTTGATGGATTTTCTTTTTGTGTGTGGGATTTTTTAAAAATCCAAATCTGTAGAAAGTAAACAAGCTGGATAAATTGTCTTGAATTTTTATATACTACTGTAGTCATGCAAATAACACTGCTAGGAATTTGTTTTCTGTGTCGCTAAAGATGCTAGGGTGTCCAAAACTTCACCTTCCTGGAAGGGTGGTGGTAGGTTTTTATTTTGCTTTCAAAATTTAAACCAAAGGAAACTGTAAAGTTTCTAGTCAGAAATAAACATCTGTACTCTGGAGTAAGGTGATGGCCAAATATTTTTAATTTTAACATGTCTATTTAGGGACATATTTTATGTGATACCAAATCATGTATCATCTATATAGTGGAGAGAAGAGTGCAGTGAAATTATAAACAAAAAATAGGAGCAGCTTTGATATGAAGAATGCTATGCACTAAAGCCAAGGTAAATTAGCATAGTCCTGCTTGCAGCCTTTGGCTTAGTTTCTAATGTGACAGCAGGATATTAACTGCTGATAAAATCAGGGTAGGAAAGCAATGCGTCCATTAAAATGTTACGATTTTGGATATTGAAACAGACCTTACTTTTCCCTCTCTTTTTTCCAGCATCAAGAAACTGATCCATATCTCGTTTGCTTGAAAACCGTTAGTCACCATTCTAGAGATACAGCTAATTACTTTTAATTAAAAATAATATTTTGATAGAGCTGTGCTATTTCTCCTGGGAATTGCTTTAAACTTACTGTATGCCTACCAGCAATTTTCTGCAGTACGGCTTAGGAGGAATTTGTACTGCACTGTTCGATAGCAACAGGTCTGAAGAGTATCAAGGATGAAATGCTCAAGGGTCTTTATGTCATGGATGGAAATGGAATCATTACTGTATTTTTGAACTCCTGCTAACGTCATTGACACCCACCCACAGTCTACTAGGAATATAAGTGCAGAGATCAGGTTGTTCACAGATTACGAGGAGACCTACGAAGAAGGGGCAAGCCAAAGCCAAATTCCCCGGTAAGCTCTATTTTAAAGAATGTGAGAGGGAGAATTTCTTTTCTCCCCCCTAAGTCATGTTGTGAAATGGGTCTCTAGTATATTAGACCAGGCTGTATTAATTTAATTTAATGCAGTTTTAAAAATTGAGCTCTCTGGATCTTGAGCCATATTTTTGCATTCTCCTTGGAGCACACAGAATTCTGGTGCTGTATTAGCCACTGAAAATGGCTGTATGTAATAAATGTAAACTTACAAATGTAGTATTTTGTGTTGAGTGTTGTACTAGTCCCTCAGAAGAGAGTCCAGTGTCTAGAAATAGCTTCGGTATGGGAAACACTTGTTTAGAATAATTTGTTCTTCCAAGTACCTTAGTACTATGGAAAAAAAGAGTTGATAGCACATGGATGTTATCTGCAGTGGGCAGATTTTCCTTGGATTCACATGATTTATGTGTTCTCAGTGACAGCTCTGTAGGCTTTAAGGAGTATGTCTGTTTGTCCTTCTTACAGACAGTCTGTTCATCTCCAGCATGTGGAAAGTGCTGCTCCTGGGTCTATACACAGTATTGGCTGTGAGAGGATTGGCAAAGAGTGCTCCTTTCCAGCCAGAAGAAAAATGGAAACCTCTTGATAACCCCAGAAACAGAGACCTGGTAAGGAAATGTTAGAAGAAAGAGAGCTGAAGTTCTATGTGGTTTTTTGTTTTCCGTCAAGAGACTCCCTATCACCTAAATTTAAAGGCAAGAGGGGCCCATTAGATGTAATGTCAGCAACTGAACACTTTGTATAGTCAATAACCATTCCTCAGTCAAGATGTACCCCTTAACTGAGGAGACATTCTCGGATCACAGTAGTGCATAAAACTCCCTTGTATCTCCATCCAGCAGCTTTCGTTTTAAAAAAATTATTTCGATTATACAGCTACTTTCTGTTTTATGAAACAGAAGAGGAATGATTACTGTGTTTCTTTTAAAAGTGTGCTCTGATTCCATGTTTTTTCATCTTACGGAAGTACAAATAAGTTTGCATCTGACAGCTACGAAAATACCACTCAGAGAACATTTACACAATTTTAAAAAGAATTTGTGAATGGAAAGAATCAGTTTCCTGTAATTTTTCCTCAGTGTTTTAAGAAGCATTAACTTCTGCTTTGAAGTGATTGTAAGGGGACAGTTCAAGTCAACTGTGTACTGCTGCTGAGCCTTAGAGAAATGTTTAACAGAACTGTCCTGTTTGCCCTCAGCAGGGGTTTGGCTGTGCCTGCTTCACCAGGGTGCTGTGATATCACAGCCCCCGTGATTCAGTGGGGAGCATAAAGGAGCAGCAAACAGTTGCTGGTCTTTTGACTTCATGTAAGATGTGTAAGCCATGGATGGAGTGGATGTGTCTGAATTAGGTTGCCTACACTGTGTCAGTTTATGATCAGAATAGAGGATTTCATTCCACAAAAGAACAAATATTACATCTAATTTCTGTCAGTAGAAATAATCACCCTCTACTGGTCATGCTCTATTTTCACATCTGCAACGTGTTCAGTTTTTCAGAACGCTCCAGGCTTACTTCTCGGGCAGGGGTCTTGATCTCAGGAAGTTCCCAGCTACTTTCACTGTGAACAATGAAGGACCAAGGCCTGTCATGTTCTACTCAGATCCTATTGCTTCTGCATTTGCAGATTATGAAGAAAGGAAAAAATCTTTTCAGAATTATGTCAAAGGCTGAAAGACTCTGCTGACGAAGGTAAAAGGGGATCCCTTGTCCTCTAACATTGTTACATGTAATCAAGAGAAAGATTCTGACTGAAGTATAAAGGCAACATCTTTCTCAGAAGGAATTAAAAATGTGGTACCTTAACCCTTGCCTGAAGTGGGTTTTAAAATTCTTGAGGTAGAGATTTATGAGGTAATTATTACTTAGATAAAATAACACATGGTGCTTGTGCAGACCTATATAGACTACGATTTTTTGTTTTCTCTTTTTTTCTCCCCTCCTTCATATGGAGGAGAATTCTGAAAATGTACATATAATAGGGGATGCAGGTTTTATGTAAGGAATTGAGAAGGGTAAGATTATAAACTGAGATGAATGGTTTCTTGTGATATGTGTATATTAAGAAAATTAATTTAGACATAAGTTATTGCACTAGCAAAGCATACATTATCTTTTACTTTCAAGGCAAATATTGTTTTCTTCTGGTTTACAAATAGTTGAGATTTCAATAAGATTTAAATCTAAGCATTTTGGTGATTTACTCAGTATCATAAAGTGCTTATGTTGTAATCAATAGTCAGTTTAGGATTTCCAGCTCTGTCCTGTTCCCAGCCTGCTTCACACCTTCTCTCTTTGTAATCAAAACCAAAGCTCCATTATTCTTATAATGAACCGTAATAAAGACTGCACTAAAATGTAATATTAAATTCTCTTTTTGCTGGATTTTTATGTCAGAAAAAAAAAAGGCACCACAGAATGGGTATTTTGTGCATGAAAAATAAATGAAAAGGGAATTCAGAAGGGATGCTCTACTATAAGTCACAGCAGCGAGAAAATGACTGGTGGAAGTTCTTTGTCCTGCATAATTCAGGATGGTCATGGTAGTTCTTTTCAGTGCTCAGAACTGTTTTGTGGGAACAGAAGTTCAGCCCGTGTTTTCATGTCTTGGTTTGGATCATACCTTGGTTGCATATGGCTATTTCTGTATTTGTCTCACGGTTTGTTTTTTTTTTTTTTTTCAAGCATTATCTCCATGCCAAGTGGAAACCTTCACAGAAAACTACTGCTTTGACTTTTTAACTGTTACCTGACAATTCAAAATTTTCTTCACTGTCACCGTTTTTACCAAAGCAATCTGGTGTCCTGCTGTAATGAGCACACATTCTATTGACAAATGTGCGCTCCTTGGCTACTGCAGTTTGTGAGCAGGATTGTGCTTAAGTGTGAATAAATAAGGAGTAAAACAGCGTGCATTTAACTACTGCCAAGTGTCTTTGTTCAAAGCTGGTAAATAAAAGTTCCCTTTCAGTTTATTAGAACGAGACGTCCCTAGGTGTTCTGTGGAAATTTTTCAGATCCTCTTTTGATACAAGACGTTTCTTGGTGGCCCTCTGGCTGCTTGTGCCCCACCCCAGCCCTGCACGCCCATTTCTGACCCTGTCCTAGTCAGAACTGCACCATCGCTCCCTGTGTGGAGGTAAAAACCCCTCTCCGGTAAAGCTTCCGAGGCAATAAAAGCCGCCGTGCCGCCGTCCCTCCGCTCGGTGTCCGCCCTTTCCTCCCGCCGCTGCCCTCAGGGCGCGGCCCCTCAGAGGCGAGCGCGGCAACCGCTGCCCGGAACTCGCGCGTGCGGGCGCGGGCTGCGGCGGGCGCCATAGCGGGACGGACACGGTGCCTCCCTCACAGGGTTCCCCCGGGTCGTGCCGGGACCATGTCCGGCTTCAGCCCGGAGCTGATCGAGTACCTGGAGGGGAAGATCTCCTTCGAGGAGTTCGAGCAGCGCCGCGAGGAGCGCAAGAGCCGCGAAAAGGTGAGTCTGCCCCGCTTGGCCGCCCCGCGGCCCGGGCCGCCACCCTCGTGACACCACCTGGCAGGGCATGGGCCGCTGCTCTGTGTGTGTGGAGGGGCTCACGCTCTCTGCTTCTGTGGCTACGTAGTTGCGAACTTCTGTGTACAGGTCACCAGGAGAGCCCCGCTGAGGCGGCGGCAGCGCAGGCGGTGCGTGCAGGGAGCGCGGGACGCAGCGCTGCGGTCCCGCCGCTGTGGGCGGAGGCGCCGGCCCCGGCAGCGCTTGGGCAGCACCGCCCGCCCCGCGGGTAATTGGTGCTTTGGGTCGGAGGAAGGAGCAGGTTTGGGTGTAAATTCATCCAGATTATACTGCTGCAGCTCCCCCACCAGCATCTGAGATCTAAGGGAGAGAGCCAGCGCGGCTCCTCCTTGGACTTTTTGGCAGCAGTAAATACAGGGCGCAGTAAAAACAGGGAGACACAGCTTTGTGTCCGACAGAATGTAGGCGGTGTTATTAAGAGAAAATCTGTATGATTTGTCGGAGTGTTGCACTTTACTTTAACTTTCCTGTCTTTGTGTCAAAATGCTACTGAATTTCCACATTTCTTGGTCTTCAGAGAGCAAATTCAGCAGAACTCAGCTGTCGTGGAAGGATAAGTATTATCCTATGGCAGCATTCTTACCGGATTAATGAGTGCTATCTTGATATTTTGTTCTGTGTTTAAAAAGACAGGCTTCTGGAAAGATTTGTCACACATCACTTTTTTCTTTTTTCTCTAAAACAGTCAACCATGTCATCTTACCTCACTATAATGCCAAATAAGCAATGGACTGGTCTCTTCAGTCAAAATTAACGTGAACAGTCACCATCTGAGTCACCCCACATTGATGAGACTATAAATGTCTTGAAAGCAAGTAATGCTGGGTTTTAGTTACTTAAAAATCCAGTGCTTATCCCACCTGTTTCAAAGGCTGGAAAGCCATGCTCCCAATGGTAAATATAGGGGGAAATAAAATTGAGTCATTCAATAAAGCTAATAATTGATATTGTTGGTGTGTGTAGGATGGTGAAAATGCGTCTGCTGAGGAGAACGAGGAAGATGTAGAGGCTCCATCTTCATCCAGGAAAGCATCTGGGAAATCCCAAAGTCAGGATGAAACTGATGGTAGATGTTTTTAACATAATCATTCATATTTAAAAAGCCATTGGAAGCATTTGCTCTTTGATAACTGAATTCAGGCTCCATTTTTCCCTTTCTCATCTCTGAAGGGACTGAAATAAAAGGGAAATTAAATTAAGAAATGGGGTTTTTTTAGACAGGGGGTGGGGAAGGAAAAGTCTTGTGTTGAGATGCTTAATAGCCAAGTCAGAATAAAAATAACCAAACATATCCAAGTTGAAAAAAATAACCATAAACCCAGGTGTAGCCTCCAAGTCCATCTCCTATATAGGCAATACATGATAGATTTGTTTTTCAGTCCCAACTTGATACTGTGGTTATTTTTTTATCAAATCTTCAGCTGGCCAATCCCCCAGCTCAAACCTTTGAACCCTATGTATTTGGAGTTCTGCATATAGATCTGTGGTCAGTTATAACCCTGAGTTAACTTCAAAAAGAGAAGTTGCAAATAAAAAATGTGAGATTTTAAAAAAAGATATGCATTAAGCATATTTATTCCAAGTACTTAGCATCATTTTCCTTTTTATTTTAAAGTAGTCTGTTCTTTTTCTGGAGAAATGCAAATAATCTGGGTTTTGCATTTACACATGTTAAAAGGTACTTGTCATGGGTGGAATGGTTGCAAGATCTTGTTTTAAATTACTTCTAAAAATTGGTTGCTGGATTGTTGTGTAGTAGACTTCTCTGCTCACTTACAGCCTCTTCAGCTGAAAAGAAGCAGCCAGCCAGCTCAGTGCTTGAAAATTGCTTAATATTCTTCTGGATTGAGAAAAATGTTGATTAAATTGTTGCTTCATTCTGTGTGTTCCTCCATGCTTTCATTTCAGATATCCAAAGATCTTACAGGCTGGGCTGTACCAAGCATTGGTGGTGAATAATGCAGAGCTTTAAAACCAAAGAGGCAGTTAATAGTTTTTCTGCATTTCTGCAGGCAGCATTCTTACAGAATAGCTGCTTCAAGTGGGCTGCTGTTTTCTCTACACTTATCCAGATGAGCAGCATGTCCTCTTCATTATATCATAAACCTATTTTACTTCTTTCTCAACCAGGAGAAACAGCAGATGGGGTCAGTAAATCTGTTCATCGGGTCTTTGCATCCATGCTTGGGGAAAACGAAGAGGAGGAGGATGAAGAGGAGGAGGAAGAAGAAGAAGAGGAAGAAACTACTGAGCAGCCTACAGCTGGAGATGTTTTTGTTTTGGAGATGGTTCTTAATCGAGAGACCAAGAAAATGATGAAAGTAAGTATTTAAACTTCTGTGTAACTTCCTTGTGTCTTCTGACCGTAGTGCATAAATGCCACTTTGTGTGACTTTTAGCTACTTGCTGAGAAATTTGCCTGAAAACAGTTCCATGTAGGATAATCCTGCTTATGCTGGTGTTTGTTATGCTGTCTTTGGTTTTTATAAAATCACTGTAGTTTACTGTTTGAAAACTTTCAGAAATCATGAAACCAGTTTTTCCAGTGTCAGAAAACTACGAACATTAGCAAGTCTTTTGGTCAGTCATTTAGTATCAGTAGTACTTAAATAACTTGGTGTTAGGTGGTGTTAAGCACAACAGGATGTCTCCTGAATTCGGGCACAACTTAACCTTGAGCAGAAATAGCATCCCTGTTCCATTTAGGAGAAAAGACCTCGCAGCAAACTTCCTCGTGCCTTGAGGGGTCTGATGGGAGAAGCCAACATCAGGTTTGCTCGAGGAGAGCGTGAGGAGGCCATTCTGATGTGCATGGAAATCATTCGACAAGGTATGGGAGAATGGGCAAGCTTTCGGGCTTTAAGGATGGGGTGAAATTTCCGTGTGCAGGAGGAGGATTCAGTGTGGCTTCACTGAACGGGAAAATAAACAGTACAAGCAAAGTCAGGGTATAAGGAGTTGAATTAAGAATATGTGGTGCATTTCCTTTATTTTTTTGCTTATAAAAAGAAGCTAGCACCCCAGTTCTGCAGGGGCCTGGGCCCTGGCTTAGCTTTACACAGTCTTCTTTTGTTGTCTTTGTAGATGCCAGGTATAAACACCAGCATGATTTAGAGTTTAGGGTGATACTATAAATGGTTGCTGTTAGAGTCAGTCAGGCTATTTAATAATTTATAGAAAGGAATCAGAAACTTGGCTGCAAGTTTTTCCTGAATTTAAACAGCACATGTGGCTGTTTCCTGTAATTCTGATACCTGTTCTTTGAGAAAGGCAAGTTATCTATTTCCAGTGTGGATTTCAAACAAGAAATCTTAGTTATTCTTTTTGTCTTTTCACAGCTCCTCTTGCTCACGAGCCATTTTCCACTCTTGCCATGATCTATGAAGACCAGGGTGATATGGAGAAGTCACTACAGTTTGGACTGATTGCAGCTCATTTAAATCCTAGCAATACCGAGGAGTGGGTTAGACTGGCAGAAATGTCACTGGAGCAGGACAATATTAAACAGGCTGTTTTCTGCTACACAAAAGGTAGTGTAGCAAACATTTTAATAATTTAAAATTAATGCTAGGTGCTTATGGCAATCATTTTGTTTTCTTCTCCTTTCTAGTTTAGTTTGCTTCAGGGTGCTAAGATTCTGATACCTGTGTCTCGGCTTTGATAAAAGATTAATGAATCTGTAGTACAGGATGTCCTTGCAAAAACCTTGTGCATGTCCGTTAACATGAATTGAGGAAATGGATGTGAAATCCACTGCTGCCTTTTCCTAAACTCCTCGTATGCTGCTGCTTCTTCTTGTAGCTCTAAAATACGACCCGACCAACGTGCGCTACCTGTGGGAGAGATCCAGCCTGTACGAGCAGCTGGGGGAGCACAAGATGGCCATGGACGGCTACCGGCGCATCCTGAACCTCCTGGCTCCCTCCGACGGGGAGCGCTTCATGCAGCTGGCCCGAGACATGGCCAAGTGAGTCGGGTTTACAAACGCTGGGATTTGCTCTGCCAGAGGAGGCTGCTGGTTAAAGTGTGTAGCTCTCCCACAGTAGCTTTTACTACCTTGTTAAGTACTTTGTATCATTTCTTGTGGAAAGCTGTTACTGGCCTGTTTGGAAACAGTTTAAGGTCTTTTGATCTTCGAGTTCGTGAAGTGTACCAAAAAAAAGCAAGGATGTGTATTACAACAATATTATAAGTGAAGGTTTCTGAAACCAGATTAATGTGGTACATTATTGATTTAATGTGGTACATGACTGGGGGAGACTGTGACGAAAACTCCAGTAATGTCCTAACAAATAGAGGAGGAAAAGAATTGTTAATTATTTGAAATACGTAAAAATTGTCAACAATTGTAAGGAAAGGAAAAACACACCCTTTCTCACTGTCTTTTATAACATCCACTTGCTAATGAAAATCTTTGCTAATAAGCAAAAATAAGAGAAATATGAAAATCCTTTTGCTTCTGTTCAAAGTACATATTGCCAGTTATGTGAAATACCTGGTATCTCCTATCTGTGTTTTATAGGAGTTACTACGAAGCCAATGATGTGACCTCTGCTATTGAGATAGTAGAAGAGGCCTTTACCAAACACCAGAGCCTTGTGTCCATGGAGGATGTTAACATTGCAGCTGAACTGTACATCTCCTCCAAACAGTACGACAAAGCTCTGGCGGTACGGACAGTTCAGTGCATTTGGGTGTCATTTTCAGCAGCTCTTTGCCAGCCAGAACGGATAGTTTATGTTCACAGTTTATGTTCCTGCAGTGCTGAAATAGGGTCCTGCTTCTATAAAGATAGAGCTCATCAGACACAGACTGCTTGCTATTAGTTCTGCAGTAATTAGCATTTAAATTAATGGCTGGATTTAATAAATTGAGGGCTGATAGATTTGTATGTTTTTCGAGGTTTAAAATTTTGGGATCCTTCCTCTCCTTCTCTGTAGTGGCCAGAATCTTAGTAGCGAGAGAAGACCTTCAGACTGGTTTGTGAGTAATACCAGCAAAGGTCATTCTCTAAGTGGAAAGTTAAAATCTTGACACTGAACACTCTGATGGTTCAGATGCAGATTGTTGTGCTTTATCTGGCAGACTTGTGTTACAGCTAATAATTTATGCATTAAGCACTAAGCATACATTCCAGAAAGACAATACATCTTGACTCTAAGGCATCAGGAATTGGCCAAGATTGCTTATCTGGTCCAAATTTGTTAACTCTCACTTTTGAGGCATATTTCCAACTTGATTTGGTCTGGCTTTGAGAGGGAAGATGTTGGTATTTGGCTATTGTCATACTTTCCAAAATAGGTTGAAAAGACTCTGTAAGTTGGGACTTCTTGTAAACATTTTTATTTGCTGATATTAAATTACCTAGGGTGGTTTTTTTTCCTCCTTTAGATTTTACTCAGCTCTCTCTTTGTCACAGCACAGTATCATGAGCCTGCAAACAATTCCTCTGACCCTTTTTTGTACTTCTTCCCTCCTTAAACATCAATTGGTCAGTTTTATGTGCACAGTATTTAGCTACTGGATTTATTAATAGAGTAGAACTGCAGTCACAGAACCATTTTTCTGTTTCTTTTCGAAGGTTCTACTTGGGTAGATGAATGCACCTTTTCTTCTGATAACTTTTGTGATGTCTAAAACTGTCACATGGGCTGGTTGCTCCATTTGTGCTTTAAATCTTTGAAATGATCGAAGTTACTTTTCTGTTTTAGGTTATTACAGACTTTACGGGAATTGTACTTGAAAAAAAAGTACCGGAAAAAAATGCAACTGAGGAGAAAAAGGGTAAGTTACTGTCAAGTGGTTACTGTGACCCTGCTGTTGTGTGATATGACATCTTTCCTTTACCTTTTCAACTCCTGGGTATATTTTGCTGCATTGTTGACAGGCATTTTTCTATTAAAACTTGTGGGTACTCTTAGTGAGTTACATGGCGTGACCTCAGCTTGCTGTAAGAAGTTATTCTGGTGTCCACATAGCCCTGCTGACTCATTGAAGACAAGGACTGCTCTCCAGGCAACTGGAGGCCTTTTGAGGTTCTAAACATTCCTCTGAGTGTTTACATCAGACCAGCTATTTCTACCGGCTAAATAGCTTCTAAAAAAAAGGATAAAAAGATAAGTTTAGTGGCAACTGTACTCAAGAATATCAACCTTTGACCTAAGACTAATGTTCTTTATATATCTTGCATCTGTTATTAAACATCTAAATGAAATCTACGCATACTAGCTTGTAATTTAATGAAGTAGGTTGTATTTGAGAAACCTTCTTTATGAAAGTAATTTCACCTGAAAATGTTTATTTAGGACACAGCACACCAACTCCATAAGCAGACAGTCTGTTTTCTGATTAAAGTGGTTGTTTCAGCAATCTGACCCAAACCCAATACAGGTATAAGATATTTCTGTTGGCTTTTTGCTTTGACTGACCAGGTAAAAATACAGTTGATTTATGACCAATTATCCTGATGGAGACTTTCAGCAGATAATTTATAAGAAACGAAACTATAATGAGTCTAGGAATTAGAACACAGGGTTTCCAAGTTACTTCCTGTGTGAAACTGGTTAAGAGAAAGCTTCTAAAATAGAGCTTGGTTCTCCACCCTCTGTTGCTTTGTACCTTTTGTAACTTTTATAACTGCTTCCTGCTCTCCTGTCCTTAAAAAAAACCCCAAACAACACAACACAAAAGACCCCCAAACCAAAACAAGAAAAAACCCAGTCCACTTTTCAGAGTAAGCTGCCAATCAATCGTGGATTCAAAAGCAAGTAACTGTTGGCTTAGCTGGTGCTACTGGTTAATCTGATAATCTTTTTAAAAAAGATACAGGTGCAGTGGTAGAAACTCAGGAAAGCCAGGAGGCAGTGACTGAAGACCAAAGTCATCCAGTTGCTGAATCCAGTGCTCCAGGTAAGTAATTCATTTTTTTAACTTCATACAAGTCTGTGAACTGATCATATGCTTAGGAACCAGCTTGCAATCCTATAATAGCTGGGGGATTTGTAACAGCACAGAAACAGGGCTTCATCCAGGAAAGGATTCTTCTGTACTTTTCTTTTTTCCCTTACTCAGAACTTCCTTCTAACCCAGCCAGACACTTTTCATTTTGTAAAAATGTATCCGTAGGTGAATAGGTACCCTTGTGCTGGGTTATTACAGTGTTCAGAGAATGATGAATTGGTCTGCATGTTGTGATTGGCAGTAATGGGATGTAGGAGGTAAAAGGGAAACCTTAGGTTGGAAATCACAGTTTTCTCAGGTTTTAGCAATCACTGAATATCTGGTGTAAGCACTGAAGTGAAGGAGATCTTAAACAGGAATTAAGGAGATGTTATGACTGTATGTGAAGGACCCATGATAATGGAATTTTACTGTGTGACCTTTCATTTGCTGGTATTGTCATGGGTAACTACTGTGCCTCCTGTTTGCATTCTGATCAGATTGCATTCAGTCTGCCTGTTGTGTGAAGTTCTGTAGGTGATGTGTTTAATAATGTGTTCAGGTAGTGCCTGGTACACAGGACTTAGCTTAGCAAGAACAAGAACCTTAATACAGGGCATTTCCTTCAAAACAATAAAACAAGGAGAACAGGGTACAGGTGCATAAATTGTTAAAGGAAAGCTTTATTAAGCAAGTACCTCGTAAGTAGAATAAGGGTCTAAGCACATCCTGTGGAATGCTGCTGTTGAAGTCAGTGTAGACTGACAGCGCTTGGTACCTCACATGGAGTTATTACTCTCAGAGTCAGCAGGAAGACGTTGCTCCAACTCTTGGAAAAGATAGAGGAGGAGAAAAAGAAGGGGAGACAAGCACTTCATAGAGTTGATAAGAATATTTTCTTCAGTGGAACTTCAGTGGCCTGCAGGGAATGTGGTGCTTGTGAAGTGCTTGTTAAAGCCTCTGGGTTCAGAAGGAAATTCTTTATCTTGTCACAGCTGCGGAGAAGGTCAGCTGCTGCATACCTGAGGGTGTTCCCATAGACATCACGGTCAAGCTGATGGTGTGCTTGATTCACTTGAACATCCTGGAGCCACTCAGTGTAAGTGGAAACCAACTCAGAAGCAGGGGAATGTTCTAAGAAATTACACAAGCAAGTAATTGTTCCTCTTTTCATACACTGAGGTGTTTGAGGGAGCTGCAGAGATTCTTTTTGCTTCTCTCTCACTCCAAGAGAGAAACCTCACAGGCCTGTAATAGCAGAAAAAACACCTTTGTCCTTAGAAATTATGCCTCCAGTGGAAGTATTACTAAAGCACAGTAAGTCACGGCCTGTGTGCTGTGACAGGCCCAGGACCACCTTGCAAAGTTGTTGAACACTAAGGAACATGTTTTCACTTTGTTTTAAAGCCACAGTAAATCTGAAGACTGTTCTTTCATAAAGGACACTCCTCACTGATGGACACTTTAACCCACTGGATGTGTGACACATCTAGAATAGAAAAATGGGCCTTTTTCTGGAATTCTGAATTTCTGATCTTTTATTTTTCACTTCTAAACTATCATTTAAAGAAAGGAAGTTTTGTTCAGAAAGCAAGTAGAATAAAAATAATTGGATAAAAATGTAAGCTTCCAATAACCATGCCTTAAAGAAATGTTCTCATTGATTATTTGTGCTTTAAGTGCTTGTTTGGTTTTTTTAAAGCCTCTTTTGACTACTCTGGTGGAACAAAACCCAGAAGAAATGGGTGACTTGTATTTGGATGTTGCGGAGGCATTTCTGGATGTTGGAGAGTACAACTCAGCACTGCCTCTCCTGAGTTCCCTTGTCTGTTCAGAACGATACAACCTGGCTGTTGTGTGGCTTCGGCATGCGGGTGAGAAGAGGAAGGACTGCTGAACATGGGGGACTGAGAGATGATAATACAGTGCTGAGCATTTCCAGTGACCTTTATCCAAGATCACAGGAATTTTAGATTGACTGGTTGAATGATAATTGGTATTTGCAGAACTATAATTGAAGTTTATCATGACAATTCTGTCAAGCATAGCATTTTTTTGGTCTTCATATACACTGAGATTTACATCAGCTCAAAGTACTTTATGTTCATGTAAGTAAGAAGCAGCATCTATTCTGTATTTCATCCTGTGTCAACTGATGACGTTTGAAGTGAAACTGTGGATGCATCAGTGCATATATCTGAATATTTTCACTTAAAAATACATGTTTTGGATGGTTTTACTAAAGAGGTATGTTAACTTATTTGCAAACTTTGAAATCTTCTTTTTGTGTCTCTTAAATGTGTTGTGTTGCTTGTGGTATTTCTAGAGTGCTTGAAGGCTTTGGGGCACATGGAGCGTGCTGCAGAGAGCTATGCCAAAGTTGTTGATCTTGCTCCATTGCATCTCGATGCAAGAATCTCACTTTCAACACTTCAGCAGCAGCTGGGCCGACCTGAGAAAGCTCTGGAGGCACTGGAACCAATGTATGACCCAGATACACTGGCTCAGGATGCTAATGCTGCACAGCAGGTGGGTAAAGTGTCCTGTGCTTCCATTCAGGATGTATTATTCTGCCAAACTGTGCTAGTAGTCCAAGATGTCTGCATAGGACCAGGGATTCAAACCTGCTTCCCCGTTGTGAGCTTGCAGAGTGACTGATTCATTACAGCATAAGGGACACATCCTCCTGACTTTCTCCCTGACCGTTCCCTCCCTGACTTTCTCCCTGACCCCCCTGTCTCACCTGATAACTTCTGTGCAATGCACAAGCTTTTGGCCGCTGAGAGCCAGTTGTGACACCACTCACTCTACATCAAGTTGATCAGCAGTTGCTACATGTGAGCTACATGGTTTGGCCTCTACTGATTGTAAGCAGAGGTTCTGAATCCCCTCTCCAGAAGCACCTTCACCATAGGTAAGAGTTATGCCAGATTTCTCTGACACTGGAGAACAGTAACTCCTGAGAGCAGTTAGGGAGAGGTTACCTGCTGCTACAGATTCTTACAGCTTTCTGGAAGCTTTTACAATCCTGTTAGTACCGTGCTGAGTCAAAATTGTTTGTTTTATAAACTGACTCTGTGCAAGAGGTTGAATAATAATGTTCACTGTTGTCCAGGAATTAAAGCTACTCCTCCATCGCTCGACACTGTTGTATTCCCAAGGCAAAATGTATGGTTACATTGACACGTTGCTCACAATGCTGGCAATGCTGCTGAAGGTAAGCCAATCTTTCCAGCTGCACTGTAAACAATTGGACAGCTGTGACCTGGGTCAAGGCAAACAACTAATGAACTCAGGAGGAAAGCTAGTGGGCTTTTATATGTAAATGGTTTCATAATTTTGTTCGATGGCAGTCTTGGAGGCAGCCTGCAATACTGGTGTTCCTGCCGGTAGTGTTCAGAACAGAGGACTGTTTGTGTGTATAATTATTGACACTGTGACTTCAACTCCCTGTTCTCAGTGTACTTACAACCCACTGAATGCTAAAGCTGCTTCTTGCCTTTTTAGCACTCAGCACAGAGCTTTTTTGAGGTGTTGATACTAGCTTCTATTTCAACAATTTTCTTTTTAATTTCCTTTTTTTTATTATTTTCTTGTGATAAAATGACAAAATAAGAATTTGTTTAGCCAATAAATACAGTGGTGGTGGTGGTTTTGTGTTAATTGATTTTTGTTGATTTTTAAACAGGGAGTGAGTGAGGGGAATATTTGGACCTCCATTTTATCCACCTGCTCAGCACCATGACTTGTATTATACTGGTTGAATAGCTGACTATCCACATACTTCTGAAACTGATAGAGAAAATTCTGAAACTGTTCTTCTTATGCCTCTATGCAAATAGTTTTGATTTCAATATACCCAGGGATGTTCCAGTCCCAGGAGAAGTCTTTTTAAGTAGCTTAAACAGTTTGTATCTTGCTTTTGCTTAGCTGAGTTTGCACTGGAGCACGAGACAATGCAGAGATGATATTCCTGTTGGGAATGTTCTCTCTCATGACCTTGCTGTATGGTGGTGTTGCAGACAGTTTTGGGATGCAACGTGAGCCAGATGGATTGGCCATAAAGCTGCCTTTGTCATAGGATGTTATATTGTAATCTGAAATGCTGCCCTTAAATTTGTTTCTAGGTAGCAATGAGCAGAGCTCAGGTGTGTTTGATATCTAGTTCCAAATCTGGAGAGAGGCACCTCTATCTTATTAAGGTGTCGAGGGATAAAATTTCTGACAATGATGACCAAGAGACAGCAAATTGCGATGCGAAAGGTAACAAATCACAGATTGTTTATTAAAAACAACAAGGTGAACTCCATAGTTCTGAAAAATGATAGAAATGTTACTATTTTGCATGCTCAATCCATGCAGTTCATGTTAATGTTGCTTTATTTCTAGAGCAAAGAAGGCAGCAAAACTGAAGATAATATATCTTAAGGGAACAGTCCCCATTCAGAGAAAATAATAAGATAACAGAATAATTCATATTGAGAAGGGCCTCTAGAGATTTTATGGGCCAACATTCTCCTCAGGGCAAATATCATACACACAAATCCAGAACGTAGTACAAATACATTTTAAAAGTGGTGTGATTTTTTTTTAGCTGGCCCAGGCTTGGTCAAGCCAGACTACATGTTCTTAAGCACTGCTTGATCAATTAGGGAGAGTAACTTCACTGCATTCAGGTAGTATGTTTACAGCTTGAACTGGGTGTAATGCTTGCCCTTTGTTCCCACATTTTGAGTGTTTTTTGCTGGAGTTTTACAAACTGCCCTTAAACTGAGAAAAAGTAAATACTTCATATTAGCTGTTAGTGCAACAAGGTCTTTGAAAGTATCAGTTTGATGTGTGCATCTATTTTGTAAAAATTTCTAATTTTTTTCTAATTTTTCTCAACTTTCTGGCTCCAATGTTTTTAGCAATTTTTGCTGTTCTCACAAGTGTTCTGACAAAAGATGACTGGTGGAACCTCCTCCTGAAGGCTATATATGCCTTGTGTGACCTGTCCCGGTACAAGGAGGCAGAGCTACTTGTGGATTCCTCACTGGAATATTACTCGTTCTATGAGGATAGACAAAAGCGCAAGGAGCTGGAGTACTTTGGGCTCTCTGCTGCAATTCTGGACAAGAACTTCAGAAAAGCTTACAACTATATCAGGTGGGCTACTGAGAAGGCAGAGCAGTCTGTGCTGTAATTGCCTCCACTGAGGCTGTAGTCATACTGCTGATGATACTGCTGAAGGAGGCAGGCTGATGCTTTTCAGCCTTGGCTAAAACAGAGAAGGGTACTGAAACTGTAGGAGCGTTCCAATAGCCTCAGATTACAAAAATGTGCAATGCAATAGGTTGGTTGATTTGGCCAGAACCATTGGTTCTGTTTGTCACTCTCATCTTTGCCTCAGTCACTGACCTTCTCTTTGCGTGTCTGTTCTTTGTAATCTTCACTGAACTGCTGAGATTGTATTGAAGATACAGTATTTACTACGTAGCATTGACTAATTTCTGGCATGCTTCTCATTCTGTAGAATCATGGTAATGGAAAATGTCAATAAGCCCCAGCTGTGGAACATCTTCAATCAAGTCACTATGCAGTCTCAGGATGTCCGTCACCATCGCTTTTGTCTCCGCCTGATGCTGAAAAATCCTGACAATCACGTGCTGTGTGTCCTCAACGGGCACAATGCCTTCGTGTCTGGCAGCTTCAAGCATGCTCTTGGTAATATCTTTCATGTTCTAATATCAACAAATAGAACAAGTGAAAGTTTATAAAAAGAGATTTTTTTTCATCAGAAAATTATAGGCTCACAATGCTAGTCTGGTGCTTTAATTATTCTGTACACAAATCAGAGCATTGCTGAAGGGTTTTGCTAATAAAAATTAAGCTGGCACGTTTCAAGTTTAGCACACATTGCAAATATAACTAACTTGCAAAGATAATTGGAGGCTAATGATGATGATAATAAGGACAGAACTAGCCCAATTTAAACAGCAAATACAGCTGGTTGCATGTTTTAAGCAGGCCTTTGAAGTAAACCTACTGCTTTCAGTCAAGCCCTCCAATGTCACATTTAAATCCCAGCAAGGACCATGTTTTCCTTCTTTGTCTGATTGTTTTCTGCTTCCGTTTTTACATCACAATCTGCATTCTTCCTTCAGAATCCAAGGGGTGCTGAAAATACACAATTTTCTTCCCTGTTTTTTCCTGTGTATTTTGATGTAGGTGCATTAAACCGTGTCTTTTCTTAGTTCACACTTGTAATTCAAATATATTCTTTCTTGCCCTGAAATTCTTAAGGCATGCTTTTCACAACCAATATTTTGATTCATTTATTTGCTTTTAGGTCAGTATGTGCAAGCGTTCCGTGCAAACCCAGACGAACCTTTGTACAGTCTTTGTATTGGCCTGACTTTCATCCACATGGCCTCTCAGAAATATGTGCTGAAAAGGCATGCTCTTCTAGTACAGGTGAGGCAGTGTGATTATTGTTACCCACAGTGTTTCCTGGCTTTGTATCTTGCAGATGGTAATGGCTACAACACATTCTGTTTAAATAATTTTTCATAATTAAGATGGGATTTCAAAAGAGGGAAGTGGCAAAACACGAGCACAGATGAATGTCCTTTTGAACTATAGTTACTCCATCTGAATTTCCTCTCCTTATGGGTAAAGGTAGCTTGTTACTCACACTGATGTTAACAGCTGCCAGCTGTTTGTAAGAATATTACTAATTTCTTGGTGCCTGTAATCTGGATTTTCTTTCAAATTTTTCTTGGCCTGCCTTGCTGTAGAGTGGAATCTGTGCCACGTGCCCTTCATAGATATGCCTCATAAACTGCATTGTTGAAGCAAATTTTACAGGCTTAGAAAGTGGATTTTTTCCCCATCTTCCTTTTCCACTTTTAGGAGCCTCTTATAGCTCTCTTTTTAAAGATCTTGTGAGCTCCAGTTTAGGCTACCCTCAAATTTTCAGCTTCCTTATTTACATTTTTCTTTTTATTTGCAAGATCCAGTTACAAACCATGGACTGAGTATTCCCCAACAGAATCTTGAAAATAATTTCCTCTCCTTTCTACCAATTATTTTCATTAACTTGAAATACCTTTTAATTCCTGTAGCTGCTAAGCTTGGAGTCAGCACAATATGGTGAGGATCCTGAGCTCTTGTGACTTCTGAAATTGCTGAAAGACTGAAGCTTGCACTGATCTTGACAAAAGCTAGGTCCCCAACTACTCTAAAAGGTCCACAACTACTCTAATACAAAACCAGTTATGACAGTGTCCAACTTCAAGACATTTTGAACTTGCAAACTTTGGCTTAATTTTAATATTTTTATCCACTGTTTTTTTCTGTGACCAGCCTGCCTTTCTTACAGGGGCTGCCCTGTTCTCCTTTTATAATATACTTGAACAATGTCCTATTTATGTTACCCCCTGGCAATACAGTTCCCTGCTCTCTCTCTTCTCATTTCCTGCTTACTCTACTCAGTGATTTTACATCATTTCTTGCTGCTATGGTAGTTAATTAGTAATTCAGCCACAGTGACCTACTGGTGACCTAAATTATGATCATTAGCTGCTTGTGTCTGAACTAATTCCCCCTATTGAAGGAGGTACCTTCTCTGATTACCAATATGGTCCCTAGAAAGAAGCTCCTCTATTTACAACAGAATCATCACACTCCAAAGTGGTAATGAAACAAATTCATGGGAGGGGAGGAGAAAGTTGTGTGCTCGATTTCTCTTACAGGGATTCTCCTTCCTTCACCGCTACTTGGACCTGCGTGGACCATGCCAGGAGTCTTTCTACAACCTCGGCCGTGGCCTGCACCAGCTGGGACTGCTGCACCTGGCCATCCACTATTACCAAAGAGTACTTGAACTTCCTCCCCTCACCTTAGAGGTACTGTAACTTTGTAAGTTATGGACAGAGAATAAAGTCAGGTAAATGTGAAGAATTTCTTAGTCATAGTAAAATTTTACACATAAAATCTGTGTAGTTGCATCTCCTTCAATTTCTATTTTAATTCCTTGTCACTGGAAGCCCAAGTCTGATTGTCACCTGATAATACATTTAAGTATGTGTTAAATTCAAACGTTTACGAATTTTGAAGGATTTACTCATAGGCTGAATCAGCAGCAAAAAGGATTGCTAAACAACTTTACCTGATTAAGTAGCTGACCTTTCTATATATTACATGCAATAAATTATAACTTGAAGTTCTGTATACTCACCCATGCCATAAAACAGCATGCTGGAGCAAGATGGACCAGTATTAGGAATGCCTAATTGCATCTGAGCCACGGTTTGATTCCAGTTGATCTGTATTGAATCCTGGTTGACATGTCATACATTTACAAGTCTGGTCTGAGAGAAAGTTTTTGCCTAGCTGTGGCATGGGTAGGTAGAAACATTGCAAGTGTGTTTAGAAAATGGGCAGGGGAGTTGAAGTAAGAGCTGTGTTAGTCAGCCCTGGTCCTTCAGAGCAGCACTCTTGTGACACTGTAAAAGATGAAGGCAGTATTCACATTCTGGTTGGAGAAACAAATACTTCACATACAAAGACAAATTAGGGTAGTAGTTTCCTGGGTTTATGAGCTGACTATTTAACTAACAGCTAATGTTTTGAGTGTGTCATTTTATAACTTTGGTGATTAACAACATGATGTGGAAACTCCGTAAAGAGGGCGAGCACAAGGAATACTTGTTCTGTTTCCATACAGCTGAAAGCCTTTATTAGCCATGAATATGTAATTTGATTCCACTGTAATGGCTACTCATGTTTCAGTTTTGTACTGTTTTTGCATATTGATAATTTTCTTTAATAATTATTTTTACAGGGTATAGAAACCGATCAGACAGACCTAAGAAGAGATACTGCCTTTAACTTGTCGCTCATTTACCAGAGCAGTGGGAACACCAGAATGGCTCAGAAGATGTTGTATACCTATGCAGTTGTGTGATGAGGTTTGTGCAGGTGGAATTGATACCCTTTGGACTGACCTTTACGTTACGCAGTGCTGGGCAAGCTGGTTTTAAGCACAACTTTTTCTGCAGAGGGTCAGAGATGTGGCTGGTGCAGTATTGTGGTTTGTGGACTTCTGCTTCTGCCATTTGCACTGTACCACATGTGGATAGGAACTGGGCATTCTGAGTACAGCCCCAAAATGCTCACAAGTGGCTGGTTTTAGCTCTTCTTCTTTGGTGCACTGCTCTCTAAACTGATATTCAGTCTTGTATATAGAATCAAACAGTGAAAACTGAAGCCCAGTGTGATTTGGTGAGGGCTTTTGGGGGAGGGAAATGTAAAATGTGCAGTATTTCAACTAATTACCAATGAGGTTGCTGAAGAAGCCATATTCACTGGTGATGAGGGTTTTCTAATGTGCAGCATTAAGTTACAACAATATAGAACCATCCTAGAGGATGAAGAATTCAGTATTTCAAGATCTTTAAAATACTCAGAATTTTCTAGGAGTTCATATTCCTAGCAGTTTTTGTATTTGAAGGGGTTGATCTTTGTTTTACTGAAATCAGTGTGACTTATGTTCTTTTTCTGAACTTGTTAATAAAAATTCTGAGGTTAATGATGTTTACTTATTCTCAGCTAACATATATCCTACTGAACAGGACAAACCTAAAGCAACATGGCATACACCTAATTTTCAGCAGCACAGTTTAATGAAGCTCAGGTGTGTTTAGCTGTGCTGGTGAACTCAGCCACCCCTTTGTCCTCAGAAGAGCCATTTGCCTCAAGGGAGAGAGGCTCTTGAATTAGTCTGGAGTCCTACCATATAAATGACAGTTTAGGGCCGAATTTCTGGAGGAGCAGAACGAGACAGTTCCAGAGTGTCCTTGGGCTACCCCTAGGCTCCAGAGGCATGCAAGACTTTTCTCCCTACTATAGAAAACACGTATCACAAATAACATATATCAGTCCCACAGAAACGGTAGTGCCATGGATCACAGAGGAGGTGGTGAGCAGCCCTGCTGAAGCAGGTCAGAGTGCAACACCACCTGTCCTGGAGCCAGGTTGTACTGACACCACGTTGAAGAGTAGGCCATGATGAAGATGAGCTGATCTTTGGTCTTGAAAACTGTCCACGTTGTAATCATCTTCAGCATAATATGACGTAAGTCTCCTGCTCTAACTACTCTTTCCAAAGTCTGTTTTGCCACAATAGGATAGGTTGAACAAATTCCACTAATTCTTACAAAGGTAAGGTGATGTGTGGTGTAACATCACACACCTAATGAATTCCTTCTATGCTCCTAAAATAGCCCAAGGCTTATGTTCTCTCATGACCCAGATATCATCTCCCATTATAAGCAGCCAGTCCTGCCAGTTCCTCCCTGCCCCAGGCACGTCAGCATCCAGCCACAGGCACATGACTCTGTCTTCAGTAATTCACCTGAACCCTCTGCAAACCAGTGTTTGTTTTGATAGCACCTGCCAGGCCTTAGTCTAAAGGTGGTGAAAGAGAAGGGATGAAAGCAAACATGTAGCATATCAACAGCATATAGTTTACAGTGATTATAAATAAAGAATAATTGTTTTGTTATAAATAGTAGTTTTAATACCTGCCTCATAATGCAAAGAACCTGAGTCAAAAAGACAGCGTAAGAGGCCTGAGTTAATTGAAATCAGATGTTAGGGTTTAAACAAGAATTCCTAGGTTCCCTATAGATGGGTGCCCTGTGATCACCTTTTATCTGCAGGTGGCCTCAGCAATTCACACCTATCTAACTGTTAGATCAAGTAAAGTTCCAGATTCTTCCACACCTGGGTGGTAGCAGGGAGTCTCCTGGCAGCAGGTGATGCTCTCCCAGGGCTGGGAATCACCCAGTCAGATGAGCTCATTTCCTGCACAGCTTACGTGAGCCGCTCCAGGGGTTGAACTGGAGGTCTGGTCTTTGCCCCGTGTGTCCAGGGAGGTGTGAGGGGGAGGCTCCTCACTTTTTCTCCTGGAAAAAGATGTGCTGTTTTATGAAGCTGATGCCTCTTTGGGGAATCTTTGTCATTACTGAAGAAGAGTTTAAGTTTTAGCAGTTTAATACTGACATCTCTAAAAAGCTAATTACACGGCTGTACAAGAACTAATTATGGAGGAGGCTGACGAACCTACCGAAAGAAGGTAAGCATGGCTTTTGGAGAGTGTCTGTGGAGGGCACAGACAAGGGAAGGTAAACCAGTGACATGGAGCTGAATGCAGAGGAGAACAGATTAGCTGTTAGCTTTCAGATGAGTGTTTGCTTAATGAACATCAACCAAGCATGAAGTGCGTACAAAACACCTTTTCTAAGTACAGAACTGTCACTGCACCTGTAATATTCTTTGCTGCTTCAATATGTCTTTTGGCAAAAGGGGAGGAAACAAACTAAACCTGAAGAAGGGGTCTGCTCTCCACCCCTGTGTGAAAGAAACTACAATAGAAAGTCTAGAAAAGTGAAATCTGATAACAGCCTGCAAAATACCACTCAGGTCATTTTTCTTTGCTTCCCTCTTTGAAATGAATGTGCTTGCTTTTTTGCCTCCTTTTTGGAGCTACTCTCTTCTTTGCTCGTGGTTTTTCAGAACTTGTAGCTGCAGGCTGTCAAACTTAGATGTGAGCCACTGGTGAGTTGTTGCTTCTAGGCCAGCTGTGATCTAGGCAAGATGGTGTAATTAGAACTGCAGAGAGAACAGTGAAAATGTGCTGTGTTCCACATTTGAGCTCTGTGCAAGAGGGGCAGGAACAGCACACCCTTTACATCTTTCTCCTGTACATAGGGGTAGGAGCTCTGTGATGCCCTCTTGCTTTGCTGTGAAAAGGAGTTGCCTCTCTCTTAGAGGGGTGGTGAAGTCAGCAAGGATCTCCAGCACAGCATAAAATATAGAGGCATAGGAAAAGGGGGAAAGCAGATGCTGTGTGCCACAAACTCCTGAGAAAATGAGGGCAGACTAAATTTACCTGACAAGTGCTATAGAAATACTTTTGCTATTAGGATCTCTTTCTAATCACAGAACAATACTTGAGCTGATAAAGCAGCAAGTAAGACCTGAGGCTGGGGTACCTTTATTACTTTTTTAAATTTTACCTTATGTTGGGTAACTGTCTGAATATCTAATCCCTTAGATTTTCACACCAAACTACTACAGTAATCCATGCAAGCCATAATAATTTGGATATTGTGGTACAACAGTGCAAGAACAAGGTGATGCAAGGACGAATGATTCTCGGGGCAGGGGGTGTGGTGGGTGGTTTTGCATGATGTCACATACAGTGGCACAAGAGCAGCACAGGGGGGCAATTTACTTGGCCACAACACTTCTGTTTGGTTGCATAAGAAGATATCCTGAGCCTGATAAAAACAATAGGCTCTGGGGGACAAAATCCCTTTTTACAAACCCCACTAAATTGAAGTGATTAACAGAAAAAGATGAAAACTTTTTTTCTTTTAAATTATGATAAATGCCACTTAGTTTCACTTAGCTGAAAAGGCCACATGTACACCTCACTCTTCACCAGAGGATTATAGCTGAGATTGAAAGGGTTACTTGGTACACATGCTGAATTAATATCTTGTTATCCAGCTTTTGCATTTCAGTCTTAAAGAAAAGAGATGTGACAAAATAGCTCAGCTTGCTTTTAGTGCAGAAACAGAACAGCATTGTTTTAAATGGAACACAGAAGGAAAGTGCCAATATCTCTTTACCCAGAGCAACTGTTTTCTTTTCTCTGAGTCTCATAGCAGGAGAAGCAGGAATCATTTCTAGTTTATCCTTCCATAGAAATAATTCCAAATAAAAATTCACTTAGTTTTAATCTAAGCACGATGTCTTGGTCACTTCCTACTGTCACTACCATCAGGACTATTGCATAAATGCAGCTTTCTTGCTCTCTTATAATCATTGCATATTCTGTGCTGTTGGAAGAAAGGTAGAAATCTTTCCACTACTGTCCCAAATTCTATGACATAGGTCACCATGAAGTAAAGCTTTACTTTCTGCTTATTTTTCATTACCACCACAGTGCGCCTCCCTCCTTATTAATTAGCAAATTTTTTTATAAAGTTTTGTATGTTTCCAATCTTTCAACCAATTTTTACCCATCTATTTTGTTTTAATGCCCCCTGGTGGCTCTTAGCCACTCTGCTATTTTCACACGTTACGTAAATTGATTATCCCAAATCCTAGAGGTGCTGCATCAACAGCATCTTGACTCCCAAACGTAGTATGAGCAGAAGTAAAGATGATTTTGATACAGAACTCTCTTACTATGTGTTTGACACTACACAAATAAGTAGAGAAAATAAATAAGCGCTTCCCTCCAAATGACATACCAAAGAGCTCAGGTTAAACAACCTTATCTTACATTAATAAAAACCAAGTTTCCCCTTTGAGGTGCAAAATAGGACGCTGGGAGGTACACTTGAAGTTTTCCTTTGTCACAGGTCAGTTTATTCTTGCTGTCAGACAGCTCTGCCAGCACCAGTTGCACGTGCTGCTGGACACACTGGGGGAAAAGGAGCAGAGGTCACCACCTTGTAGGAAAACAAAGCAAAAAGCAACAACAACAAAAAAAGGTTCTTGATATATAAATTGCTTCAGGTATAATATTTCAATTATATGAAACACTAAACAGATTTAAAAAATCAAAATATCCAAATGGCATAAATTCCTCTGAGACCAGTTTAATTTTAGGAGCAGCTGCTCAAATTAGTACAATTGTCCAGAGGGCCACAAGAAGGCCACTGTCCTAGAAGCACAGCCAACAGAAATAGAGATGAGAGAAACCTTTGACAACAGGGAACAGAGAAGCAAAAAATAAGCAGAAGACTAAGAAGGCATGGACAGAATTAAAATAATTTAGACAGTAAAGAATACCAAAAAAAGCATGACATTTTAATGCTCTATTGGTTCATATTCTTTATCTGAAGGAATATGACAAAGGAGTTGTGTGTTAAGCAGAAAAAAGATATCAATATGTTACAGACTAACTACTGTAGAAACGAAACTTGGATTATCAAATGACACACATTCAAAAGATGTTCCAGCTAATTTGTTTTAGCAGTGTGATTTTAGGACCTTATCAGCAGCTAAGTGTTTCTTAGGATCTCCAGTGTTTGAAACCGGTTATCACATCCAGCACTGTAAAACCAAAATGGTAAAAGTGCTGGTAGCACAGTATTACTAAGCTTTTACTCAACTTTCCTGGAACCAGTCAAGTATCCTGATCTAGGTGACTGAGATTAGCGAGAAATAATGGCATGGGAACAAGTTAAAAACAGGAATGAGGTGCCAAATGCAAATGAAGAGGGAAGTGATAAAACCCCTCTCCTACTACCTGCATGCTTTGGATTAAATTCCTTTTCTGTCTGTAGCCAGAACAACACTCTCTAACTGACACGTGTGGTTCACCAGTCTTTCACGGTTTTTCCACAGTGTACTTTCACCCACAGCTGCTACCCTGGCCTGCACAGGGCTAATGGCTGGGTGGAAGCAGGTATTTCTGGGATCTCTGAGTGGAAACCTTGTGTAACTTGCTCCGGGTGACCCTGCCTTGGCCAGGGAAGGGGCGGAGGGGGGTGTTGGACTAGATGATCTCCAGAGGTCCCTTCCAGCTATGACTCTGAAACGATTGAGTCTGAAAAGAGGAAAGAGTGACCAACTCTGTGTACGCTCCTGCCCTGCAGGGCCCTGCAGCAGCTACGGCTGAGGCACAGCCCACGGTGGCCACCACAGAGCATTGCTCCTGCTGGCTTCCCCCTCACATAATCACGGCATATTCTGAGTTGGAGGGGACCCACAGGGATCATCGAGTCCAGCTCTTAGCCCTGCACACTCACCCTGTGCCCCAGAGCAGAGAGCTCTTGAGCTCTGTCAGGCTTAGTGCGTTGACAACTTCCCTGGGGAGCCCGTTCCAGTGCCCAAGCACTGGTTAAGAACCTTTTTCTAACATCCAACCAAAGCCTCCACTGATTCAGCTTCAGGCCATTCCCTCGGGTTCTGTCACCGGTCACTACAGAGACGAGATCAGTGCCTGCCCCTCCTTTTCCCCTCACGTGGAAGTTGTAACTGCAATGGGGTCTCCCCTCAGCCTCCTCCAGGCTGAACAGACCAAGTGACCTCAGACGCTCTTCATACGGCTTCCCCTCAAGGCTCTTCACCATCCTCGTGCCGCTCCTTTGGTTGCTCTCTAACAGCTTAATGCCTTTTTTAACTATTGTGGCGCCCAGCCATGGACACAGGAGACAAAGTGAGGCCGCAGCAGCGCAGAGCAGAGCGGGACAATGCCCTCCCCGGACCGGCTGGCGATGCTCTGTTGCATCCCCGGCCCGCTGCATCCCCTCCCCGGGGCCGGGCCCGCTCAGCCCGCGCCGCCTCATGAGGGAGCCCCGCGGGGTCCCCGCAGCCTGCGGGGCCGGGGCGCGCCGGTGCTGGTGAGGGGGGACCTGGGCTAGCTCCCGGAGCCCCTCAGCAGCGCTGTGTAAATGAGCTGTCACCTCAGGCTGGTGCTTAGATGGCGCTCGCAGTGCAGCTTTTCACAGCAGAACACTGAGGGGTGTGGAGGCTCGCACCTCCCCGGGGGGCTGCGCCACACGAGCGTTCTGACCTTCAGGCTAAGGGTTATTTTCACGCGTCATGAATTCATTGCATATCAAATGATATGCAAGAGGGAATGGCTGGAAGCTGGAACACAGTAAGTTTAGACTGAATACTAGGAAGAAAACTTCACTGTGAGGGTGGTGAAGGATGAGGCTCCGGCACAGGTGGCCCAGAGAGACTGTGGCTGTCCCATCTCTGGAGGCGTTCAAGGCCAGGCTGGATGGGGCTTTGAACAACTTGTAGTGGGAGGTGTCCCTGCCTGCAGGGGGTTGGAATGAGATGATGTTTAATGTCCCTTCCATACAAACCTATTCTATGTTCAGTTCGGGCCCTAAGCAAGCATAAATGTTTTATACTTGTAGCTGTATGTTTTGAAGTAATTTAATACATATACACAGATCAGCAATCATACTGTTACACTGTCTCCGCTGTGCATCTGAGGTGTGGGGCTTTTAAAACTGTAGCCCTTTTGCTACTGAATTTCTTTTTTATGCAGAGAGGGAAACTGATTTTGTAGCCTCCTGGTTAGAACACACAGTTGTGAAACTGAGAAGTCTTCTGTCTGAAGAAGGCACTAGGTAGTAATGCTACAACCATTAAGCATTAGATGTTCTGGGAACTCAAGCAAAGGTGTTTAAGATGTCTGTCCTAGAGATTTAGAATCTCCTTTTCACTTTTGGCAGCTCATATGGCTTCTGAGGGACATCTATGTGTGACTCAACTCCTCCCATGCATTGGACAGGGACCATGAGCCACTAATTCCCAGCTGAGGATTTTGCTCAGGATCAGCATGCGGTGTGACATCATCAAAGTACCATTCAGGAACCCATCACTTGGGCTCAGCTTTTCCTGAAGCTTCTAATATGTTGAGGTAATACTGTTGATATAATGTATGTTTGGGATGAATGGTTTTGTAGGGCATGTTGAGATGCAGTTATTAAATATGTATCAGGCATGGCAAAGTAGAGTTCTAAAAAAAATTTGAATCTGTCTGTAGATGGCAGCAGAGAGGAACAATATTTATTCGGACCTCTAAATACGGTGACTTTGCATTTTATAATTTGTGCAACTGCAGCTGGTGGCTCTCCATTAATGCTGAAAATTTTGCACTTTACCGATGAATATAATTATTTTGATGTAAGGATCTTTTGGCACGACTGTTTATTTTGGAGGAAGAGTTGGAGATTTTCTGAGCAGAGGGTGACTGCAGACAGGACAACACTGCATTTGATCAGTGCTGTGCGTGTAATAAAAAGATCCTCAGCTGACGTAAGGATGTCATTGCTCCCCTTGAGAATTTGCTCCAGAAAGCCTTTGCTTGGGGGATGTTGCTAGGAGCCTTGTGAAGAAATGTAGGATGTGAGGAATATAAAAATCACTTGGGGAAAAGGAGATTAAAATGATAAATTAAGTAACTCTTAAGTTTCTCACGTAAGGAAGGAATGCATAAATAACATTGGTTTTATTGTATAGTTTCTCAATAACTGTTGGCGCTGTATTAGGCTGGTCATTAATGGGAGGATTTTGATAAAATGGCTATATAGGGATGCCTGGTTTATGCAGTAGAATGGTAAGTATAGGAGGTGAGAACATAAAAGAGCAACTGATATGTGGGTCAAATGGAAACTGTATTTCAGAGATCCTTTCATGAGCCGAGGTAGGATAACTCTATCTGACAGAAAGATGGCTAATTCTGACAGCACCTTATAAATTTTGAAACAAACAGATCAAATGCTATTCTTAGTTTAGTGTGCATTAGGAGAACTGCTTGATTTGAGCTTTTTGTTCCCATTCTTTATTTTGTTTCAAAAGTTGGTGTATAGTTCAATGAGAGTTATTTAATATAAAAACTAGGAGTAAAACATGTACATCCAAATGTCTGTAGCATGTTTTCCGTGGGAAAATTTTAGGATGACTGTGATCAAAAGAATGAGTGTTGAAAGCTGAGGTTAAACAATTACTAGAAGCTCTTTTTTGCTCCAAATATCCTGTCCAACAGTTTCACAGGAGTAGTCAAAATAACCTAAAAATAGTATTTGCTTTTATTTTTAATGTTGTTTATATGGCAGTAGGAGGTGGGGTGGGCAGGTGCATTATGATGACAGCCCACCTACTTTTTTCTTCAAATCAGTATCATTTCCTCTATACTTTGCCACCTACATCTATGCCTGGTGGAATAATGTCCAAAGTTGCAAGCTAAAATGGGATAGAAGAATGTTTTCATTTGCAGTTGAGAACACAGATGTACTTTTGTTTCTTACACATTTGCTTTGAGTGATGTGTACAGCAGCCCACATATCTCAGTAAAGCTTTCATGTAAATTCTATGCAAAAATCAAGGCAATTCATATAACACTTTAATTACTTCTGCAATGTTATGTCTCCAGGCTGGGGGGTTTTTTGGTATTGTCTCCAATCAGTTTTTTTAGTCTGATTTCAAATTTTTCAGGGAATGGGGCTTTCCTTGGAAGTTTTTCCCTATTCCAGTAGAGCTCACTACTTAAAAGGTGCTTTTGCATTTTCCTTTCTTGTAACAATATTTATTTTAGTTATAGCTTTTTAAACTATTCTGACAATGTCTTTTTATTTCTGCTTAGGTTTGCCATGTCTTTGTAGATAATTAACTGCTACAACAGTCATTAGTTAACAAAGTTTTAGTCCAGCATAGGTAAAATACTTTCTTTCTTCATGGTTGCATTGATCTTCTTTCAATTCCTTCTACTGTTTTGAGGCAGAACTGAAGTCTTTGTTGAAGGTGGAGTCTGAGCTGCCAGCACTATGGCAGTGCTTGTCTTTAGAATCCTTCTCCTCCTACTCACTTACCTGCTTATGCAGAACACTTTGGTATGAAGGTAAATCAGAGAGCAAACTCTATTACAAATACCTCTATTTTGGATTCCTTGGGTAGAATGAAAGAATGCTGCAGCAGTAGGTGGAACTTGCAAGTCTGAATTGAGAGATGGGATAAATCAAATCTGCTAAATTGGGTCAATTTGGCCATCCAGGTTAGCATTCTGCAAAGGGAGGTAATTTGTAGGAGTAAGAGCCTCAACTATTCTGTCACTGCTGTAACTCTGTTTCCCTGAGCACTGCTTCAACTAATTTATCCTGTTCTTCCAAAATGCCCTTTTTATTGCATCAGATACAAGTTTTGGAAATTGTGAGCTGAAAGTTTTCAGAATTCTTTGTGATTTTTCTTTAGCCTGTCTGCTCTGTTTTATCATAACTGAGATACTGACTTCTGAGTTTGCTTGGCCCATGTTGCTGGACTCCAACATACTTTTAATTCTTGTGAAAGCACATATGTGGATTTTTTATTTATTCTCATCACTTGCACACTGAGAAGAGTAGCAACACAAACATGCTGAAAGAACTGTTCTTTGGTCTGTCCTTAAAACTCTTCTACATTGTCATGTCTGCAAAACTTGGTGAGAATTCAGGTTACTGATGTATTTCTGCCACTGGTATGGTTTACTGGCAGTAAGTCTGCGCTTTGTGCTGCCCAGCTTGTTTGCACCTGCCTGTTCTTTGTAGCAAGATGTCAGGTCTTTGGGAAAGCTGAAGACCAGCTTTTGAGTAGAAAAGATCATCCCTGGATTAGGGTTATTAGCTGCTCTGGAGTTTTACAGTAAGTATATGATTAGATATTTTACATAATGATATAACATTGTAAGTGTTCTACATAGCATATTTTCCTCCTTATTCTGAGACTAATATATAATCCTCATTTAGTATACCATAGAAAGAACAATGTTTTGTTTTTATCTGTCTATGCTTACCTGTCTCAGATCTGCCATCCTTTTTTCCTCTTCCCCTATTTTTTTTGTAGTGAGCTAACACAATATTTCTCCAGTTTGAGGGCTTTGTCTCAGACAAGGAGGGATAAGAGTCAGCAATGCAGGTGGACAATAGCAGAGTCCTTAGACATCCAGCTCAGTTGCACAATCAGTACTGCTGACAGAAATTAATCTTGTTTTTTTCAAGTGTGTTATAGGAATGTTTATGCAAACCAGTGAACATAATGTTTTACTGAAGATGCTGTTATATGAAAAGATTACTCAGTAGAAGACCACTTAAATTTTTCACTTTTCTACTTACCGTTTTTACGGCAGTGCACAATTAATATGCAATGCAAATACTCTCATTTATTTCAGTGCCAGTTTAGATATTCCAGGCCGCTGATAATTTTCTCACAGGGCTAACAGATGTCATACAAAATGCAAAGGGGTCCCAGGCCAAGGGAAGCCAGCTGGGATACTTGAGGTTGTCTAAAATGCCACTAGACACCTCTCTGTAAGCAACCAGATTCCATTTGGGATGGAATGGAATCCATATGCGTGTATCATATCATGTGGAAAATGAGCATGTTAGGTGATTAGCAGCATTTTATTGCTCTTGAATAATTTTCTTGTTATTTAGGTCAGTTTTGTGAAAACAGAGTTCAGACAGGTATGATTAATTTATTCTGTTTGTTTTCCTGTCTGAGATACTTTTATAATAACTTTAACATCTTTAAAATGACAGATGTCACACTGAGAATTATGAGTTTAAGGACACAGACACTAGGACCAAATAAACCAAACTGCGGTTTTGTATGAAGACTTACATCTTTAGTAAGAAACATGCAAGGACATGATTCTGTCTGTATGTATGTGTGTATACATGTATATGCAGAAAATAGAGCTATAAATTTGTATCTAACTTGTTACTTAGCTAATAACACTTACTGAATTACTCAGTACTTTTCTGTCCTGTTGCTTTTTCCTAGAAGACTTGGGGTTTTTTGTGTGTTGCTGAGCCAAGACTGAAAGCTTTAAACAAAAGAAGTCTTTAACTTTGGCTGTGTAGAAATACTGGTCTGATTGATTCTCACGGTAGTTTAACTTCACAGTAAACCCCAGTAACTGTAGCTCAGAACACTGTCAGATACATTTGAAATATAAATACAAGTTCTGCAGCTGTATTCTGTCTTTACTCTGCAGGCACATAAACAGCCTCTAGCTAAAATGTTGCAAAAATGAGACTGATGTCTCTCCTGATTTTGTTTTCCTTTCAATGTCTTGCAACTTCAGTAATTAAACAGTTAACATATTGTATACAACATGTACAATATTCTGGCTCTGAACATTCATATTCTCTAAAAAACAGAGGATGTCAGTCTTCTCTGCACAATTTTGTGAGCAGAATAAATAACCTTCTTCTCAAACTTCATTGTAATGAATATTCCTATCGATAATCTTAATACTTTTAGCGTGTAAATGCAAATATGAGAAGCGTGGAACACATATACACAAATTGGCATTTTTTCTGTATTATATTTTCACCTGAAGAAGGGTCAGATAAGATGGCAATATAAGTGGTATACTGATTTTGATTCAGAACTCTCACTTTAGGAAATAGGAAACAGGCTGTAAAGCACTAGACCAAGGTGCAATCTACATCTGGAAAATGTTTTTTTGAAATTGCTGTCCAGCTCTTCTCTGAGAAGTCTGCAGAATATGAGATGGCATCTACTCCTTTAGGAGTATTTAAAAGTCCTGTTGCTTTCAATAAAATGTTTCTATGGCACTCAGGTTTACTTCAAGTGCAATGATGTATCATTTTTAACTTGTGTACAGAACTTAGAAATTAGAAGCACAAGAAACAATGACAACAATTTTCACTCCGTGATATGGGAGCAGGACTGGCTTCTACCTTAATTAGTTCATATCAGTTTATCAGACCAGCTCCATGTCTTCAGGACTTTAGGATTAAAAACCTAATGTGGCACTAGACATTCTTTTTTACCTGTCAGAGACAAATACCATCTTTTCAGGCACTGAACTAAAAGAATGCAGAATGAAAGTGTAATCAAAGTGTCGTTGTACCTGACAAGTTAATGTATAAATTTCAACAGATTCAAAGATACATTACAAGTTTAAATGAAATCCGACGTCGTCAAACAGGATAGTCCCGCAGTGACAGAAAGGTTTGTATTATTTCAGTTTTTCATGTTTGCAACTCTTTCACTGAAATCAAATGAAATAATACCAGAACATTTGGATGCACTTAGATTATAGAACAGTGACCTGCCCTCCTGCTGAGAAAGAATATTTCATGTAAGAAGAGAATAGTTAATTCTGCTGGGTGTTTGAATCAATTTTAAACAGATTGTCAGTAGTACTCCTACAAACAGTAACATTCCTTCTTTACATCTGTGCAATTCAACAGTGTGAAACAATTGAATACATTTTGTGAGAATGAAAGGAAAAATCTGTTCTATGTAGAGTCCTGTCTTTTCTCATGTTTTATGAGCTGGCAGCGGTTACATTGCTTTTTTAATTTAAGAAAAAAGTGTTGCAAGAATGCTGAAAAATATATAATAGCTTTTAGTGTTTTCCATATTACGACTTTCTACATGTTCTGGCTACCTGGCTGAAAATCTCCACTCAGAGTAGTAATATCACAAGTTCCAGTTGTTAAACCAATAGCAATATTCCAATAGCAATAGTTTTTCCTATTTTTAAATTTAAAAAATTGAAAGCTGTAAATCCTATTGAAGTGCTTTTTAAAAACAGAATTTAATTTTGAGTAAGGGTTTGCCTCTTGCCTTAATGCCAGTGACACATAAGCTTAATGTATCTGCTGGCCTATTTTTGAAGGGAAGAGTCTCTAAGGGTAAGACACTGACGTGATAGCAGAGGTAAATGACTGCTGTGTTTACTGGAAGAATGACTTCTCCTTCAGAACAAGTGCCTGGCAAAGCAGGAGAGCCCCATTAGTCAGTAAGATAACCAGCCTCAGATTTAAACCAGAGATGTGGAGCAAACAAAGGCATCACGCAGGATACATTAAATTTTAATTAACATTTTATATTTCAGTTCAGGCTTTGTTTATGCAGCCCTTAAGAGGAACATTTTTCATATAATCAAAAGTCAGCCTGTATTTTTGGGAGGGATTTTGCCTTGTTACATACTAAACCTGCATTCTGCACTCTTTGAAGTGCTGTGCTATTTTTGTGCGAATAACCAGGGACTGCTTCATGGCTTTGGTGAGCATGGCCCCTGTCCTGGGAGTTGCAGACTGACATGTGCTGTAAAACCAGATGTGTGCACAAAAGGAGAATACAGCTTGCCTTCTTTCACCTCAAATTCTTGGCTCCACTTTGTACAGAATTAATTAGTCAGTTGGGAGGGAAAGTTTGTCTACTTTAAATTTATGGTGGACCTGTGGGGACTGAGCCTCAGGACTGGGGATTTGAGCCTGGATTTATGCCAGCAGCAGGGAAAACCAGGAGGAGCATGACCTCCATTGTTAGCATCCATTTTACATTGAGGTCTAATAGAGCACTGGAGTGCAGTGCAAAATACCAGTTCCACACCAGAGAATCCAGTCTGGTATCTCTTAAAAGAGCTTCCATCATTAATAGGTACTAATGCAGCTAACATGTTGAGTTATATGGAGTAGCAGAGTTTAATTTATATTCAAAACTTAATACTTTCATCAAAACACATATAATACAAATAATAATGCTTAGTATTTTGAACATCCTAAAGTCAATCTTTCTAAGCAATATTCTATTACTACTTCTTTTATTTTTATCTACTGGCTGTCATTGTTGTTGAACAAGGTTTTGTTGTTGAAAAGGTGACGTTCTGATTAAAAGGTTTAACTGCATTTACAAACTATGCAGGGTTTGCTTTACTTCCAATGGTGCATTACTTAATTATGTTAAAATGCAATTGCCCTAAATACTGCTTTATAAAATACTATTTCTCTCCTGACTTGTTTTCTCATGTACTGGCAGATTTTATGTTCCTAACTCTCTACATCAAACTGCAGACAATATCCTGGTTCCAGCTCATAACAGAGAGTATTGATGAATAAATAGTATTTATTTAGATAGAACATTAAAACCCTTCTGGTAACATTTACCTTTGTCAGCCTGCTTACACCACATGGAATTTGATGTTTTTCTCCTGACTTTTTAAAAAAAGACAGATATGTACAGTAGCACCAGAGACTTTGTAGGGGCTTTTCTTAACACTTACAAAGGTGTGTGTGATTATGGACAGAATGCACAATTGCACTCAACAGGGCAGTGTCAGACCATTCCAAAAACTATCACAGTGTTGGGATATCTTTCAGTAACTGGTAGGCTGCAGGATACAATAAGCACAGATTCTGACCTGCATGGTCAAAATTACTGAATCAGAGGCAAATTAGGCTGAATGAAACATTGGCTCTTACTGAAGTCTGTAGCACTCACTAGCTGAGTTTACAAGGACAGATTTTTTTGTCCATAATATTTGGTAATCAGAGTTCATAACTATGTACACCAAAAGTGTATAATATGCTGTAATCTTACTGCATTTTCAAGATAATCACAATTCTTTATAGAATTTGTGGCCAAAAACAGAGTTCTGACCCTTTGCTGTGATGTCCTGTGTAAAATATTTCGGAAGTGGTTCTGTCATAATTCATACTGCCTTAGGGCAGAGGGATAGACTAGAGCTATATTAGTAAATCCAGTCTGTAGACTGGTGATATCCTAAACAAGAGATGGTGTCCACATCATGTGTAAAGAATTGCAATTACAAAAAGTAAAATAAACATCATAAAAATACATTTTTATGTGAGTTAGCAGCTATATGTCATTGACTTTTGACAGGCTAAGTCAGGAATTAGGCCATATTATTCTTATTATAATTTTAATGAATCTTTTAAATGAAGATGATACATATGGTAACATTTAAATTTGTAAACTTTGGTTGCCTAAATGCTAAATATTTATCACATACCTTCCCACCAAGAAAAAGAGCACAATATTTTCCGGAGATTTTTCTTCCTTACGCACTATCTGTCCCCTGGATATTAAAAAGGGTTTGGAAAAAATGTACTAAATGAACTCTCTCTATTCCGCCCAATACTTTCCAAACAACAAAAAAGAAAAAAGGGAACATCTGAAAATATACAGTACAAACAGACTGTAGAAAGAACACAGTGTTCTAGTCGAGACTCTGGTATCTGAATTTTTGGGTTCCAGCTAAGGTGCTGCTTTGTGAGTAACTCCTGATAAATCACTTGGTATCTTCATTTGTCCCTGGGTACACACAAGATAAGAATCCTGTCCATCTCCTACAGGGTCTTACCAGTGTAGCAAGATGCAGTTTTGCCTAAGTATTTGAAGCTTCTTTATTGAACAATACTCTATGTGTAAAATAATGATAAATACACTCCATACCAGAGTAGCAGGCAAATTTTTATTGAGTCCGTCTGTTAAGGTAATAAAGTTTGCATTAATCTGTCAAATTGAGAAAGAACATCTTCCCTGATCAAAGAGTTTGGTGGAGCACATAGGAGAAGTCATGAAAGTAGAACAGCCGTGATTTGCACCAATGCACCAGTATTGTTCTGCAATCTTTGTATTATATATATATATATTTAATATATATGTGTGTATACATAAATATATTTTTCTTCTATAGTACTGCTAGTAAATTTATAGTTGAAGTTAGTTTTAAGTACTATTCTTCATTCCACCATTACACTTGCTGTATTAGAAGTTATTTACTCTTCCATGAGGTTTCAGGGATGACCTAATTACAGCCCTCCTATACCTGAAGGACCGTACAAGAAACATGGAGAAAGACTTTACAAGAGCATGAAGTGACAGGACAAGGGGAAATAGCTTCAAACTGATAGAGTGTAGGTTTAGATTAGGTATTAGGGGATGGATCTTTCCTGTGAGGGTGGTGAGGCACTGGTACACATTACCCAGAGAAGCTGTGGCTGTCCCATCCCTGGAAATGTTCAAGGCCAGGTTGGATGTTGCTCTGAGCAACTTGATTTAGTGAAAGGTGTCCCCACCCATGGCAGGGGCATTGGAATGAGATGATCCTTAATGCCCCTTCCAACCTAAACCATTCTATGAAAAGCAGGACTATGGAAATGACTTATAGCATTATTATAGTAGAAGAATATTCCACCTGTTACGAAAAATTGCAGTGATGAGGTCACACTTATGAAAAGGAAAAACAAATAAACAAAACCTTCAAAACTGATTGAAGCCTTCAGTTACATTTTTCCCCCCATCATAAAAAATCAACAGGGAAAGGTTAATCCCTCTGTAGTAATAGTGACAGTGGAATCGGCTACTACCTTGAAATGGCAATTGCAAAGGAATTAAGCCTCGTGGATTAGAATACTGCAAATTATATTTGCAGGTTTTTTTTTCAGTGAATTGAATAGATGCACTCAAGTACATTTATAGTAAACAAGCAAAGAAAAAACCCTACCATCTGTCTATAAAAGCAGAATTTAACCATAGAGTCTTACATGGATTTTAAAATTAAGCTTTTACAATTCAACATAAAAGCTTTATATTTGACTGACTACATTGTTGCCAAATTTTGTGTTAGGATTTTCACTTGCGACATTTCTATTGCCTCAAATAATCTGATGGGGAAAAAAAATCATGACCTAATTCTGTCTAATATTGTATCTGTGTTTCAGCCCATTATCAAATAAATGAAATATACAGTCTTGAATGGAAAAAGTTACATCTTTTTCTATGCAGCTGTGACATTTTATGTTCCAGATCTTAATATTCTTTCCAGTTCTCACTTAGATAAAATTCTGTCTGAAATCATTTTAAAGTTCTTATTTCTCAATCCACTCTTAACTCTTTTGGACTTGAAGTCATGGACTTGTCTATTGTTCAGGAATTTAGTACTGCACTTGGGTGTGATGAAAATGTACTTACAAAGCAGATAGCTGAAAGCAGAAGCAAAGTGTCCAGGGAGTAGAAAAGAGTTAATATTTAGATTTGTAGTCAAAATAAGAGCATTGTGCTCTCAAACAGACATTGTCTCATTCCTTTCTCCTTTCTGTCTCTTCCCAAACGTGGCATCACCTGTCTGTCACATCGGATCTTGTGCCACTTGGATTGCACAGTGAGCCCATTCCATTTGCTAACTTGGCAAGAAAACATGCACACTTTTACTGTGTGGGCATTCTGTCAATTCATTTCAGTGAATATAATATTTTTTGCCATGCAGTTTGGTGGCTGCTAAAGCAGATGTAAAGTAAGAGATGGGAGAATTTAAGATGCTTGAGGAGAATTGGTAGGGGTTTGGACCTCACCTTTTTGATGGTGGTGAGATACTGACTTGGCTAAAGCTGTACCATCAAACTGCCATTTTGTAGCTTTCAGAGCACTGCTATATTTTAATTCTAAAATCTAAAAATGCATACCCAAACAAATATACTTTAAATTTTCCTCATTTCATTCAAAGATTTAAAAGTGTGGGGTATTGTGTGTGAGTCAATAAAATTATTCAGTTCTAGTCCTCTGGTTCAAAGATTTGAGAAAATAGCGAGTTCTGGACACATTCCAATTGGGGACTGATAAATCTTTGCTTAATTGAGCACCAACCATATGGTCCAGCTCAAAGGTCTGAGGAAAAATGTGATGCTGCTGCTTAATTTTTAAGCTTTACATTAGTGTGCTTGCTGTGGGAGAAACAGTATTTCTTTTTGTGCCACTTTCTGTTCTTGTGTCAACGTGTTACTTCTCAGAAAAAAATAGTCCTAATACACTAAATAAACACAAGCTTCAGCAAGGTTCTCCAAACCATGCATACTTTGAGGCAAATTAAGAGGTTTAATAAATACACATTAATGGTGTTCTCCAAAATACACCACGTTGTAATCATAATGGTTTTTACATAGTTGTATTACCTGGAGAATTTTGTTTTTCTCATTATGTCATACCTGCTTTTGGGGACGTGATGTTACAGCTTTGTATGAAAGCAGTAGCTTGATGTCTAAATAGCATTTGTTATTCATAGGAATATTATGTGGAGATTATATTTTCTGCAGTAAGATATTTTAGAACTCCACTGAAGTTATTCAGGCACCTTTGATAATAGTATACTAAAGTACCCTAATTAGCCAGCAAGGCTAAGCTAAGTAACCTTTATTGCCTTTTTTTTTTCCCTGCTACATTCAGCTTTTTGCTAGGAAATTAATGCCGCTCATGCTCATCGAGATGCATTAATTTAAAATTAAGTGTAACATTCAAATCTAATTAGAACAGACCTTGCAGAATTTAGAGTCTTTTTCCTACTCACTGGTAAAATGCAAGTGCAAATATCCACCTTGCAGAATACTCACCTTGCAGTAATCTGGTCATGTAATAGCCTAACTCACATGATCGAAAGTCTCCAGTCTCTGCTGTTAAGTAATGACGTCTTTGGCTCCTGAACCAGAGCCCTTAGAGTGAGATACATTTTTGCATGTGTAGACTGCACTCTGTCATTGCAGGATTATTCTGCATAGAATACTGAAACACTCTCTGGAGTCATACTTTAAAAATCTGTATTTATGTCCTGTACAACACACTCAGGCTTCATTAAATCTGGGAGGTGGTGTTTCATACAAGAGAGTAGGCAGTGGAGAATAGCTCCTACAGGCTGCAAGCGCGTGATGCTGTCTGTCCATTTGCAGGCAAACAAGCCCTCACTCTGGAAATCTGGGTATCTGTCTGTGTAGCACACAGGCGTGCTGTTATGTCCATACTTTCAGCCTCTCAACATGTAAACCCAAGTTTCATAATATGCCGTTTGGTACCTTGCTTCAGGGATTGGAAAGTGGGCCTTTATAATAAAGAAAGTTTGTTAAATGGAGTACAAGTGAAGTCTCAAAAGTTGCCTTGTGAAACAACTGTTGTAGTAAAACACAAAACTAAGGCTTGCACCTATCAACCAAAACCAGCAGCAGGGTGTTGACATGGCAAAATTCTTTGCTCTGTAAATTGTACCACAGAATAAGGAAGACAGAAAACATTTCAGTTTTTGTATAAAGAAAAGTAGGCAAAGACACAAATGTAGAACATTTGTGCTGCCTACCTCAACTTAGTAATTTTGCTATAAAAACAATCCCACATTCCTCAGTGAGAGGAATACTTGTATGTGGTTTTGGTACTCCTGGAATAATTGCCATGTGATTCCTGCTCTGAAATCACATACCAGCCCAAAACCATGCATGGAATTTAAGTGGTTGCTTAATACAGTGATGTGAGCTTAGTTGAAAACTGACATATATTCCTGATCCTAGTATGCCAGGGTAAGAGCGACTTTGATCTGTTCAAACTGCACTCCAGATATCCTTGCAGTGTGTCATCTGCTTATCAAAACATCTAAAACTGTAAATGCTTGTAAAGATTTGTTTTCTCCATGCTTCAGTTTTTAGAGAATTTCTGCAGCCATACTCTGGACAGGTCTTATTCTACCTATTTTTTCCCGTCCTCTGAGGTTGTAATGTTTCTCTCAATAATTCTGTTCTTGGCTCTGCTGTTCCAAAGCACCTGCAGGACTTCATGTTTAATTTCCAGTAAGGAGATAATGTGAACAAGAGCTCACATTCAGCAGTATAGAGCAGTGTGCACTACTTCTCCTCTTTTCTGCAGCTAGCACAGCCAGACAGAGAACTGGGCACAGTGCTCAGCAGCTGGCTGTACAGTTCATCACTCTGGGGTTCTAATTTGTGCCTTATTCCTTATACTCTGTTTTTATTTACTCTGTGAACCCAAATATCTGTTTGTTATTCTTTGTCGGTGTGAAGATTTCAAATATTGTTACTTCTTCTAATGTTATTTGGTACTGTCAATTCTTCTCTGTCATCATTCTCTTCTCCTGAGCAATATGTAAATTTTGAATGTGATTTCATGCAATGGTTTTGCTTGTTGATGTTTGGCTTAACTTGAGGTGCACATTCAAATTTGTCCCTTTTCAGTTCGGCAGTTAAGTTTGTATTTGAATTTAGGTGCATGGTTAATGTACTGCATTTTCATAGAATCTTAGAATGGCCTGAGTTGGAAAGGACTTTAAAGATCATCTAGATCCAACCCCCTGCTGTGGACAGGGACACCTTCCACTAGACAAGGTTGTTCAGATTTTGTGGCATGTTAATGTGTGTCATTGTGGCTTTAGTTTTGAGCTCCTATTTTCACATGTTGTTCAACAGTTCAAGGTGGTCAGGTAGCTTACGCTCCATTAAATAAATAGAATAACTTAGATATATATTCTTGTGGAATGAATGTTGCCATTATTATGAACTGATAGTTTGCCACTGCTGTTCTTCCACGTTACACCAAAGAAAAAATGTCAGGTGAAAACTAACATTGAAGTTGTATAACACCTTGCAGTAAAAACAAGGTGAAAATAAAAAAATCTTCATTTTGCTTTGAGCCTGAACAGGGAGTGAGATTATATTCATGGCTGGTAGGAATTTGTGGTTGTCTTTGTGCTGGATATGGTATGGTGACACTTCTACACAGAAATCTGGCTGAAAGCTGGTTTTAAAATCACCACCATTTCTATATTTTGCGCTCACTGAATTAATATCTTCTCCCTCTTGATTTGGCAAAAGTGTTTGGGCAGGTAAAGCCCTATTAATTTTCACCATTCTGAACTGAACTCTTAGCAAAGATACTAGTCCCAGCATCTGTAATTTAGATGATTCTGTGGATTCTTAAATATAAATTTATAGTCCTTTCATAAACAGAAAAAGATAGAATGTGTAAAAAAGCTATTGTAGATGGAAATCATGTCAAGGGTCTGTTTTGAATGGGACTATAAGAAGGTTTAGCTGGATTAGGCATAGGGGAAAAGCTCCTTTGTTGATTCCTCAGGCTTTCAGAGTGGCTTTATTTTTCTGGCATTAATGTTTATTTGTTCTTTGCCAGGATGAATGTGGCTCAAGTGTTTGACAGTTCTCTCCCACTTCATGATAAGTTGAGTTTCCATTGCTGATCATGGCTGCTAGTGAAATGTATATTCATGTTACTCTGTCTGATAAAGAGAAGTGAAGCTCAAGCATCTCCTGAAGAGAAGCCTCCATTTACAGTGAGAAGTAAATTATTTCTGCCTGAGCTGCAGGGGCATTTTCAAGCTCTGCTAATTCCACATTCAATCCTATGTAGGATGCAGCAGGAATTAATGTCACTAGGGTAACCTGCTGCCTAGTTGCCAAAGAAGTTACTGTGTTCTTCAAATCATTTCAAGAAAATTCATTGGTAGTGTAGCTTGCTCACTTATCTGCTGTATTTGCTTACTGAGTGCATCTACATGGCAAGTGTTGCTGTTGTGGTGAGCATTAAGATTCCTAAAGAGATAATTTGAAGATTTTAGTCAAATTATTGGCTAAATGTGTAATTCAAATAACCATTGGCATTGTCCAGAGGTGTAAACGAACATGAAGAAGGGAACCAAATAAATATTCTGAGTTTTGAGTCCTAGTGATAATAGTGATGTGGCAGTTCTGCAACACCTGCTCGAGCCTTTTCTGCTCTCTCTTCACTGGGTAAAACCAAGAATTGTTGCACTACTTTCGGTACAGATCTTTAAATTTTCTGGGGTTCTGATACAGATTTGTGATCCTCTTTGCAGCCTCAATAATGTCTTCACAATCTGCATGTCATTTGCCTCATGATGTTGGACTGTTTCCCCACAGACTCCATTTACTTGCTTCAGCAAGAATATTGTAAAAAAACAATGCAGCCATTTTCTTCAGTCATGGAAGCTTCCTGGTTTTACAAAAGCATGATCCATTAATTTTACCTCACTAGAGCCTAGTGCAGGCTTTCTCTGCAGGTTTGACTGACACATAAGTCAAATAGCAAGATCATGAAAGTGTGTTTTACAAATGACATTGTAGGACTATTTTTTGATGCTGTGTCTATGGGTCTAATCCTATATTACTTGCCTGAAGGTACAGTTCTAAAATTAAATCTCTGCAAGTAACAACAGAAACTGACAATTGGTTTTATCATCATGACTTCAACTCCAATTCAGTGATCTTTATGCACTTTTCAGTAACTATCTGGAGGCATTAGGAACTGCACCAGATTTCATTTCTGTACTCAAGAACTATTTCAATAATTTCATAAATTGCTATTGGTAGGAAATTGCTTTACTATTGGCAATTAATATACTTCTCATTACAGGTTTAGATGTTCCTAAATCAAAACTCAGCCATGTGTTTCTTTGCTCTCTGTATTAATATTCCTCTAAGTCCAAGACCAGAAGACCAACTCCAGTAAGTGCTCAACGATATCCATGGGAGTTTTGCCAGACTGGGGACTGCAGATTTGAGCTCTAACCCGATTAGCCCAGATGGCCTGGTGCAGTGGGTTTCTTCCCTGTATTCCAGAAGAGTGGAGAGCTCCTGTGGAGCCCCTTGAGTCTCTGGCGGGAAAAATGCCTGCCCTGGCACTGATAATACCAGATGGCAACAGCTCCTGAGCGCCCATGGACCAGCTGCAGGTGGCAGGAGCAGCAAGCCCCAGGAATGCTCTCCCTCACTGTGTTCTCCCCTCTCTGTGCTCAGATTGTAGGGGCGTGCGGCCTCTCATGGGCTGGACAACACCACAGTCACTCAGGGACTCTTTTATTTTACAAAAAACCTGCTGGGGAGCTGCAGATGGTTTTCACTCTCATTAGGTCTTTTGTGCAGCACAAAAGAGGTGGAACAGGTCAGGGAATACATCCTGCAGATTTTGGCACCTAGAGTGATTCTTTCAATTAATACTTTCACCTGCTGAACAGTAATCTGTCCAGAAATCTAGTGAAAGATTACCTTCCCATCTCACATGAATGTTCTTCTGGTTCACCCTTTGAGCCTTTTCATGTTTGGCTTTTTAATAGCCATGGCAAAGAAGCTCTTATTCTGGGCATTCAGTTTGGCCCATTGCCTTGCAAAGAGCTGATTAGCTGGGAAAATATGAAATCTTTGTGTAATATAGAAGAGTATTCCTTTAACATTTTGTCTTTTAACACTTCTTGCTGTGGTGTATAGGGAAGTTACCCCTCAAAGGACATGTTCTTCATACCCTGCTGCTGATCCCATGGTGCTTAAGGGTGACCTTCAGTAATGATTCATCAAGACCTTTTTGTTTCCTCTAAATGCATGAAATGAAAAAGAAAGGGGATGGGAAGTACTGGAATATTGTTTTACTTTCTTTATACATGATTTGCCAAAAAGTTATACTCTGTTTTTTCTGTATTTGTCTCTTAAGTATTTGTATGGAAAATAAGTAATAGTGCCAAGTAAAATGTATATTTCTTTTTAATATTAATGCCTTATGAATTATATTAATTATATATCCTCTTAAGTTACCAATGTCTACAGTTAGAGCAGCTTAAAAATGTTACAAGGGGTGCATCCTTATGTCACTATGTCATAGCTTCTTGTCATATACAGGACTTTAGGGACATTAATTAGAAATTGTGGATGTCTAATTTATCATGATAGTAAAAGATTTCTACAGTTGATAGCATTTTGCATTTTCATTACTAAATAATTTTCGAGGATGACTGAAAATTGTTTTTTCTCCAGTGAAACATTTACCAAGAACATAACAAAACATTATTTGGAAGCTTTTGTATTCTAGTACTACTTCAGCAAATAGCTGAATTATGTCCTAATCTCTAGGTGAGAGCAATTATATTTTTTCCAACTTTCACCCAATAGTAGCTTTGCCTCAAATACATTGCAACTTAACTTTGAAAAGACATTTGTCAGTCTGGAAAGGTATTGCCATGTGTTGTGCATTGCACTGCTCCGTTACAGAATGTTAGAGAAGGCAGTCAGAGTTTCTGGCTTTTTCACATTAACTTTCCAGGAGGGATAAGATGGACCAGGAAGGGCGGAGGGAGAACAACAGAGTTGGAAAGAGGAGAAAAGAAAAGCAGGCTGATTTTCTCTGTTTTTGAGTTTGCTGAAGGTAAACTACCCATTGCCTCAGTGCATGGCTCTGAAAAGTTATCCTCTTGCTTGCTAGCATAACGTCTGCTTGTGTGTGAACACCCATGAAGACTGAAGTAGGAATTCCTCTACGGAATGTGTTTAATTTCTAGTGTGCACCCAGCTCTATCCACGAGCAGCCAGAGTTACATCTGAGGAAAATAGGAAAGCATCCTAACTCACACCAAAGACGTGGGAACTGTTAACAGAGAACCGTGCGTGTAGCATCATATATAATGTAAATATATCAGGAAAGCATGCATAGAAATCAACAGGTTTGTAACCACTGGAAAGCAATAGTGCTGAATTGCTACAAATTGATTAGATTTTGCTATTGTGATCACCGCCATTTATGTTTGGGGGAAGTCAAGAGGATTCATATAAATTAACTTTTTTGCTTAGTGGACAAGAACATTCTCAATATCCTTTTTGAGGGAGAGAAACACAAAAATCCAATGCATTGGATTTATGTATTTTTAATTGGACAGATGAGAAGTCTTAAGTTAAGGAAAGTCTGCATTCATGTCACACCATCAAAGGGCTTTAACAGCTTGCAAATCCACTGAGAATAATTCATTAGCTAAAGGTTTTCATCTTCTGGGTTTCTCATTTTATCATCAAAAAAATGTCATGATAACCAAAACCAAAGCACAAATAATCATAAATGTTATGAAACTCTTGGCACTGCACATCTCTTTTTCTCTTTTCATCTTGTTTCAGAAAATAAAATAGGCTTTACATTTCTGGTGCCAAGCCAAGGTACTGCTGCAAAGCAAGATGTGTCTGCAATGTCCGGACCTATATATGATCATCCAAATGGGATCCTTTAATGTAAATCCAAACATTTATTGCAATTCCACATCACAGTAGTACACTTCTCAGTATAAGGAACCAGGGAAAATTTGTATAAGACTAATCAGTTGCACATTGATAATTTCCACAGTAAGCATGTTTAAACTACTTTGGACCAACGTGCCAAAAGGTGTGCAAGTCACGGAAAAGAAGCAACCCAAAGTTTTAAAGCTTCAGGTAGGTGGAAGAGTGTCAGTGACTTTTATAGCTTGACCTACTTCAGGATAGAGCTGCATACACTTGTATCTGGAGCAGTTCCTGTGGTATGGAAGGGCTGAAGAGTAAATTCCCTCCTTCTGTTGAAGCCCAAGCCCAAAGTGCCATGGGCTTCAATACAGAAAGGATTTGAAGCCCAGGGCTTTGAGAATGCGCTGTATTTACTTTTTATTTTGATATGCATTAATTTGATATAGTTGCCATCTGGTTATTCTGAAGAAACCATGTCTACAGAAACCCATGTGGTTTCCCATATATTGTTTATATATCTGTATATATATTAAAAACAGATGTGGAATACAAAGTAGCAATGACTGATGTGCTCCTTGGTTCGGGGAAGGTTTTATCTTAATGTGACTTAGAAAACAAAGCATGAGGTGTTGTCTCACAATAATAACCAAACCTTGATCTTGTCAGAATATGTCCATTTTTTTCCTGTTACTGGCAGTACCATGTTTTTGTTGAGCTGTGATTCTGCAGTGTTTCCACATCTCTCTTCCTCTAGATTACTGTGTTTTGTACATATACGTGTATTTTAAGTTTTCGTTTCATTTGTTGTTTTTTTTTGTAACACTTTCCTATGAAAACAATACTGAATTCATTGTGATGGACAAAGCACAAGTAAAATTGCCGAAAAAGAAGGAAATGTAGAGCTGTCAGCACCTAACTGCTTTGAAATAGACGGGTAATTGGCACTGAGGGAACGGTGAAGGCTGGCTCATACTCACGCTGATGACACCGATAGCCGTCAGTGCAGATAACTGTGACTTAAAAAAAACCCCGGCGTTTCAAAGCACCACCTCGGTGGCGCTTGCTCGTCAATAGCGGTAACAATGTAGCAGCCGCAGGAGAGTTTCCCCCGCTTCGCACGGGGATCGCTGCTCACCCGCCCGCCCCGTTTGCTCATTCCTGGGGGTGCGGGCCGGGGCTCGCCGGGCGCATCTGAGTGCGGGCCGCGGTCCCCTGCAACGCGCTGGGCACTGCACCCGGGGCCGGCGGCTGCGGAGCCGCGGCCTGGGCGGCATCTCCGCAGCCCCTCCGCCGGCGGAGCGGCCGCATCCCCCTGCCTTG
>VZRQ01000476.1:380756-410527 GCA_013397975.1 Machaerirhynchus nigripectus
GCTCCGCTCCTCGCTCCAGCGCCCGCCGCGGCGGCCCCGTCATGCGGGAGGCTCGGGCGCCGCGCTGCCGCGGAGCCCCGCAGGGTTCCGCTCGGCTTAATTTAAATCGGTTTTGGGCCATTAAATTATAACTGGTTTCCTGCCCGGCGAAGGCGTTGAGCGCTTTGTGTGCCGCGTTTGTTTCCTCCGGGCTGTCCCCCCTCGCCGTTTAGTGTATTTATTTATTTATGTATAAGGCTGTTCTCCAGATTCTATTCAGCACTGTCCGTGGTGAGGAAGAAGGATCACCGCAGTTTTCAAGCGTGTTGTTTTCAAAACAGAGGGACTTACTGTGTGTTTCTGTTCCGGTGTGCACGAAATACAGCACAATGATAGTGTGTGCGTGTGTGTGTGTGTGTGTGTGAAAAATAGGTTTATATTCGTGTCCTCACTGTTCTGTGGATTGTTTGTTGATGTGGAGATCTTGTTTTTTTCTTAGTAGGTTTTTGGTTTTTTTTCTCTTAACCTTTTCAGTTCACATCTCTACAAACCAGGGTATGTAAGAACAATAAAATTTTCTTTTGGCCTGTATGATGCTAAGATAAAAGAGAGCGTGGTATATGTAGTCAGTAATAGTTACATAATTTATTATCGCTTGTTTTGTTCCTGAATATCTGTCAGGAGCATGGAGAGTGTATTTATAACATTTTTTTCCCCCCTTCCTTTTCTGGGGTGCTGTGTAACTGAGTCTTTGCACTACACTACACTGCACTGGAATATTTGTGAGAGGTTTGGCCCTGAATCACTCCTGTACCCAAAATACCATCAGGGGACTCACCTTGCTTCACTTTGTTGATGTCCAGGGCTGCTTCCTGTATGCTCAAAAATTTCTTGTGTAGATTTTTTTCTTCTGCCCCCAACCATTATATTATTTTCTTACTTTTTAAAAAAAAGTACATCAAACCTTTATAAATATTTCAGTAGTAGTTATTCATAGCCCTAAGGTACAGAAGGAAATCTGTGTCATGGATGAATTAAAAAACCTTCTTCCTATATCAGGTGAGCTGTTCGCTCATGTCTTGGACTTCTTTGAAAAAATGTCTTTTTAAGATGATAATGTATGGTTGCAGCATAAGGCCATACGGCATGATGTCATTATTAGCATATGAAAGGAACAAGCCTAATGGTGCCTTTCAATCAACACTGCTGTTCAGGCTCTAAATTTCCAAAAATGTGGTGGTTGCTTTTGTGTCAGCTGGAGCTACCAGAGTAGATGTTGGATGTTGGTCAACGTGCGTATATCTTTCTGTATGTACTTATATCACCTTAAAATGGGCTCTGAGATTCCATGGAGCTCATATGGTTGACTGGAAACCACTTTTAAACTTATGCTTGGTAGTAGTTTAACTTGACAGAATTGTAGTTGAAAAGCCTCCCTTCTGTTCATCCGTCTTTATAAAAACAGCCTTCTCCTGATGCCAGAGCAAAGTCGTGGTTTGTTAGCACTATGGATTTAGTTTGGCTTGGAGCTTTTGCCAGCCTCTGCAAGGACCCTCTGCCTTCTTTAAAGACCTATTGCTTTCATGCTATTTGTTTTTGGAGTGCATTTAGCTAATGGGCATTTCTATTTGTTTTACACTTCCAGTGTTTTTTCAAACCTGGTAGAATGCAGTGTTACACCTTTAAGAAACTCTCTGATAGTACAGTGGCTGCCAGCCAGAAACAATATACTGTTTTGTCAGATTTCCTGAGAAGAAATTGAATGAATTTTGTGTTTTCCCCCTTTATAAGGTTAAGTAGTAATGTCTAATGGAAAAGAAATGAACTTTTTCCTTTATGTGCCAACATGCTTTAAATGGCAGCTAAAGCTTCAATATGCTGCAAAATAAGGGGAATTTCTGTGTATGAGACTCAATCTGCAGATTAAATTCTTGAATAATTACATGTAATTGCTCTTCCTTTTTTTCTTTTTAATCTAACTCAGCATTTTGTTTGTTCAAAAACTCCTTCAGTCAGGCAGAAGCAGAATGCTTAGGATATTGCATTTACTCCATTGGCTAATGAAACACCTGTTTGGGTAATGTTACTGAATCATTGAAAATGAGATGTAAATAATGTGCTTAAAATTTAGTAGTATGTTCAAAATCCTTTATTTGAGACTGTATCCAAAATACTGCCTTTCATAGCATGGAGTGTTCTGAGTGGCTGAGCCTAATTTTGTTTGGTCCTGCTGTCAGCATGCATGGCATGGTCATAACCTTTGTCTTCATATTGTCCCTTGCTGATCAGAGGGGGAGAGGCTGGAATGAAGCTACCAGCAGCAGGAAGAGTATTAATTTCATTGCTGAACAGATGGAACAGAATTGACTGTTTTATGTAGACGTTCTCTAACCTAATAGGAAAGGAGACACACTCTCACAACCTTGGGAGCACGTGTTTTGGCACTTTGAAGCTACTTGGTGGTATATGAGGTATTTCTCTAATCATATCAGGGCCCTTTAGCAATCAAGAGTGACATGATCTATTATTTTGATATTTGAGTTTAGTATCTGAGAAAAGTTCCATGTAATTTCCATTAAACTGCATGGTTTATATAGACAATGATGCAGGGCATCTGTGATGTGCCTCCACAACAGTTTGCAATCAGTTGGAATATCAGCGAGGAAAAGGCTGAAAATACCCATATCTCTGGCAGTAAGATAGAAAATGGTGATACAGCTTTGTGTAGCATGGATACGTGCTACAAGGACACATCTTTGTGGGAAGTAGGATGTGATGCTAAAGTACTGTAGTACTTAGAGAAGAGTTCAAGTAACGCTTTTTGGTTTTATATTTTTTACAGAAACGTAGACATCAGTGCTTGAAATGTGTCTTTTCTTAAAATTGGTTGCATATTTGAAGAAAGTAGCACAGCATGCTCTCCTCTGAGTAATTGTGTTAAATGACTGCAGTCAGATTGTGAATTCTCACGGGAAGTGCAAGCCATGGCTGTTGGTTGGAGATGGTCACTTACATTACAAGTGGATGTATTTCAGTCATCCCTTCCAACACCTAGGAATCCTGTCATTTGTTCTGATCGTGTTGGTGTTAGGTTTCCAAGTTCTGCTGACAGGATGAATGCGTTTAGCTTTTGAAGCAAATGGGTAATCACAGCCTTCATCTCGCTCTGTGTTAACTGTGGAGAGCTGTTCCTTCTTCTCATGATACCTGGTAGTACTGGGGAGAAAATGACAAGTGGCCGAGGCTAAGTCTGGTTTGGATGTAGCCATTTGATTGTGCCACTGTTTTGAGTTTTGTTATATTTGCAGTTTTGTGTTATAACTGTATTTTTGTATGATAGGGGAGGACTAGCGTGCTGATACCAGTTGCTTAATGAACAATAATACTTGTATTTCATAATTTGTTTCATAGATTTGCCCTGAAGTATGCAGTTTTGAAAAAAAGAGACAGTATTTATCTTTGAAACAAAGAGAGTTTTGAAAGAGGATCTTTTCGTTGAACTGTAGTTATCAATGTTTCTACATGGCACAGTTGCAGCTTGTGTGTGCAAAGCAGTAATAATTGAAATGAATTTGAAATCGAAGTGTGAATCCATCTTTATTTGACCAAAAGACCCAACTGGTGCAGTCAAAGAAAACCTAGCAGCTCAAATGGTGCATTATTTGTACTTTAGAACTAAGGAAATACCCAAAAGTGGATGATGGATGGGTCATCTGAATTGTTTGCTTTTGGGAGTTAAGGAGTCATTGTGACATAATTAATTGTTTGGGGCTCTGTTCATGGTGCTAGCACTGAAAATGAAAAAAAATGTTGAAAATAAAGACTAGTATGTTGAAATAAAATAAAAAATAAGTATTGTTGAGCTGGTGTTTCTTGATGTTGCATCATGAGATCAGCAGACAGACGGGGAGAGTTTTTCATACAGTGTTTTGGTTCAAATTTCTCAAAGTGTGTACCTCCATTCATTTGTCAAGCTGTATATATACCTACATAATTTGACTTGAGGAATTTCAGTCATAAAAACTTTATTAACAGTGTCAATATCCCTTTATGCCTTGTATTGACCACCAGAGAAAGATATTAGGTAACAAAAAATTAACATTTCAATAAGAAGCCCACCTAAATATTGCATGGAGGACAGTCAAATGTGTTTTGTTAAGTGCTGTGGTGGCCAGGATCCATTGGCTAGGATCCACTTGAAAAATCAGATTAAAAGTTTTTGTGCTTGACAAATCCAATGTCATTAGTTTAAAAATTCCCTGAAGGCTAGTATTGTAATTAGATGAGCCCAAAGCATGCAGCAGTAAATTTCATTTTCTTCCAGGAAGGACCAGCAGCATCTTTAAAAAAAGGAAACATTGACTGATTCTTGTCAGATAGAGTAGCCACAGTAGGAAAAAAGAGTTTTCCAGGAATAAATGTGACAGCTGAAGCCACGGCACCTCATGGTGAATGGAGTGGATCAGCCACAGCCTGGTGGGAAGCAGTGTGGTCTGTAAGGATCCTGCTGAAAAAATGCTCAAAAGTGATAATTCCCTAGGTGCCTCATATCAAGGGCATTGGATATTACACGCTGAGCAAAACAGTGTTAAAAAAATTACAAAACCAGCAACTCCTTTTGGATCCTCATTGTCACAAAAGGCTTATGTCCATCTTTGAGTGATTCCTTAACCTCCCGCCCTCAAGAGCGTGTGAGCCTCCTAGCGCTAGGCTACAGCATTCCCGCTTCAGAAGGGGTGCTTGTTCAATGTGGCTTTTTTATTTAAGAGGTGTTTTTAAAAGGCCAGTTCTTGGTTGATCTTATTATTCTCCTGCATGATTACTGATTTGAGTCTGTTTTGAGTAGTTTGATAAAAGAGATTTCTCCTACTAGAAATAAGGGATAGAGATTGTAAATGTATCGTCTCTAAAATGTAGCCATAACTACATAAAACCCATATTTTATGCTTCTTGCTTCATTGCTCTAATAAAAGTATCTACATTGTCTTCATGAACATGAATATCACAGTCATGGAAATAATTTCTCAAATATTTGTATTGTAAAGGAAAATAAGAAAAATACAACTGTAGTGCTCTCTGAGAGTTGCAGAACTTCCCCTGGGGTCAGTAAGGCAGGGGCTGTACCTGCTGAACCTGAGTGCTGCCACAGGGTTGTGGCACTGTCCAGGTGTCAGAGGCTCCCTGGCCTGCCTTGGGCCAGTGTCAGCAGCCTGAATGGAGCACTGCTAAGGGAAAGCCATGGGACTATCCCAAAACGGATTAGGGACAAGACAGCCCGGCTCTGTGAGAAAACAGCATTTAGCATGTGCCCTCTACTGCATGGCCTCAGCATCTGTCCCCTGGCCTGTTCTCATACAGGTACAGATGTAGCCATAGAGATGCTGCTGCATGTGTGTGGATAAGAAAAAGCTCCGGTTGAATGCTGTTTATCTAGAGAAAAACAAGAGGCCACTGTCACTTAGGAGAAAGCAGCATTAAGGAAGTTTAGTGCATATTGGTGTTTCATATTTGTGTGTCTGTATAAAAAATTAAATGCATGTACACACACACTGTTTCATATAACAACCATCTTCTTGTGTTTTGAATAATGCCATGCTGAGCAATACCCAGACCTTCCCAAAAAGCTGTTAGGATCTTTTGTGTAGCCAAGTATCATAATTAGAGTAAATGCCACAGTTCTTGATTGCCTTACATGGTGTTTTTGTGTCAAATGTTCACCTAATAATCTCTGAGTGTGTAGCTATGACATCACCTCTCTGTTTCATTTCCTAAAATGTGTTTTGACTTCCTTGGAATGAAATAACTTTCAGTAAAATGTAACTTTGACCTAGCTCAACTATTATAAACAAGTCTTATTAACTTGAGTGTGTGCTGTGAACTTGCTCTGAGCTTGGGTAATATGTCCTATGTTGGGATGTTAAGATGGCAGGCTGATATTTTTCATTATGAAACTATAGGTTAGTGCAGAGAGCCACTGCAAACACCACGGTGCTGCTGCTCAGCAGATGTAATTTGTCACACTACTTAACGTTCCACAGAATTCTTGATACTTCCCATTTCTTGCCTCAGTTTCAGTGTTATATATTTAGTTGCTCTGATAGACACAGTGTAGATGTGTCTTTTGTTCCTGATACCAAAGATGTAGGCTTTTTCATGCTTGAAAGAGAGATTTTGTGTTTTGTTTTTCTCTTTAGGCATTGTGTAAAACATACTGTATATTGCAAATTATGGAAGGCTGCTTTTTATGGAGTTGATTTATGGATACCTTCATATTAAATAGGTAAATAAAGTCAAATTGTCAGACTTCATACTCTAAGAGGTGGACTAAAAACCAGTTTATAATGTTATCCTTATTTTCATTAATTGAATTTGGTTGGGCATTTTTTTGTTTCTTGTATTGGGTGTTGGGTTTAATTTTGCCTGGTAATTTCAAGAATGCTCATTTCCAGTGAGATCTTGTGTCTTTTAAAAACTGACTCACTGTTTTGGAAGAAATCTTTGTTTTTATGTTGTTTCATTTCCTCCTAATACTGATGTTGATTCTGACTGTGTGCAAAGGCATAGACTTAGGTACTGGGTTTCTGCTTAAGGTAAGTCAGTAGGTAAAAGGCTTTGGCTTAGATACACTACAAGTAAGTCTGGTTTTGGTTCATGGTGAGCTTAAGATAACCCTTGCTCTATCTTGATAGGGTAAATCACTAACTGGAAAAATTAACTGCCAAGTCTTTAAGAACATGAAGTCAGGAGGTTCTTAAACCTTGCTTATTCTTCTCTCGGTTAAGAGTTTGAAGTGCTATAAATAAAAGAAGTATGTTCAACACATCTTGGCATAAGCATCAACTGTTAACTGTACAAAGGGTATAGGAAGTCAATATAATGGGCACTTAGGACTAATGCATATATTTAATTTTTCTTTTAATGGGAGAACTGCTATGGATTGGCTTGAAAGAAGCTTTTCTTTTGTACTCTGTTGGTCATTGCTACACTGCTGGGTTTTGTTGTTTTGGTTTGGTTTTGGTTTTTTTTTTAAGTGATACAGTCCGTTTTGAATCTGTTCATGGAAGAAAATTTAAGTCTCAGGTCTTGTGCATGTCACTGTGTCTCCTTTCCAAGGTTTGTGTTGTTATTGTCACCATAGAAGTCCTTTTCTTTCCGGTACTTTGATAAAAATTCACCCAAACAAATGGGAGACTGTGGTGGAGGAACAAAGCATAAGCACTGATGAACTCTCAGTTACTCAGTCTGGAAAACCAAAAATACTTCTCATTACATCTTTTTTTAGTGTGATTTCAGGGATACTTTTTGCTCTAATACATGGAAATTTTTCTGACAGATTGTGATTTTTAAGTTAATGATATCCCTTTATTATGCATAAGACAGTTTGGGCTAACTGTATATTAAACAAAGACTTTGTTATCTGAAATATGCATTGATTAACCACATGTGAAACGTTGTGTGTTGACTTAGTGTCTTAGCTGGTTATGTGTCATTTGGAAAACAAAAAGCAGGATCGAACGAGTAAAGGATTTAGCTTTCTACAGGATACGCTTCATGACTTGTGGCTATAAGTCAGCTGCAAGCAAGCTTTGTTTGTCAAATAATTATTTTGATCTTAATTTGCAACCCTAACATAAATTGATTAATGTTTACTCATGTAAGTAGCCCCATGAAAAATCAATATTGGAATTATTCCTTGTTAGTACAGAGCGGGTTGTGAAGTCTCTCGCTGGCCCTGCAGTGTGGTCAGCAGCAGGGCCAGGACAATTAGGATCCATTGGAGTATCACAGCAGAGTCTGCTTGTGTGTCTTCCTGCTGCTGAGGATGGCTTGTCCTTTTGATCCTCCTCTATCCAAAATACGTTTGGAATGTAAGTCTCATTTGTTACCTCTTGGGAGACCAGTAATGGAATCTTTTACTTTCAGACTGACAACCTAAGACCAGTGTGGATTATTGAAGGCTAGAAGTTGTGTCTTTTAGGGGAGGAGAAATAAGGGAAGTTTTGCATCCTGTGGAGTAAGAACGAGTCTTCTCAACTGAGTTCTGTGCTTAAGAATTTGAATAAGGGAAAGTGGTCTTGTGTATAATAATATTGTTGTTGTTTTCCTTATTATTTTCGGACTTGCTGAGGTTTACTGAAAAAGGAGATGCTTGTATGCCTGATTCCAGCTAATGTAGGTAGGTATAATGCTTAATTGGGCTACTGTGATTTACACTTCTTAGATCAGGCCAAGTACAGCTTAAATTTTTAAGTGGATTAACAGGATGTAATCTTCTTTGATTGGTGTATCTGATCAGTTTTCTTTCATTCTGTGGAATGTAGTAAACAACTAGTTGAAAAATTTGGTGAAATGTAGTTTGCTGCAGAAAACCAGCAGAAGTGTTGCAGGACACATTCACATTTCCTGTATATGGGGAGAAAGTTTTCTCCTATGAATATTCTACTTTCTAAGTTACTCATTGGGATATCTGTGTTACTGCACATGCTCTCTGATCTTTGTAAAATGTTAGCTAGATTTGAGTGAAGACATTTTATCTCACTAAAATGTAAATAGATGTAGTAATATTTTTGTATGTCTTTAGTTATAAGTTCAGTTCTTCTTGTTGTTACTCACCCAAAATTAAAAATAGTCCATGTGTGATCTCTTTAGACCATGAATGTTCCAAGATGTAGTTAAGTGCTATAGCCATATTTTCACCTGCACGTGATACTTCACTTAGCTAGAGTTTGTAATAAGCAGCATGGCTAGAAATCTGAGGTGAACAGAGTATCACCTATTTTACAGTTAATAGGAACTGAATTTTAAATTCTCAACTGATTGAAGATTTTATCCATTATTCGCACATGGAAAAGTCCCAAGGAATAAAGAGCTAGAAGTGTTTATAGCACTGTGGCTTGTGGACTGTACAGGAAAATTTTTTGTACAGGCTTTTATAGTGGAAAGAATGAGTTGGACTGTGAACTATCCCATGGGTGTGTGGATCTGGCACAATGCAGTTAGCAAAGCCCAGGATTAATGCTTAAAGAACTGGGGATAAAATGCCACTGGTTGTAAGGATTCAGCTATAGAACAGTCTTCCAGATCACATCAGTGAAATCTGAACTCCTGCAAATGCTTCAAGATTCTGGGTTTTGAGGAAGCCCTTTCATGACAAGTGATGTCTCAATGAGAAAAGCTTCCTCTTGCTGCCCTTATCACAGAATCACAGAATGTTAAGGGGCTGAAATGGAACTTAAAGATCATCTAGTCCCAACCCCCAGATTTATCTCACTTTCAAAAAGCATGTAGTAAAATAAACAGTGCTTTTGTTCCTTAAATGTGGCAACCTGAATTAAGTCTGTCAAGGAATTCACTATTGCTTTTGATTTACAAATACTGTAATATTGGTCTTGGGGGTGGCATAAAGCCCACACCCAGCATACATCTTCCTGCCTGCTGTTGAAACTTAGGATAGGAATGTAATGGATCCCCCAAACACAATGAAGCTTCATAAGTATCATAGCTTCCTAGAAATAGTGTTCTATAAAGAGTTATGCCTGGCTTACCCTCCAATTTTTGAGTGATAGTTCAACCATTATGGAGCTGATTATTTTAAATTCAACTTCCTTACTGCAAGAGTCCAAGTGATTTTATGTAATATTACATTGTGAGATTCTTTTCCCCCTAATTATCATTTGTGTGTATTTAAGGTGGCATTTTAATTGGAAAACCACAGAACTCTAATCAATTTAACCACAGAACAGGAACAATTAGTGTTTTAAGACTATATGTTCTGAAATGTCATTAATCCATTATCTTTAAATTATTCTTTTGATTACTTTCTTTGAAGTTTTCCTATCTTATCATCTTGTATGTCCCAAAGTGCTTTCTCTCCTGATTTCCTTCCTCTGCCAATCTCTCTCTCTGTTTTGTCTTCAGGCATCTCTGCAATTATCTTGTCATTCTCATCCCTCCTCAGATCTCCAGTAATTTTGGATTTCTGCAGTTGTCTGCGTACACATTCATACTCATGCCATTGATCATACTTTTCATACGTTTCTTTTCTTTTTGTTTTAGTAAGGATGGGAGCCTGGAGAGTGAAAGGAAGTTTTGATTACCCTTGCATAGGATAATAGAAAAAATGTTCATTAGAAAGAAATATTGTAGTCTTTGGGGTCACCTCTGAAGAGAGCCATGCTGGCCAGCCATGGGACTGTCAAAATGTGAACTAAAATGAGGTTTGTATTTGGAAAACAGGGGACGTGATTAGAATTCAGCTCCATCTCCCTTTTTCCTGGTCTGTAGCAGATGCCTTGGGTCACCTTTTTTATCAGCTGCTGAACTCTGCTGGTGCAGTAACATTTTTTAAAGATACTGCATCTGAGAGACTGAAAGTCCTCGATGTCAGATTTTCTCCCATGTGTCAGGAAAGGGTGGTACAGGAGCTTTTGCTTTCACCTCCAGCAGCTCCTGTGCATTGACAATGAGGAGGAACGTTCGCTTGAGATTTTTATAACTCTCTTCCTTGATGGAAGAGTGGGATGCTGCTTTCCAAAACAAGCAAATGGAGCAAGGACTGTTCAGGATCAATCTGCAAACTCATTTGCTTCAGCTATGCTTATGGCTTTTTTTAGCAGTTGGAGTGAGTTTTACTGGTTTTTTATAGAAATTAGCCATAAAAGATTAAGGTTAGTACCAGGACTTTTTTTAGTCTCTTCAAAAAATTAAAAATGTAGTGGTATGCCCACACACAGAATACTAATTTTAGTTAAGTTTTTTTTAGAAAAATCATGAAATTGTGAGAGCCATTTCTGAGCTGAGAACACATTTGTAAAATTTTTAAAATGTTTTCTGCATATGGTAATTTTAAACATCAGTCTAGAATGGTCCACAATGCTTTATTAGGTTTTGATAAGTAATTTTATCAGAAGCCAGGACTGTGAGTAAAAGCAAATGTAAGTGATTTATATTTATTTAGGCAGACATAATTATTGCAGAAATAGAAGCACCACTAACATGTAGCAACTGAAGAACCTGAATAATGAAAACCCTTTTCTGTTTCTTTTAGGACAGTGATACTTCAATTGCATCTTCCCTTTGAGCTCTTTGACACAAACTAATTTGTTTGAATTACTGGACAAAATAATTCCTCTGGCACTTAAGATGTCCAGAAACCTTTTGTATTTCCTTTTCCTTTGTTAGCTTTGAATATCATGATTAGCATCAACACTTAGAAACTCGGCATAGGCCACCTTCACTGTCATAACTGATCTCACTGAAATGTGTTCTTGTCTCAAAGTCTGCATTTTGGTGCTTTTGGCTTTCCTATCTAATATTCTTGTTGCAATCAGCGGCTCACAGCAGAGAATTTAAAAAGCAGCTGTACAGAAGATTTCCAGTGATTAACTTGTATCAGTGTTCTCTGTTCTTCTGGTCTGCCTGAATTCATGTGTTGCACTTGGGCTGCGGTTGTCTCATTTGAGGCCCAGAGTTATAGGCCGTGCTCTGGACTTGCTGTTGTGCTCGATGGGAATTTAGCACTGGGTAATGCTTAAAGAGCAGCAACGGAGCTGCAAAGTAACATACCAGGTATATATTTCATACCAAGAGATCAGTTAGTAAATTTAGAATAGCCTTTCTTTTGGGAATCTGTGGAGGCAAACAAGCAGTTTCAAGGGAGACGAACCACTTCTGCAAAGTTCCAGTTTCATTGCAGACACTTGGTATAGCCTGATGCTTAACACGGTGTTGCTCTACAGTTATACTTGGTTGCCAATTAACAGCTTTTTGCTGGGAGATAGAAAAGTAGAAGGAATGGGAAGAAGAGAATTTTGAAAATGTAGTTCAACAAAATGAATTGGATCACAAAGATTAAAGAATAACACAAGAAAACATCAGGCTTATTGAAAAGGGGAGCAATTTAAGCAAGATTAAGTTTGTTGCCAGCCTTAATGAATCTGTACATTTTCATTTGTTTTCATTAGAAGCCTGGGGTGTAAGCTGACTTATTGTTCAACTACTTAGGAAGTGGAAACTGCAGTTATTTTGGTCAGTGGATGGAAGGCTTGTCAGCTTTTGCAGTTCAAAAGGAGCCTCTGAGATATAATAGCATCTTGAAACTATTGAAGTCAGAACATTGAAAGGCACAGGAAATATATGTAATATTTTATAATTATTATATTTCCAGTTTCATGACTGTTACCTTGTTCTTCTCTGTGCAGTTTGGTGAGGATAATTAAATAGCCTGACATTTAAAAAAATTCCAAGGAAGATGCGTAATAGCTCACATTTAGCAGACACCCATGATGTTTTTTCTATTAGCATGCAGCTGCCCCTACTCTCCCTAGGGCTACAGGAATGTATTAAAATTTTCCTAATGGCTGTGTTCAAGGCCAGTCCTTATTGCAAAAGTGAGAGAAAGGACTTGGGGGAAAGGAAGAGGCAGAATTTGACTGGAAATTGTGTAATTATTGGTTCCTCAAAGCTACCTCTAAAAACAAACCCAAAATGTTTGCTGTTGTGGTGAGAACCTTCTCTTCTGTCTTTGCTTTGCTTTCAGTGTGGAGGTGAAATGATACTTGGCTTTGGAAATATTGTTTTATGTCAATGCCTTAATGCAGTAGCTCTGCATAAGGGAAGACTTTTCCTGCCAGAGGAAAGCTTTGGATAACCTAATCACACTTCAGCCTCCTGACAAGTTGCAGGTGGTGCTCTGGCTGCTCTTCCAGAGAACAGTGACTCATCATGACCTACAGCAGGGTTAAGGTACAGGTAGACTCGCATTGTGCTGAGTTTTAGTTGAACTAAGACATACACTTGAGTTTTTTTCCACAATGTTTTCTAGACAATGAAATGCACTCAGTTGTGATTCAATAAATGTTGTTCTTATTGGACCGAAATGCCAAGCTTGTTAAAATGCTTCAGGATTCTTTAGGAGAAGCCTTTAAAATACTTGATATAACTTACTATAATTATGTTATGAGGTGTTTCAGAATAAGGAAAATAAATGTTGTGAGATAAAACTTGGGGGGAGGAAGTGAGGGTTTAACTGCCTGGGAGCAACAAAATAAGTACCTACTATGCTTGGAAGGAAAGATAAGTGGGATAACTTAGCAGTTTTGCATGTTACTGAAGACTGTTCACTTTACAGCACTTCTGCGACATGCAAAAATTTGCTGTAGATGTGGGTGAAATTTTTTTTTGTATTGCAAATTGTTTTCTAAAAAATCTTGCTTTGTTTCTTATAAAAAACCCAAGCAGTCATAGGATGCTCCTAGTAATTTGGTGGGAAACAAAGTTCGTGTCAGTGGCTATGACTGAAAGAGGCACACTTGGACCTTAAGACCTGATTGGTGTCCTGGCATGTCTAAGGCATTTGGCATTAGTAGGGGGATGGAAAAGAATGTTGGAGTTCATCTAGACTGTGGTTGTAATGCATGTTTTTGTGTTGCTTCCATAGTGTGCACAGCATAAACCATACTCGTTTTTGAGAAGTTCATTTCTTATTTTAACTTCTCAGGATTATCTGCCGCAGAGCCCAAGTTAAAGTGATATATATGGTTGGCTCCAAGTCAGGATGATTGTGGTCATCTTTTTTTTTTCAGGGAACACATTAAGTACTATCAGACACATGTTTGTATTTAATATATTTATAAAACATTTACGTTAATAATAGTTTTCGGAACAAGGAATTGTATAATGGAATTTATGTAAGTTTTAAAATAAATTTCTGTTATAATTGGTCTTTAGACATGTGAGAGGAACTGCAAAGCAAAAATTAAATTTCAGGTCAGACACTGAAAGGGTCTTGCACACCTAATTTTGCACTCTCTCAGACTTCTTTCCTCATTTTCATATGGACCTTGCAGGCAGAGGCTTAGTGCAGGACTGGGATTCTACACAATATTATTTATTAGAAAGTGTGTTTCTCACCCTTCAAAAGGTGGCTACTTCTGTGGTAGAAATGGGGATCTGAAAATTTGGAGTGTTATATGTAATTCTCAGGTTAGAAGGAATTGTAAACTCAAGTCACAAGGAAAGAAGGTAGCGTCCTTGTCCTGAAAAAAGTTGCCAAAGAATTGTTGGCCACAATTGGCTAAGCAATAAATCTGTGTTTTATAATGGAGTGTATTTAAGACCTGAACAGTTTTGAAGGTGAAATCCCAAATCGTGCAAGTATCCAAGTGTACTTTTTAGTCCAGTTTGGCAGAATGCTGAAGTGCCTACTTAATTTCCATAGATGCTTAATCAGATGCCTGGGGGAGAGCTGCAGTTGCAGATGTTGAGAAATTTAAGTCAGGCTCCTTCCTCTTTTGAAAATCAGCTCTATTTTTACAAAACAGAATCCCTAGATTATCTTTTAAAAGCAGATTCTTGTAAGGATTTTTGTTCCCCCTAGAGAAAAGGTTTTAAATAAAAAAAAAAAAAAGAGAGAATTTCCTTTTGAAATGGAGAAATATGTGTATGGATGAAATGAATACTAGAGCTTCCCATCTTTGAAATGACTTTTGAAAACAAGCACAGAGAAGTTTAAGTGTGTTGTTATTATTCAGAATATTCTGTTATTTTCTTGTTGATTGCTGTAGATGCCTGTGTATTAAAATGCTAATATTTGGTCCAGGTTAACTTTTATTTGTGATGTGCAGTTTTTGATTGACTCATGCCTTGTGTGATATGCCATATGTGAAATGCAGGTGAATATTCTTTTTTGTGATTTTTGTAGTGTTTGGGGCTTAATAGGATTACTGGGGCTTTAGCCTGAGGTCCTGCAAGCCAGTAAGTCAGTGTGAGCTTGGTGTCAGGCAGGTACAATACTGACCACAGGGGCATTAGAGTGAACAGTTGTGAGCTTAGAAACCAGCAGCAGAACTGTGGTCAGTAATGCTCAGGGCCTGGCTCTTCTTAAGGTGATATCCTCAGACAATCTGTGTAGCAGAGAAAAGCAAAATAATCCTTTATTCCACTCCGTCCTCCCTAGCCAAAACACAGACGGAAATGCAAACCAAAGATTTAACAGTCTAACTGGAGGAAATAATCTGTTCCTAAACTAGCTCTGAACATCATCAGTGAAGTAGATCCCTGTTTATTTATATGTTTGTTTAAAGTGTTCTGCAGGTCATCTGGGAACTTTTGTCTAAGAAACATGGTTTGGGTATTAAAAGGTACCACCTTCTCCCTGAGATTCTCAAGAACAAGCGAAGAAACACGTTTGTAGATCAAGAGCTGGAGACTCCAGAAAGAAATGCTGTTCACAACCTTTATATAAGTTCTTCCAGAGATAAACTGAAGCCTTCTGTTTATGAACACATCATGTGACAAGGATTCGCCCTCTGTCTTTCCCAGTAAACTGTTCCAAGGTTCAGCTGCAGTTACTGCTAGGAAATTGCAGACTGTTTCAAGGTTGAATTGATGCAGCTTTAATTGTTAGCTGCTGGATCCTATTGCATTACTATCAGCAAGTTTGAAAAGGTCTTGCTACCAGATCTGCTTCTCAGAGAGTAAGTGCTTATTTCTGGTAATCAAATGACCCACCAGTCTTCTCTTCATTTAGCTGACATGGGCAGGGCTCCCTGAGACTTCAAAAACGGAAAAATCTTAGCTAGGAGAGGAAAATAAATGGCGTATGATGATAACAGCGTACGATATGAAGCAAGTAAGATATTTATGAAATATGTCCCACTGCAGAGACAGGAACATTGAGAAAATACAAGATGACCTTTACATGCTTTCCCAAGCCCTTGAAGTCCTCCACGTGAAACGGTGCCTGGTGTGGATGGTCGTGGTGCCCGTGTGGATCTTGGCCAAGCACTGCATTGCAATTTTCCATGATTGCCTTTGAAGCAAAGCCCATAAACCAGGAAGGTGTTAATACAAACTTACAGCTTGGCTGAGACACTGGGAATGCTGCTTCTTGGAATTAGTACTTAGGATATTAATCCACATGTTCTGTTAAGAAAAATAGACGAACTGTCCAGTATATAAAAATGTTTAAATACTTTTTTCCCTCCAACAGTATTGACTTCGCATATACATCTGTATCCAGTGTTGATTTAAGCTCTAATTTTGCGGCCACTTTTGTGCAAATTTCCATTACATGCATTATGGATGCACAGAGTCTGCTTGCACAAAAAGAGCTGTAGTGTTGTAATCCGCTAAATGGAAGGATTTGTAAGGTAGCAGAGGAAGGACTAAGAATAGCTATAGAAAAATAGTGATTGAAGGTTGCTACTACCAGAACCATTCACCCAGCCTGCAGCCCACTCTCAGTGTGCTCTGCAGCTGTGCCAGAAAATATGCTGTATGAACAGTTTGGACAGTTGTGGCCTGTTCCCTGTTTTTTGGCTCAGCTGCGGAGTGAATCAGGAGGTGTGCACATGCTCTGGCAAAATACCCTTTCCAGAAGTGCTGGGGGAAGGCATGTAACCCAGTAATTATGTATGGACAGACTTTGCTCCACACATGCCAGTGCAAGGGACAGAGAGGAAATGCAGGATTTGGTCTTCTATTGGTACTGGAAGAATCTCAGATGTCTTGCCTGGGTACACTGCATTCTCCTCCTGAGTGCAGGTCAAAACTTTGTCTAGCCTTGTTGGATGAGGTAATACTGAATCTCACCTCCCCAGGAGCTGTGTATGTGATGGGTGCATTCTCCAGCCTTTGTCATGTAGAGGGGCAGAATGGTTGGATTGAATTCTGTCCTTAGAAGCCAATTCTGTGGCAGTTGCTACATCCTTCAGGATCAGGACCTCCGAATGGACTTTGTACAGTTTTCAGGTGTCATTTGTCTTTTTGGCATATCTTAAAATTATTTACTGCATTCCTCTGTTTTCCTTGTCTTTCCTTCTACTAGCTTTCCTTTTGTGTCCTTTTAGCTTTTTCCAGTAATTACTAGCTCTGATCCCGCTGCTGTAACTTTTTTTTTAATTTGAAAAAAATGCGAGTTGGCTGATGATACCTGGAAACAAGCCAGTAAAGGCTAAAGAATGAGTGGAAACAAAGTCTGCCCAAGTTTCCTCATTTGGAAATGAAATGCATGACTACAATCTCATCGGTTTGATTTTTTTTTTTTTTTAATTTTTTTTTTTAATAGAAGCTGGATTTTGACTGTAGGGTGATACTGGTGAGGATATCCATATAACACAAGCCTCTCAGATACCTGTTTTTCCTTGGTGTATGGGGTTACTGGCACACCATTCGATGCTGTTACCCTGTAGAATCAGAGTCATTTAGGTTGGAAAACCTTTACGGATACTCAGTCCATCCATTAACCCAGCACTGCCAAGCCCACCACTGAACCATGTGCCTATGCACCCGTTCTATACCTCTTTTAAATACCTTCAGGGATGGTGACTCAACCATTTCCCTGGGTATTTCCGAACTCTTCTGGTGAAGAAATTTTACCTAATATCCAATCTAAACCTCCCCTGGGGCTGCATGAGGGCATTTCCTCTTGTCCTGTTGCTTGTTACTTGGGAGAAGAGACTGACCCCTACCTGGCTACAGTCTCCTTTCAGGTGGTTGTAAGGAGCAGTAAGGTTCCCCCAAGCCTCCTTTTCTCCAGGATAAACTCCCTCAGCCACTCCTCTTCAGATTTGTGCTCCAGACCCTTCACCAGCTCCAATGCTCTTCTCTGGATATGCTTCAGCCTCTCAATGCCCTTCTGTAGTGAGGAGCCCAGAACTGAACAAAGGATTTGAGCCTCAGCAATGCTGAATGTTTAAAGAAATTCATGCTGCCTTCACTGATGTTGGGTGTCCTGTCTTCATCTGCATCACCCTAAGAAAACAAAAAACATGTTGCAGAACACTGAATGGAAGAAAAAGCCTTTCTATTTTTCTTTCTGTGTGGTTTTGTGGTGTAAATAGTATGGCAGTGCAGCACTGTTGAAATGAGGAGTTACTTGCTAATTAGTTAAATATGCCCTAAGCTAATTTTAGTTCAAGTCCCTCGGTATGCTATGTTTGGTGTAGAGCTGCTAGGGAATGGAAGGTGAATGTGTTGGGAAGACAGGCCAGGGAACTGCCAGGCTTCTCCCTTGCTCCACGACAGCCCCCATCACAGGGTGGAAGCAAACGGATGGATGCATGTATTTGCCTCAGAGAGGGGAGTAGAAGCAAGACATTGTTAATAGCATTAACTTTATGTTTTATACTGGTACTGTGTTTGTATGTATTATACAAAATAAGAGGCTCCATGTTTTTAGGAAATTCCAAAAGTATCAGGAAATTTGATGTACATGTAGACCAAGGAAGCTTTGTTAGCTGAAATCCATTTTTTTGTTGAGTGGAAGTCTTCAGTGTTTCTAAGTCTTGTGAATTTTCTATCTTTTTACTTGTATATCAGTAGAGAAAATGGACATGCTTCAAAGTACTGTAACAGCTAATTCAGCTTAGAGAAAGTCACCTTTGTCTCTTACTGCTTTGTTTTCAGTGAAGTGCAAATTGGCTTTCAGGTTGATGGTAATACCACAGACACACTGCAAATAGGAGATTATATAATAAAGACTATGAGTGTGTGTTATTAGCTAAAGCTTTGGTCTAGAAGGAACGCTGAACCAAACTATATAAGCATTGCAATGAAATGCAGGTGAATGTGAGATTTAACTCAGGTTTAAGCTTTAGAAACATTTAACTTGGATTAAGAATTGAGTGATTTTAAAGGTTAAGAGAAAAAGTGTAACTTTGGTTAATGGACTGTTTAATCATCGTGTCAGTTTCCTTTACTTTCTTCTGGAATCATCCTAGTTTGTCAGGTTTCTTTTCTTGTTTGGAGAAATTCAGGACCAGTGTCTAAGATTTGAAGAATAATTCATTTTTGGATAATTCATTATTCTGATAAAAGGGCATGCTGCAGGATTTGGAAATTGACTTAATTTCTTCTTGAAATTAGTATGTTGGGAGATAACAGACTAATTAATATATTCAGTAAAGATAAACTAAAACCATGATGAACTTTGAACTTTTGTGTAAGAAAATACACTTGTATTGAAGTGAGGGAAGGTGACCCATCTCTTTTAGAACTCCCACTAAAACTGGTTTTGCTGCACAATTGTTCCTAATGGAGATTCTGAATCTGGGGTTAATGATTTTTGACATGGCTTAACTAAATATAGATCTTTCTGGGCCTGAAAACTGCAGGAAAAAAATCTGTGTGTTGTTTCTTTTTGTGTGTGTGTTTTTTTTCCTTTTTTTTTTTTAGGTGAGGAATCACATTTAACTGTATGCTCCTGATTGCAGTCTGTAGTAAATTCGTGAGAGTTTCACAGTAACAAGATCAGACAGTGAGTCAGTCAAAGATGTTCTTGTGTTGGGTTTGGCTTTTGCTACTGCCAGTGATGTGGCTTCTAATCCATCAGAAAAGATGAGCTCTGCTTCTTTATCACTGAGATACCAGATAATTGTTTCCGTCAGGATCTCTCAATTTTCTGTGTGCTTCCCATCATTGAATGAAAGTCTATATTAACTCTCACTGCATGTTATGTTAATTTTTATTTGATGTTGGGTTTTTGATTTTGTAGATGTCTGAAATTGTGGCATTGCTCTGATTTCTCAGCTTTTTACTTCTGCATTTGTTGAGGGTAATGGATAATGGTAGCCTTGCAAGTGCCACTTCAGAGCCTATACAACATAAAGTGAATTAGAGCTTGACCTAGAATGATACCCTTTGTCCTGAGGAAAGGATTTAAAATCACAGAGTCATAGAATGGTTTGGATTGGAAGGGACCTTAAAAGGGACCCTGTTGCCATGGGCAGGGACTCCTTCCACTAGACCAGGTTGCTCAGAACTGCTCTTACCTGGCTGTACATACATCCAGGGATGGGGAATTCACAGTCTCCCTGGGCAACCTGTTCCAGTGCTGCACCAGCCTCACAGAAAGGAATTTCTTCCTTGTAGCTAAGCTAAATCTATTCTCCTTCAGCTTAAGGCCACTGCCCTTGTCTGGTCACTACTGACGCCTGTGAAAAGTCCCTCTCCAGCTCTCTTGTGGACCCCTTTTAGGAACTGGAAGGTTTCTATAGAGCCTTTTCTTCTCCAGACTGAAGAGCCCTGGCTCTCTCAGCTTGCCTTTATACTTGTTTGTGGAGCTGAGAATACTCTGTCTGAATCCACATTTTCTGACTGATGTTGTCGACCACTTTCTGCTTTCTTTCCAGTCCAAATTTTAGGTTTAGTGATACACACCATAATTTGGGTACCCACTGACCAATCTCATTTTCTTTCTATATGTGGATGATTCCTGAATCATTTCCCATTGAAGTTTTGTTCTTTGTGCCAAGCAGTGAAATTTTAAGTCCACGTGTCCTTTTTCTGGAAGTCTGTGCATACTTTTATTCTTTCACTGCTGGTGTAAACCCTTCACTGTGCCACACAGATCCTGCCCCACTGCAGTGTGTGGGGCAGGGTCACCATAAATACTGCCAGTTTCCTTGTTTGCTAGCATATGAGAAGTGTCTTTTGTGGAGTACTGTTTGTTTAGTGCTTATAGTAGCAAGCGTGCTTCTTGGTGTAAGACTGTATTCCTCTAATACTGGATATAAGCTTTTAAGAGTTACTGTTGATCCTTGAACAAAGAAGAAGCTACAGAATTAAACATTTTAAAATGTATGCCTGTGTCCTTCTTGGGTACAAGTTTCATCCTGCCTAACCTCAAGATTTACTTCTTCAAGTCATTCTTAACCTTGATTGTCCTGTGTTTCTATTAAGGATGCAGAAAAATAAGCTTTCCAAATAAAATTTAGAAAAGGCAACAGAGGCTTTTCTAAAATTTAGAAAAGGCAATATCTGTGACTAGCCTAGCACTTCTGTCGCCAGGGTGGCTTTATTTGTGAATCTTCACACATCCACGTCTATGTAAAACTGGGCTGCACAACTGGCATTTAGTACTGCATGGCTGATGTATTAAATAAGGAAATAGTACTTCAGGCTCTCATGTATAATAATATTTTGTTAAAGGAAGAAAAGACAAGAAAATAAGAGGATAGTCCTAAGTCTGGAGAAAAAGAAGGGTTAGAAGGAAGGAGGGAGAAAGAGGATATGAATGGATTCTACAAGTAATAGCTTTTAAGGTTTTTATCAAAACAAGCATTTTTTTTTTCAGCTTCTAAGATGCTCTTGGCCTTAATGTAAGCTTTCTGAACACTAGGGGAGCTGCTGAACAGCTCAAGGTTTAAAAAGGCCTAGTACAGTGGTAAAATTTCCACAGTGCTAAGTTGTCCTCTCATCTGTATTTTTTAACTGTCAGGTGAGAGGAGGATAGTTAGAGCCATTCTTCAGGCTCACACAGGGCTCTGCTCTGGCAGAGCTGTGGAAAAAAGATGCCAAGTCCTACCCTGGATCAAAATACCTACGTTTCCACTGACTTGTAGAGAGCCCAATACTTTCTAAAATGCAGGCTCTATCAAATTGAACATTGTTTTGAGCTTTTGCTGTGCTGTTGACCTGACAGATGCTTTTTATTTTGATATTCATTTATCTGTTTAGCTCTTTTTTGTTTATATTCTTCAGGGCAGGAATTGTTTCTCACTCTGTCTGGATAGAGCACCTTGTTTGATTCCTGCTTGGGGATATTTCTTAATATTTTAACACATTCCCTGGGCAAGAGGGTATTTTTTTGCCCCAAGTCCATTAAAGTTGGATAGGCCAATCTAAATCAAGTGTAGCCTTAGATGACAAAATCCAAGTAGGAAGCTTCTCAAAAATAATGCTTAAGGATGTCCAGTCAATAATGATTTTGTTTGATAAGAGACTTTTTTGTAGTGCAGACTGTTTCTACCCAAAACATGCAGGGCATCCAGGTTTTCACTTCTACCTGCTAGAGAACACGGTTGGGTTTTTCTAAATTTAAAAATTCTTACTATATTTTTTCCTTAGAGTTTGCTCCCACTGCCCAGATGGCTGCTGTCATACCTCTTTTACCATAAGGAATGTCAAAGTAAGGGATCTTTTCCGCGGTTTTCTGTGGCTCTAGGCTAAGTGAAGGCTTGTGTGAAACCCCACACTTTTGTGATGTTTGTGCCACTTGCAGGATGGGAGTAGGACAGCAAATTCTTCCAGGGAAATGGTCACTGGTCACAGCCCTAAGCCTGGCAGAGCTCAAGAAGTGTTTGGACAACACTCTCAGGGTACATGGTGGGATTCTTGGGATGGTGCTGGGCAGGGCCAGGAGTTGGACTTGATGATCCTGATGGGTCCCTTCCAATCCAGCATATTCTATGAGTCTATGAAATTTTGGCAGAGCTTTGACATCAGAATAGAAATTAAAACTCGAGGCTTGGATTCTTTCCTGCATTTTTAACATGGCTACAGCAAGTGAAGCTTGAGACATGCAAAGAGCGAAGTCCACCATGACAATTCCATGTAAACGAGTAAGTTTACCTTTGCAATCATGGAAAAATAAGAAGATTATGCTATTAAAAAGTCAAAAGCCCTCTGCTCTTCTGAAAGATTGGTGAATTTAACCAGTGCTGAAAAAGTATCATCCACTTGTGTAGTGTATAATGTGCATTATCTGCATTTTTTGTCCCTTCTAGTCTAAACAACTTAGGATGTCACAAGTGAGGTTTCCATGTCAGTGGTTTGAGAGTGCAGGTATATGGTGGAAAGAATGTGAACAAAGAGCAGGGGTCGTTTCTCAGACAAAACCTGACAGCTTCTTTGTGACCCCCATTGTTTGTAGACTTCATGCTGAGCAATTCTAGTTACGAATTCTGTCATGCAGTAAACTGTGGTGCATCCAGACACTAAAAAAGGTCATTCTCACAGAGGTAAAAGGTGAAGTACAAGGTGTTATCATGTAGTAACTGGCACAGCTCCTTGAAAAATCAGTTAAGCTAATCTTGGTTTATGCCAGCCTCAGTTATACTCCTAAAATGTAGTTAAGAAGCGTTCCTACAAATTAATAGATATGGTAATAATTTTCAAGGTGAATGGGAAGTTATTGCATGTTATATATACTTAATCTTCTTATCACTCGTAAAGGTTCCAGTTTGCTCCATTGGCAATTCATTAGAAATTGTGAATATCACACAAGTGATATACATTTAATTTTAAATTATGAATCTTACTGGGTTGATATATGTGACATGAGTGTAATATTTTTTCTTTACAAGGTTGTATTTTTAATATATGAAGGAAAATAATCAGAATCACAGTAAAAGTGTTTCATGTTCTTAGAGGACTTAGTAAAGTAACAGTAAAAGAAGCACAAAGAGAAAATACTACAGAAAATGAAGGGGATGAGTTAAAAAATGTAGCATATTAAATAAAGTAATACTCTGGAGATAAAGGATTGCTACTATATTGCTGTAGTATTAGCCTGTAACTATTGTTACCAGTTTGTCTTTCTCGTCAGTAGGGTTCTTCAGTTTCACTTTTTGAATTGGAACATTTTATTTAGACATCTCTCACGCCAGGATATTTTTTTACTTGCATGGAAACAGATTGTTTTACTGTATCATACTTTTCTCCAACAATACATCTACAAGGGATGTCTGTAATTTTGAGGATCTATTTTCTTCCATAATGATGATCTGTCCATCTGTTTCCTTGTGGGGTTCTTGTGCATTGCCATTGTTATAAATACCAGTGAATGCAGGTACTGCAATGACTCACTGATGGTGCATGTTTAATCTTTAAGTATCTCTGCAATATTACAGTGTTGCAGGCTTCATGAATACATCAGATAGATGTTGCAATGTCTTCTCATGGAGATTATCCTCAAAATAATTATTAGCATGTGGTAAAAGCTGAAGTGAGTGTGTTCTACAGAAATGAAGAGTGATAACGAGAGTTTTAATATCATTTCCACTATACCAGTAAAACTTCCTGAAATATAACATTAGAAGAGTTAAGTAGCAGCTATCAAAAGTATTTATGTATGTCACTCACTGAAAATGATTTTCCATTTAATCCTAGAAAAAATAGACATGATATATCAAATTTGATGAGTGTACTAGTAATTCAGTGTGAAGGCAAATCCCTCTTCAAAAGGAAGAAACGATTTGTTCTCTGTAATTGTATTTAGGAACCTAAACCTTGGGCTAAATGACATAAAGTTATATGAACAATTCTCCTGAGCACTATTAAATATTTTTGGAAGCTTAATTCTAAGAAATTGGCTGTTAGAAGCTTCTTGCTTCATCTTGGCACTAGTGAGTTTAATTTATATATAACATCTAGGAGTCTGTACCTGTGTCCAACTCAATTTGAACACATGCCATGGGTTTTTTTTAAGTGCTGCATAAGGATTGTATAATTAAACATCATAAGTACATCAGTAAGCATGGATCCATGTTATGTTGGTGGATGAGCTTTCTAAGAGCAAGGGCCTCTACTGCAAATAGAAAACATCTTAATTTTTTACTTAGTTGAGCTTTTGAGTTTGATATTTAAAAAAAAATTACAACTTCAGCCCTGGTAATTTCCATTTGTATATGTCTGTATGAATCTGTGTGTGTGTATACACACACATCCTTTCCATTTTACAACAGAAACTGAAAATCCCTAATCCAGACACAGTAGAATTGCCTTGGTTACAGGGGCTACATTTTTTAGGACTATTGAATCAGTGTTTAATATTTAAGTAGAAAACATACGAATATTTTCAGAGCAGTTATGCTCACATTGTTATGATGTATCAGAGCACACTGTGGCTAATAATTCATTGCCAGTTCCCTAATGCTGAGCTTATGAATGATTTACTCCCTGCAGCAGCAAAAGCGGTGTGAGCTAAGAGCAGTGTTGGGTGAGGGCGGCTTTGTGCTCATTGCACTGCATAGCCATGCTCAAAACAGCTTCAGTGTCACGCTTTTGTTCCTCCTGTGCTCAGGAAATACCTTGTAGAAATGTGAGTATGATGAGGAGAGAGTGAAGGATGCTCGAGCTAAGCATTCCCTCCTGAATGCTCCGGTGCCACGCAGTTCAGCAGCCCAGTTTAGGGGAAGGGAAAGCCTCCGGCAGCCCCAGGGCTCAGGGCACAGGAGGGAGAAGTGAGGGCTCATACAGGGAAGTAGTGGGCTCTGAAAGGAATTAGCAAAACATCTCATGAGGGAAAGCTTCTTGGAAGGAAATCTTTTTATGGAGTTTAAACACCCCTGGGATTTACTATCCATGCCATGTCCTATCTGAAACCTCCTCATATCTCTGGCTTTGTGAAAGCAGCTTCAATCTTTTATTCTTTAGTTCATTTGCTAGTCGTTACTTATATCCTTCTGCTGGAAGTTTGTATAAATTTTTTAAAAATGCAAAAAATTCATTTTATCGTGTATTCTACTAAGCTGTTGTGAATACAAATTTCCTTCTGTATTTGGTATTATTTCAGTGTCTTAGTATGACCTGAGAGACATTCCTATGTGGAATTCATGCCAATTACAAAGAGCATACATCCATTGCAATCCAGCACGATTTAACTGGCTAGTGTGAGCATAAACAGCTTTTATTGAACTGTGGAAATGCTGTTTTAGTCTAGATTTGGTAGCCTGTGCAACATTTTGGTCTTAACTGTACAGTGATGTGAAAAAAGACAGTAATTGAGTTTAGCCCTTTGAAGGTAGGTTTTCAGACAGCTTGCCATTGCAGTAATACATAGACATGCAAACAACATGGTACACATTAAATGAGGTACTGTAATCCTTATTCTAAAATGTTTATCGAAAAAAGACTGATGAAGGTGTTACCACACTGTTTGTGTTCTGTTCAAAAGCAATACATGTGTGTACTGACCCAATAATGGGTGATGCTGTAAGTGACCTTAAGAAAAGATCAACCCTGTTGAAAACACTTGATGGAAGTTCTGATTTCCAATTCCAATCAGTGATGAATTAATGAACTGTCAGTGTTTAAATGCCTTCTCCCTTCTCCTGCCCTCTTTAAATACATTGAGGAAACGAATGTTTCCATAAAGTCAGATTCATTACTGAGGAAAGGACTAAGACAAAAAAACCCCCAATACTTGAGATGAGAGCCAAATGACTGCTGTACACTGTGCTTCTCTCCTACCACCCATAGATGCCTTGATGCAGGATAAAATTAAATTACTGTTGATTTTTTTCCTGATTAGGTTCATTTGTTCTCTTAGATTATAGTGGTTGAGTTCATTACATTATGCATTTACCAAAAGTAGAAAGGAGTCTTCTTAAATCCCAGCTACAATATAGCAGTATTTTGATTACATTAAAAAATTCTGCGGCAATTCACAATGAGTATTTTGAGGAGGTTATAAAAAATTATTTCTTTCTAAGTAGCAATTTATCTGAAGTCAAATCAATTAATTTACTCTTCAAGAATACGGCTTAATTTTCTGGTTTTTAAAAATTAAATAAGGTGTTACAGTGATTTCACTAATAATTATTTAAGACTTTCTGAAGGATTGTCGCCTGGGCTTGATGATTTGCATAGTAAATGTAGTTAAGGCTTTTTGTTTGTTTGTTGGTTTTGGTTTCTGATTTTAAGTCTGATATTAAATCTAATTGTAGACCAAGTTGGGTTTTGTTAGCAGGCTGGACTGGGAGAATCACAGAGATGTGCTGAAGAAGTTCAGAATGATGGTAATGAATGAATGTGGCAGAGACAGGCTGTAATGTGAAGAAAAGGTACAAACTTAAAAAATATAGCATGAGGATGTGAAGTTTCATTTAAAACAGTTCTGCTATTTAAAGCTGTTTCACCTTGGTAGCAAAATGTTATGTTAATTTGCTATTTGGCACATTTACTTGGACTGTAAGCTGCTGTCAGAGTTCAGGTGTGGAAGAGCAGAGTAGTCCCTGAAAGCAGTGATCAGCTGTGAGGCAGCAGCACTGAGGTCCTCTGTTGGTCCTTGGGTCCCTTTCTCAGAAGGGTGGCAGAGAGATGGCAGGGGGTGGGTTTGATGGAGGGGTAAAGGGAAGAGGAAGGTGCTCAGCCCTTCTCTGGGGAGCTGGCTGAAAGCTGTGCCAGGGCCCTGAGACAGCAGTGCTGAGAAGGATTCTCCATCCCAGATCTGTGGTGGCAGAAAATCTGCCTGAGAGTGGAGAAGAAGAAAGTAATTGTACAGGCTGGGTGGGAGAGGCAGAGATGGCTGATACTGCCCATAGTGTTTGTTTTTTGGCGTATAGTGTACTAACCTTTTTTATTTGTGTTACTCCAAAAATATGGATCAGTTCAGAATGAAAGACACATTGCATGTGAAGCAATACAGTGCACTACAGATATTAACTACTGCTTTAATAAAGTTAGTGTAGCTATTGTTGGGGAAAACCTGATAAATATTTTGACACAAAACCAGAGAATGTTAGCCACTTACTGTGGGGAGTTTGGCAGTCTTTCCAAATTAGGCAATTTGGACTAGTCTTCTATTATTTTTGGCCAACTTTGCTGGCACCGTACTGGTTTATCAGAAACATCACAAATAATTTTCTGAGAGTGAATTCTTTTGGAGAAATAAGATGGGACACTTTTCTTTGTATGGGAGGTGATCATATATGTAAAAGACTGACCTATGGTAAAACAAATCTTCCTTTTACTTATTTCTCTGTGTTCAGATGATCTATATTGAGTGCTGGAAGAGTTGCATGATTAGCCTCAAACTTACACATTCCCTTTACAGTGCATCAAAGGGCCTTAGGAACATGGAATTGATCACTGCAATAAATTTTGGTAACTGGAGGCATGGAAAAATGCTGTTCCTAAAAAGTGAATAAAAAGATTTGGGACTGTTATTTTTAGGAGAAGAAGGAAATAAAGAGAATGCTGAAAGCATGCCAGATTGTGAGTGTTTTTAGTGCCTGTAGCTGTAAACTCTACAATTCATAAATGCAGTGTGAGATTAAGAGTTTAGGCAAAATACTGGCGAGGTCACGCTGGAACCAGGTCCTTGACCAACAGAAGCTGCAATGCCTGCCCCTTTACTTTGAGCTTTTGTCACAAGAAGGGTCAAACAAAAAAGGTTATTGTTTGATAAGAATCTATTGGAAAAAGAGTGGGTTTCTCCTGATAAATAAATTGGGTTTTATCAAAAGCACCAGAATATTTGAGAGCAGTCCAGTTTAAGTAATTTAAAAAGAACTTGGCACTGTTGTTATCTTAGAGAGTCATTGCTGAAATAAACTTCAGTCTCTCTAATCAAATGCTTAGTTTCAAACTATTATGCTTCTACATCCTGCAGGGCACAGACTAATATTTTCCATGAGTCAAAAGAGAATGGTGAGAGTATGGGCAGGCAGCAAAATTTGTGGTTTTTTTCAAACTACACCTTGGTTATCAAAACATGCACATTTTCTTCCCTTACTGTTTCTGGTTTGCAGATGTCGGACTAGTTCAAGTGAAATCCACTAAGATTTCTGAGGATAGAAATTTCAGAAAAACAGAAAAAGGGGTAGTAAAAGGCATAAAGAAAAAGTTTGAACGAAGAGATCTCTTTAGTTATGATGGGCAAGAGGGCTTCTTCCTTTTTCCTTTGGTTTTTAGGACATGACTTACTTTCTGACACCGCTGGTTCTTACCATGCTGGCCATGGTAAACAAAACATGTTGATCACGTTTTCCAGGTTGGCATATTTGCTTCTTTTTGTTGATTTTGTTCTGTTTTGTTTTGGAGAACACGTCACCTTGTTGTGTTTAATAACTGAAATAACTTGCTTGTGCATATAGCTTTAAAAAGTCATACTTGGAGTCTAGTGATTTTTTCTTTTTGTTCCCTGACATGTTTCCTTTGTTAGACAATGAGTCACAAGCTGTCTCATCCTATTAATAGCTTATTAATTTTTAATTTCAAGTCTGCTTTTGTAAATGTACTGGATTGAGTAAATCATTAGGAGTTCTTTGCTTCTCTGACTCGCTAGTTATGCATTTCAAGGTAGTTCTATCTGTTTAATTCATTGGTTGAGTACAAATTGTACAAATTAACAAACAACATGCTAATAAAATCCACTGTTTATTGAGGGCTGACAGTTTTTCTCTCAAATAAAGTAGGCTCTGGAAAACTATTCCTGGCAGGGTAGCTTGTTCATAATATTTTGTCATTTGGTTTTTCAAATCCTAGTTCCTAATGGTATGTATTAAAAATAAGTAATTGGAAACAAGATCAACAGTAAGAATTCTGACAATATTCTTCAGTCTTTTTTCATAAATATTTTGAAAGTAATTTAAAATATTCACGTAGTTCATGGCAATACAGTGCTAACATCTCTTAGGTACCAGCTAGAGAAGGTGTCAGGGATACCGTGAAGGAGAATTGAGGAGAGCTTTATATAGAAATTCTCAGTTGAATGTGTCAGGTTTAAACCATTTTCTTAGTTTATCATACTTCAAAATGTGTTTCAGGGATGGTTAAGATGATGGTGACAAATTCTGATAAGGAACCTTGAAGCAAATGGAGGAGGAAGAACCCCGAATCTAGAAGTAATGAAAAAATATGCTTTAAAGTAACAGTAATTTCTGTGGTTTTCATACTGATTTCACAGAATAACATTAAGATCACAGATTTAGTCCCGGGAGTCTCCTCATTTAAGCAATTTTATTATGTGTATTCAGATTCCTCTGACCAGTTCATGCCTCTTCACTCTGCCTTTCCTACTCCCTAGTAAATCCTGCCCTATGTGAACTGAAGTTCTCTTAAAAAAACACAACTATGATTATGTGAGGCTGATGTTAGATGTAAAATAGATCTTGTATTTCCAGTATCTCATCTACTTCTAGCTTCATCTTTAGCAAAAAGAATGGCATGTTATGAAATGCAGAGTGTCTACACTGTGGTTTTGACTAATTGGAAATCATAATGCTTAAAAAATCCCCACCAACCAACCAAACCACAAAAAAAAAAAAAAAAAAAAAAACAACCAA